>CM053784.1:401226078-401581078 GCA_028749045.1 Cupressus sempervirens | reverse complement strand
GAGTATAGGGACTTGCTCAAAAAATAAGCTTAAATTTCCTCACTAGATTTAGCCACATAATTATCTAAGTCTGACCCTTCGATAGTTTTCAAGGCTTTCTTGCATTTCTCTTTAGCAAGCTGGTTAGACCTCTAGGCCCTAGGATTTTCAATATTGTCACCTTCTCCATAATGTACACCTCTCTCCTATTTTTTTTAGGGGACCTAGTAAGCTCACTAGTTTTTTCACAAGGATCAGGCATGGAGGATGACTCGGTTTTGGACCTTTTTTGCCAAGCTAAGAGGGGGCCAACTTCAAGGGAACCCGAGGGAGTAGAAGCATGCATAATAATAGGCTTGTTGATAGGAGGGCATAATGCATAGTGAAATTTATATAGTTGAAACAATAACCCTTAATGCAAAATCATATTATTCTTACCTTTACAGTTAACTTCAATAATGCTTTCTATGGAATGAAGTAAGTAGAATGTAATGGAAATTAGGACTTTATAACACAAATGGTTAAGGAAAGGTATGTGATAAAAATAGTAGACAATAAAATTACCTTCAAGGGTGAAGTATTTCATTATGATGTGGCATACATCTTTCTAGACACCTGAGAGATCTTCTCTGCTAGACCCACCTTGCTTCTTCACCAATTCCTCTAAGAGATTGAAGAAGTACTTTAGGACCTTGTAATTAGACATCTACAAGTCTTATATTAGAATATTTAGAATAATTGAGAGGGGGGGTGAATCAGTTATCCTTAGGTCCAAATACACCAATTCTTCTTTTACTAATTTCAAACATCTTAAACTATCTCATTAAACCACTCAGTCCATATAGTAACTCATTAGCAACTTAACATATTCATTCATTACTTAACTACTTGTTTAGTATATGTTGACTAATAGTAAGTAGTATGCATCACATATAACATTCATACATATATGACACCAAGATTTAATGTGGAAACCCAATTTGGAAAAAACCACCAAGTAACATGCTACCACTTATCACTCTTCTGAAGTGAGCCTAGTTAAGATCCAACCCTATTAAAGGTTAGAAAACACATTGTTAGGTGTGACCCTATTAAAGGATTTAATCACCCTATTAGGAGTGGCTTGCTTAGAGGACTTTGGCTCATTCCATTACAATGTCAACTTAGTTGAAGGATTTACAAAATGGCTGTTAGGTCGGTCTTGATTAAAGGATTTTGACTACCACAATGCTTAGAAGGTAACAGTAAGTTTTATTTACAAAATACGACTCACTTTGCAAATTCATATCTCCATTTGACTCATCTGTTGGTCCATTGAGTGGACTTAATTAGCATCAACATCATTGATCTACTTGCAACCCTTCAAGAAATCACACTTCACCAATCTTCTCACTTTTCCTCTGCTACTCTATTGTTCACAAGTTCTCCAAAAAATTGCCAATCAACAATGAACCAACCTCAGAAAACATCTCTTATGCCTCCTTAAATAGGTAGTTATGATATTTTTTGCTTAAACATCATGATAAATCTTAGGGTTAGGTCATATTAAGCAAATCTATCCATAATTTTGTCCTTCTACTCCTATCTTGATACTTCTATAAACTTCTCATCAAATCCTTGCCTTTGATTGCCTAACAAACTCAATTCGTGCATTTAATATGCCACCTCATAAATCCTTATCATCCATGCATTTTGACTAATCCAAAAATTCAACTATGTCAGCCTCAAACTCAATTTTTTCACAAACTCTTCATTTGCTAACACTCAGTCATCAATTTGTTCTTCTGCTTAGTCATCAATGTGTAGTTCAGTCTCTACTATTTTGTCTCACTTGTCTTTCATTGACTTTCTCAATCTCCACTACACTCAATCACTACTATGTTTTGCATCTTCATCTTTCTTGACCATAATTAGCACTTGACTAATACTATTTATTTGGCTATCTCTTAAGTTTTATAATCTTCTATTTCAACTCCTTCATTGACTAACCATTGTTTACTATTCTTTACTTGTATTTAACTCAACACTTCTATACTTCATACATTGATTAAATAATGCATCATCTTATCATAGACTAATTGATCACTTGCCCATTGTAATTCCATCATACTTGATCCTCTTCGCTCAACAACTTCACTAGTTCATGTAGTTATCTGTCTTTTCAAATCCTCTTCGTCAATCAACTGATATGACACTCTACACTATTAGTAAATGTCTCTCTAGTAGGTATGGTACCAATGATAACTTCACAATTATTCCAATTGTAGTTTCCAACAATCTCCCTCTTTGGCATTGATGACAACACCTCTAGTAACCATGCAAATGAAAAATGCATTCTCATGATTAATAGATCTTCATTAATATCCTTAGTTTCATTTGATTTCTCATCTTGCACTCTCTTACACTTCTCCCTTTACATTACTAATTGTGAATTCTTTAATGCTAACACCAATTGTATTAACAATTGTACTGCCAACACCTCTAATCATATTCTCCCTCTGATATCTTAGCACATACTCTAAATATGAATGGTAACTTGATAACATACTCTCCCTCTTTCATTCAGATATAGGATGGTAAATCTATAGATCTTCTCCCTCTTTGACAATAATGCCAAAGATCTCCCTCTTTGTTATATCATACATATCATCCCCATGTTACCATCTGACTGGCATTTCAGGATCACTTTCTCTTTCATGTTTACCTTGACTCTTTGCAGTCTCATCTACTTCATGCTTCAATCTATCTTTTCACAATTCTTAAGCAATTGTTAAAGCATGATCTCCTACATCAATGTGTAAGATATTCAGATCATAACATTTGATGCAATGCAATATCTCTTCTCAGCTTGCTTCAAGTACAGGAATCACCCCTAACTTGCTTCTTAGATATTCAAAAGCATCCTTAGGTAATTCCTTAGTGAACATATTAGTTATCTACTTCTTTGGGTTCACATACTCTAATATCACTTCTTTGTCTTGTACCAACTCTCTCAAGTAATGATACTTGATAGCAATGTTTTTGGTCTTTGTGTGCATCACATGATTCTTTGATATGTTTATAGCACTTGTGTTATCATAATAGGTTTAGTAATATTTTCCTTTGCACCTTTCAACAATTGTTTGATCCACACAATATTAGAACAATTGATTGTTGCAATAACATACTCTGCCTCTTCAATGGATTGACAAATACAATTTTTCTTCTTGCCTGTCTGTGAAATCACTCTCCTACCTAAAAAGAAAGTGCCTCCACTTGCACTCTTTCTATCATCTATGTTTCCAGCCTAATCAACCTCTGTGTAAAATTTTAGTTCAAAGTTGTCACTCTTTTTATATCATAATCCATAGTATTTTTCTCCTTTTAGATATCTCAGTATCCTTTGTACAACCATCATGTGATTTTCTCTAGGATTAGCGAAAATTCTAGCAACAATACCAACTGGTAATGCAATGTCAGGTCTTTTATGCACAACATATTGCAATTTTATAATCATTGACATGTATAATGTTTGATTTACCTTAGCATAATCATCATTCTTTGAAAGTCTATGACTAGTAATCATAGGTGTTCCAACTGGTCTTGAGTCCTTCATTCCAAAATTCCTCAATATCTCCTTGATATATTTTGATTAAGTAATCTAAATACCCTTATTCATTTGGTAAACTTGCAAACCAACAAATAACTTGATCTCTCCAAACATTGACATCTCAAATTATTTCTTCAATTCATTAGCAAACAATTTACACAATAAATCATGTCCTCCAAAGATGATATCATCAACAAAAAATTTAGCTAGCAATATCTTGTTCTCAAATTCACTTTTCAGGTACAGCTTATTATTGTTATTGGTTCTTGCAAAACCAATTTTCATCAAATAAGTGTATAACCTTTCATTCCAAGCTCTAGGGGCTTGCTTGAAATGGCATAATGCCTTATATAGTTTGTATACCATATTCCTCTTGTTGGGATCAATAAATCCTTCAAGTTGATCAATGTAGACTTCTTCTTCTAAGATTTTATTCAAAAATGTAGATTTGACATTATTTTAATATACATTGAATCCTTTGTGAGAAACATATGCAAGAAAAGTTCTTAGTCCTTCCAACCTTGAAACTAGGGAAAATGTCTCACCATAGTCAATTCCTTCCTCTTGTGCACATCTCTTACAATCTAGTCTTGCCTTGTTCCTTGTGACTTCCCCTTTCTCATTTAGCTTGTTTCTAAATACCTACTTTATTCCAATCACATTCTTATCCTTTGGCCTAGGTACCGATGTACATGTCTTGTTCTTCTCTATCTAATCAATTTCCTCATTCATTTCCTTTATCCAATCTTCATTATCCAAAGCATTTTAAATAGATTCGGGTTCAACCTCACATAGTAAACATGTCTCATTCTTCAACTTAACTCTTGTCATGACTCTCAAATCTTTGCTTCCAATGATTTGGTTTGGTGTATGGTTCCTCCTTACATACTTTGCTAAGACATGTTTAGATCTTCTTTCTTCCTGATATATCTCACTTGGTTCTACTTGTTCATCACCTTTAGGTGTCTCTAGCTTCAACTCAACATTGTTTGTTTGGTGTTTAGTTTCTTATCTCTGATGTTTGGCTTCTTTTGTATGTGACTTGGCTCCTACATCCTGATTCTCAATAGCTTTTTGATTCTTGATAATGCCTAGTTGTTGATGCTTGATAGTTTGTTTCTGTGGTTTAGGTAAAGTACTAGGTTCACCTTCATATATATAGACAAATTTTTTGTAACTTCACATTCTTTCTTGCGTTCCTTCTCATTCTTTTCTAAAAATTCATCAACTCTAACATTTACACTTTCCACAATTTAGTGTTAGAATTCAAACACTTATAAGCATTGCTTTTAGTGGAATATCCTAGGAATATGCCTTCATCATTCTTTGTGTCAAGTTTTCCTTTCCTTGCATCTTTCAATATGTAACATTTGCTTCTAAAAACTTTGAAATAATTCACATTAGGTGCATAGACATACCGAAGTTCAAAAGGTGTTTTGTTTCTACCTTTCTTCACTTGAACTCAGTTCAGAGTATAGACTGCAATATTTACAACTTCTCTCCAGTACTTTTGTGAAACATTTTTCTCCATTATCAATATCCTTGCACAATCCATAATTGATCTATTCATTCTTTTAGATATCCCATTATGTGGTGTAGTTCTTGGTGCACTCATTTGTCTCTTGATTCCTTTGTCATTGCAAATTATGTTGAACTCATCTAATATGAATTCACCTCCTCTATTTGATCTCAACCACTTTAGAATCTTTCCCATTTCTTTCTCAGCTCTAGCCAAATACCACTTAAACATTTAAAATGCATCAAATTTTTCTTTTGGAAACATTATAATCATCATTCTAGAGAAATCATCAACAAATAGAATGATATATTTGTCACCATAATAGCTTTTCACTCCAATAGGACCAAATAAACTAGCATGAACTAATTCCACAATATCATCAGAACAATAAGTCTCACTGTTGAAACTAGACTTTGTCTTTTTTCCCATTTGACATTGTTTGCACATCACCTTATCAGGTTTTCTGAATCTTGGTAATAATCTTACTCTTTTCATCTTACTAATGCTGACCAAACTATTAAATTTCACATGACATAGCCTCTTATGCCATAACCAAATATTTTCAAATTGTGTAAATAGACAAGTATCTCCAGATAGGTCTAGATAGAACAAGTTATCTCTTGTTTGATCATCACTTCCAGTTAGTTCATAGTAGCATCATAAATCTTTGCCTTTAAGTTTTAAAATTCAAATTGGTAGCTTAAACTAATCAACTGCCACACTCAACAAATTGTATTTCAAACCATCAACCCAATATGCATTGTCACATCAGATCTTATCATTTAGTATAATTGATCCTTTACCTTTCACATAACATGGTGCATCATTTCTGAACTTAACACTACTTCCATTATAATTTTCTAAAAAATTTAACTCACTTGTATCACTATTCATATGATGTGAGCAACCACTATCGATTATCCATCTGTCATTCTTATTTATGTGTGAAATCGATGCATTTTTCTCATCTTCATTAGATTCATCTTTCATTGCAATGTAAACAACTTCTTCACCATTTTCATAGTATCACTATTAGAACCATCTTCTTCAATACTATAATAGGATTTCTTACCTTTTCCTTTGTAGTCTTTGTTACCTCAATTTTCTTTGCTTTCTCTTCTTCCTCAGTATTTTTTCTCCTTCCTTTCTTTCTTCTTAGCTCTGTCAGGACATCTTGCAGCAATATAACCAACTTTGTTGCATGTAAAATAGATAACGGGGAGTTTACCTTTGTATTTGCCTTTTCCTTTTGGTAGCCATGCTTCTAGATCATCAAGATCATCATTTGATTCACTATCACTACCCATATGTTTTCTCTTTTTCTTTCTCTTGGATCCATCAAGGGTTAGTTGAGACTTGAAAGCACATTCAACACTAGTAGGTGAATAATTATCAAAATTTGACAACTCAATTATAGTAAGTCTACCAATTAGACCATCCAAGGATAGATCATTACCGAGTATACATCTCAGTTCTTGAATTATGGAAACTTTGATTGCATAGATAGGAAGTAAAGTTCTTAACAACTTACTTATCATATCCTCATTATATATGATGCATCTTACTCCTCTAATGGAAATCATAGCCTCCATAATTCGGTCACAATACTGTGCTACAGTTTCACCATTTTTCATTCTCATATCATCAAATTTTCCTCTCAAACTTTCAGCTTTTCCTCTCAACACATTTTTGTCTCCTCCATGGATTTGTGCCAACTTGTCCCACTCTTTCTTTATAGTAGTACATTCATTCACATCATCAAATTTAACATAACTCATAGAAGATGCTAGATCTATCATCATTTGATCATGCTCCTAGTTCTCTATCATTTGCTCAACAATCATGGGTCTGGGAACTTCAATGTATTCATTTTCCAGGTAGTATGTTGTAGAGTCTCCAACTCTAGATAGATCCAATTTCATCAGATGTTTTCATGCTAAGAAGTTCTCCTTATTCAACTTAGGTACCTCTCTCTTGTGCATCTTTATCTTTGGCTTGATTCCTTCAAATTTTTCGTACAAGCACTAGAAGGTCTTATACCAATTGTTAGAATATTTAGCATAACTAAAGGGTAGGGGGGAGGGGGGATGAATTAGTTATCCTCATGTCTAGATGTACAAATTCAACTTTTTCTAATTTCAAACATCTTAAATAATCACATTAAACCACTTGGTCCATATAGCAACTCATTAGCAACTTAATTTCATTACTTAATTATTTGTTTAGTATATGTCGACCAACATTAAATAGCATGCATCACATATAGCATTCACACACATATGACACTAGGATTTAATGTGGAAACCCAGTTTGGAAAAAAACACCAAGTAGCATGCTACCACTTTTCAGTCTTATAAAATGAGCTCAGTTAAGATCCAACCTTGTTAAAGGTTACAAAACACATTGTTAGGTGTGACCCTATTAAAGGATTTAATCACCCTATTAGGAGTAGTTTAGTTAGAGGAATTTGGATCATTCTATTAAAATGTCACCATGATTAAAGGATTTACAAAATGACTATTAGGTCAACCTTGATCAAAGGATTTTGACTACCATAATGGTTAGAAAGTAACAAGTTTTATCTATAAAATAAAATTCGCTTGCAAATTCAGATCTCCATTCAGCTCATATATTGGTTCATTGAAAGGACTTCATTAACATCTCCATCATTAACCTGCTTGGAAAACCTTCAAGTAATTGCACTTCACCAATCTTCTCACTTTTCCTCTACTACTTCGTTCTTCACAGGCTTTTTCATAAAATAGCCAATCAACAATAATCAACCTTAGAAAATATCTCTTATGCCTCCTTAAATAGGTAGCTATGATCTTTTTCCGCTTAAACATCATCATAGATCTTATGGTTAGGTCAGATTCAATGAATCTATCCATCAGTTTGTCCTTCTACTCCTTTCTTGATACTTCTAGAAACTTCTCATCAAATCCTATCTTTTGATCACATAACAAACTCAATTTGTGCATTTAACTAGCTCATCCCATGTTATCTATGCATTTTGACTAATCCAAAATTCAACTATGTCACCCTCAAACTCATTCTTTCACAACCTGTTAATTTTCTAACACTCGATCATCACTGTGTAGCTTGGTCTCTACTATTTTGTCTTGCTTGAGTTTCACTGACTCACTCAATCTTCACTATGCTTGGCCACTACTATATTTTTCTTCTTTATCTTTCTCGACCATAACTAGCACTTTCCTAATACTATTTACTCATCTATCTCTTAAGTTCATTAATCTTTTGTTTCAACTCCTTCATTGACTGGCTACTATTCACTATATTTTGCTTGTGTTTAACTCATAACTTCTTTACTCCATACATTGACTAAACAATACATCATCTTGTCAAAGATTAGCTGATCAAGTTCGTATTGTGATTCCATCATACTTGCTCCTCTTCACTCAACAACTTTACTAGTTTATCTAGTTATATCTCTTTTCAAATCCTCTTCATAAATCAAGTGACATGACACTCTAAACTATTAGTAAATGTCTCTCCATCAATTTTGGTATCAATGACAATAGAAACATTGTTCCAATTATAGTTTCCAATCTTCCTTGTTAATTTTCAAGGTTAGGCCTCTCATTGTAACTCTTCTTTCATTCTAGGATGCAAGAAACTATTTCAAAATACTTTTGTCATGCCCACTAGTCATAAATTCCATGAACTGTAACAATCCTCCTCCTTCGCACAAAAACATGGCCTTCACATTATTCCTGAAGGCAATAATTATTATGTTAGGCTCAATGTGAAGCTTGTTTCCACCCATGGTTTCTAGTTTCAAAGAAAAGAGATTGAAATTTAGAAATCCCTTTTTAATGTGGTTGTATCCTTTCTTTTTATTTCCATTGACAATGAAAGGAGTACTAATTGGTTAAGTAATACACGTGCGACGCCTTTTTTTCTTCAAAAATGCTCAGTACTCAACTTGCCCTTGTGATTAAATTTTTTAATGCCCATATTGGAAATATAATTACTCAAAATCTGTCCATAATGATACGACATCATTAAAATCTTGTACCTATACACCCTTGATCTGAGCTTAAATTTTCCTTTCCAACTCGTAATTAATATTTTCCAAGTGTCTTTTCGGAAGTCAATAATTCTAGAAATAAGGAAAGGGTAACCCTTAGTACCCTTATGCCTTTTTTGTGTAAGCCACCAAATAGTTTTAACCATGATTACTTAGTTCCCATATGTTTCTCCCTCCTAAGGAGTTCCTTGTGTCTTTGTGTAACTAATTTAACTCCTTCCAGTATCTTAACCCATCCATTTACAACCTAGTGGTGGCTATAGAGTCTGCAACCACATTTCCCTGTTGGAAGTCTTAATGGGAAACAAAATACTAAGAGGGGGGGGTGAATCAAGATCTATAAAAAAAAATTCCTTAAAACAACTTTACTCTATTCACCATATTTTCATCTCATATCTAGTTTATGCATAACATAGCTTGTAGAATCAAATGTTGTAACATGTAGATCTAACTATCAAGCACATGCATGAAATGTAAACACATAACACAAAGATTTGGTTACCCAGAAACCCTCCAAGGTGAAGGTAAAATTGGGGTGGGGATGACACCCACAAATCTTCACTACTACAACAATAAAGTTGACCTGTTAGGGTTAGAATTTTAATCAAATTTGATGATCTACCTTGTGAGGGGTCTTCCCTTTTAAAGGTTATTAAGATTGTTAGGTCTTACCTTGTGAGAGGATTTTACACTTATAATAAAGTAAGAATTTAATTAATAGATTTACAAAGGTTTGTTAAAACCACTCTTTTAAGAGATTGTCCCTGACTCAGTTATGATTCAGTACCTGATCCTTCACTCTACACTCTACTACTGATTAGGGGTCTCCTTTCTTCAATTCTAATTTGATCTTCAATTTGATATATCTTTTCTCTATCCTTCACTGCTTCATAAGGTTTCTATCTTTGTTCTTCACAACTTCTCTCTTACATGCAATATCAAAACTTAACTCATTTTCCTACTTCACAATATTCATGCTTTCACCCTTTGATCTTCTCTATGATCACACACATATCTTGCTCACTCATTCTCTATATGAAAATAGGATTTGGATCTATCTATTTAAAGAATTCTAAAGAGTTTTCTAGACTCTTCCCTTTTCCTTTAATTGGTTGTTCGTGGCTCATACGGATCTATGATCCACGTCATAAATGTGTAACAACCTTTATAACAAATTCTACAATTATTAAATGTTGTGTCCATGTAGTCTTGAAATGATTTACCTCAAAGTATGTAACATTTTAGACTTTAATGTCTACTCTGTGTTGCTCGACACTTACTGTCTCTTATGCTTGGTCATAATTATTCTTCATTATGTTGCTTGGCCTTAAGTGTACTCAACACCTTCTATATAACTTGGCATCAATGTGCTCTGTCTGCTTGAAATTCACTAGGCTCGACTTGTATTGAAAATACTCAGTGACCAAAGACTTTCTTAGCTCCTACAGAGTTCAACATATACATGTTTATTTACAAGTCTACCACATGATTCAACCTATATAGCATAGCTCGGTTACAGTGATGATCGACTAACTCTAGCTTATATATGACTAAGTGTTTGACACTAATAGACAACAAGATTTAGAGATACCAACAATCCCCCTTTGACATTAATTTCAAAAACACTTTTTCATGATTACGTCATTACAATAAAAGAATAAGAGTACTCCCTCTAAGCCTATGACTTAGTTCTTATAGAACTTCAAAACTTTTGTTGACTGAACAATCAATGATACATGACTCTAAATAGTTTGATTGTGTTTATGTCATACCATGTTTGTCTTCTTAACTCTAAACTCTAATTCTTGTGTAATCCCCAATTTCATTATTGTCCCATTCAGTATGTAATCATTAGTAGTACATCCCCCCTTGTTTTTATCACTTATGGTTGTCATTGGGGTTGAGTGGGTGGAATCAAACTACATTTTTCAATAAATGGTTTGTGAATATGATTGATCATGGCAAGAGCATGATCCCATGTGGTTCTAGTTAATTCCAAAACATAAATTTGCAATTCCAATCTTGTTGCTTGGTCAATTAAACTATCAACAATTGAAAGATTATGAGTTGTCTAAATTAGATCCTTTGTTGATTTCAGTTCTCGTTGCATAAACTTTGGATGAGGTATCAACATTGATTGGATTAAGATCAATTTGGACCACATGTTGTTTCCAATTGTTTGTAATTTAGCCAATTTTCCTTATGTAAACAATAGCTTATTATAATGCATTGTACTAGATTATGCTGACTATGAAATAGAGCTGTCTATTTGCTTCATTATAGCCTAAACTTGATGTATATTTTTCTAAAAATCACTTGTGAATCTTGGAACATCACATATAATATTATACAGATGTTGTATCTTGTGTACTATCTCTTTTGTGTTCTATACATGTGCCTACAATTCAACCTTCTTCTTGGCAATAGCTGTAGAGACTTTCTCCACAATGTTCAACAATTTGTGCAAGGTGGGAAATAATATGGGCTTGATCATCAATGTTTTGTACATCAAAAGCATCAACAAATATTTCCTTTATATTATGCAACACTTGTTTTTGTTGTTGTTCTCTTTTCATTTCCTCTTGCTTCTCCTTCTTTGCCAAAATGTCCTACAAAATTATAGTTTGCTTTGAAGTAATATTTGCCAGATCCCATTTTGGTATCTCAATGACTTCATTTAGACTAATAGTAATAGATGGGGAATTTTCCTTTATTTCTTTTCCTTTAATTGGAAATAGAGTGTTGCTACTCAACATTGCTTTAGTAGGAATAGGTGATGGGGTGTCACCATGCGGTCGTGTCTGAACTTTAGTGCTTGAGACAATAATTATAGTACTCCATACTATATTGTCTATTCTTTTGCCTATTTCCTTACTTCCCTTAATTTGAGGTTTTCAAATTTTTGGTCCTTCTTGACCTGTGGTAGAAATTTCTACATTAGTGTCTTTGGTTGTTTGCTTTTCCTTTTTCTCTTCTCCTTTAGCATCTGAGGGCTTTTTTCACTCAACAACTAGAGTGTCAAGTGTGATGGCATGGGTAGGTGAAATGTTGCCTCATGGGCTCAGTACACATGAGATTTCTTCATCACTATGACCATCTTTGATGGTCATGGTCTCTATTGCTTTCCCTTGTTCCACTCCTTTAGTGGTTGGACATAAAAATCTTTTCCATAGTAACTCATTTTGTTGTACTACAAATTCAATCTTATTCTAAAGAATTGTCAGATTTTGAACTTAAGAACAAATCAGTTCCTATACATTTCCAAAAATGTTGACTTCTAATATTTTGATAACTCAAGTATAAGTTTGACCAGCATTCCTTCTCATATTTGTTTCTCTACTTCTAATGACCATTGCCATCTCTTGTCTAGTTTATTATACAAATCAATTGGAATCTTCTTTTCCAAATCAATAGGAGCTAATTTATTGTTAGCCATCATATCTATCATGGCCTCATCTACTTTGTATTTGTCATCATTATTCAATCTATCATACTTTACAAATCTATAACTTGATAACCCTGCAGACCTTCTAATGTCAGCACATACCTCATCAATATTCTTTGATCTTTTAGAAACTGAGAATCAATGATTTCTTGGTTCATCTAAATCGGTCCTCTTTGCATCTTCTTCTTCACTTTCTTTCTTTTTGACTAATCATCTTCTCTTTGGCTAGCTCATAGGGGCTTGAGTTTTCTTGCTTTTAGTAATGGAATCACTTAGTTTGGTAACCTTGACTACCCCTTTCTTTATTGATGACTCAAAACTAGTTGTTGTCTCCCTAGTTCTTGTCCTAGTTAGTGCAGGAGGAGAGAGGGGTGCCACTATTGGATTCTTTGTAACCTACATTTATTTATGCTTTGTGATTTTCATAGTTTTAGCCTTCTTCACTCATCGAGTGACCACTATTAGGGCTTTACCCTAATCTTCTTCTCCTTCTTCCTCTTCCTCGTGACCATTTTCTTTGTCTTCATGTTCACCAAGACCTTGAGTAAGCTTCAAAGGTTCCTTGTCTTTGTTGTGGGCACCTAGTTTCTCCTCTAGGTCTTCAATCATTTTTTTTCTTTTCTACTCTTTCGAAGCTATTTTTATATCAACTATGATTCTTGCCTTAACTTCTTCATACTTCCCAAGGGCTCTGCTTTTGCATCAATTTCTTCTTAAGTAGTGCATCAATATTTGCACTCACATTGTCACTATCAACTTCATAATCAAAAAATTTGAGTCATGCTTTCCTAGGCTTCACTACATGTACAAATGTATTATCTGTGTCTACTAAAAAGCATACATCATTGTAGTATTTCATCACTAGCTCTGTTGGGATCCTTATCATTTTCCTCATCCTTTGTTTGAACTCCTCAAAATACATATCCATAGCATTCTCTCTTTGGGATAAAACCAATAGGTATGTCTTCCTTCTCAGAGATCAAAGACATCTTGGACAAATAAAAGGTATGTTCTCTATTGAAATCGTAGATGAATTGGTAGACCATAACACTGCTTCAATGTTGTCCTCTCTGGTTGGGAAGTTCATTGGCGCAAGGCCAAATATTGACATTGTGAGGACCTATGTGAGAAATAAATGGGATCTGAAAGGGCATGTAGAGATAGTGGCTATGGCTAAGGGTTTCCTCTCTTTTGAGTTCTCTTGTATGGAGGATCTCATAAGGATTATGTGTGTTGGATCCTGGTCCTTTGGACGTTCAATGCTAGCCTTGTAGAAATGGACTTCAAAGTTGGATCTCAATGATTCCTTCTTTGTCCATGCACCTATATGGGTTCAGTTACTGAAACTTCCAAATCCTTTGGGGAGCTCTTATCCATTGACCCTGTTATGGTGAGGAGGAGTCAGTTAACTTATGCAAGAATATGCATTGGAGTAAGTGAGGGTAGAGATATGCCAGAAGTGGTGTACCTACACTCAAATTTGGGCACCTATATTCAAAAGCTAGATTTTGAAAGTCTCCCATTTATCTGTTTTCATTGTAAGAAGGTGGGCCATGTGGCTAAGCTTTGTCCTAGAGTCTTGGAGGAGAAAGCTAGAAAATAGAACTAGAATAAGATTAGGGAAAAGGATTAACTAAGAACAGAATTGATAGTTTTAAAGAGGGAGAGAAAGTGTGGAAACAAAAGGGAATTATGAATAAAGAAATAGGACTGGAGCAGCAGCAACAGGAATTGATGGTTGCTCCTCCTTTGGTGGTAGAGGAAGTCCTAGGGATAGAACCAAAATGTACCAAAACTTTTTGTGAGGAATCACAAAGGACAATATCTGAGAAGCAAAAGATGGCAACTGGGCTAGAGGATCTAGAAAATTTCAAGCAATCATCCCCTCAAGGCGAAGTTACCCAAAAGGTTCAACCTGCAAAGGAGAGTCCTAAACCAACAATAGGAAAGGAAATTTCTTATGCTCCCAAGATCCAAGACAGGGAGGAAAAGGAGGAGGTAGCTCTCTTAGGTGAGTTAATACTCAATGGATGCAAAAATCTTAGTATGGGGATTGCCTCTCCTAGGAAGATTTCTAGAGTGGTGGAAATAGTTAGATCCTCTTTGCCAGGGCAACTTACTCGTATAGAGGCTTTGTTTGTGATATGTATTGATGAAATCCAAGGGAAATGGACATCTATAACTAAGAAAAAAAATAGTTGGGACCCTTCTCCAATCTCCCCAGCTGCAACAAGAAGTAGAGTGAAGGCTGATGTTGGAGAAAAACCTAAGACTCCTACAAGGAATAGTAACAGTTAAAATAGGAAAGAGGAAATTAGAAGGAACCTAGTGGATGGGAGCCAAAGGATCATCCCAGAGATCTACCTCACAAAGAAGAAATAAAGGTCCTATACTGGAATATAAGGGGGCTAAATGGAGCCGACAAACAAGAGGTTATTAGAAATATGATTAGAGATCATAGGCCTTACTTTTTTCTTATTCAGGAAACCAAAATGAGAAAGTAGGTAGTGGAAAGAATCTCCTTTAGTAGTAGTATGGAGGGCTTTGCAATGAATTTAGAAGGAGCTTTGAGAGGTCTGCTTACCCTCTATATCTCTTATCTCTTTAAGTCTCAAGTTGTTTATAGTGAAGGTAATATTCTCCTCATTCATGTTGAAAATATTAAAAACAAAGAATCCTAGTTTTTGTTGAATGTGTATGCTCCTAACACTAAGAATGGTAGGAAGAATTATTGGGTTAAAATTAAGAATGTTTTATCTAGATTCCAAGTGGGAATGTTTATTATTATGGGGGACTTCAAAACCCCTTAAAGAGAGGATGAAAAGCAAGGAGCTTTGCCACTAGATCCGGATAGTCAGATGGACCTCTCAGATTTTATTAATGATTTGTCCTATCTTGATGTCGATCTTCAGGGAGGTCTCTTCACTTGGTGTAATAGAAGAGTGGGAAGAGATTATACTCAGGTTCTCTTGGATAGGGAAATTATCTCCTTAGATTGGTTGTCTTCTAATAATTGCAATCTTTCTTTAATGGCTAGGGTTGGTTCAGATCACTCGCCCATTTCTCTCACTTTAGACCCTATTGATATCAAATGTAACTTCCCCTTCATTGATATCAAATGTAACTTCCCCTTCAAATTTGAGAAATTGTGGATGTCTCACCTAGATATTTTGTTTCGTATCTCGGAGTGGTGGAATATCCATATTGAGGGATCGATTATGTTCAAGGTGGCTAAGAAACTAAGAATTGTGAAGTTGAATGTTAGAAAGTGGAACAAGTCAAATTTTGGTAATATCTTTGGATCCAAAGCTCAACTCTTAGAGGACCTAGGAATCATTGGGGATGTTATTTAGAAGGAGGGGTATAATGATTTGAGGATGGAGGAGGAAAAATCTATTTTGTCTAAGCTTCACAATATTATTAGGCAAGAAGAGAACTATTGGAAATAGAGGTCGAGGGTTGCCTGATTAAAATAGGGGGACAAGAATACTAGGTTCTTCCACACCTCTTATTTGAAGCACAGAGTCCATAATAGAATTAACAACATTAAGAAGGGAGAAGTGGTTTTGGTAGAAGAAGATGAAATAGTTAGTGAGGCTATTTCCTTCTTCACTAATATGCTTACAAAAGATCCCAATCTGGTGGAAGATGATCAGCTGGAAATCTTATCTAACATTCTGACTTTGATCCAAACTAAGGAGAATGAGATGATTGTGTCTATTCCCTCACCCTAGGAAGTGGAACAGGCTATTTTTTCTCTAGCAGCAAAAAAATCCCAAAGTCTAGATGGGTTCCCATGTTTTTTCTTCGAGGTGTTCTGGAATGTGGTTCAACAGGATGTGACTAAAGCGGTGCAAGAATTCTTTGGTGCTAGAAGTCCTCTTAAGGAGATTAATGCCACTTTCCTAGTGATTATCCCAAAGGTGGTTGGGGTAGACTCTATGGACCAATTCAAACCTATCAGCTTGTGTAACTCTTTCTATAAGATTATTTCCAAAGTGTTGGCTTCAAGGATCATAAAGGTTCTCCCCTCCATTATAGCTCCTCAACAATCTAATTTTGTCCTGGGGCAACAAATCCTAGATTCTATTATGACTGTCCATGGAGTGATTCACTCTTTGGAAGAAAGTAAGAGAGAAGGTATCCTCCTTAAGTTTGACTTGTTTATGGCTTATGATTGTGTGGATTGGACCTTTTTCTTCAAAGTTCTCAAGGTCTTTGGGTTTAATTCAAGGGTTGTCAAACTTATTGGCCAGTTGGTGACTACTACCTCCCTAGCTATGTTGGTCAATGGATCCCCTCAACCTTTTTCAAGCCTTCTAGAGGCCTCAAGCAAGGTGATCCGATCTCCCCTATTCTCTTCATTATTTTGGTTGTATGTCTTGGAAGGATGATTTCTACTAATAGAATTTTAGGTGCTCTATCGGGTATCAAACCTTCTTCTGGTCCCCTGGTTTTCTCCCACCAAAAGTTTGTTGATGACACTATAATGGGTGGGAAAGCCATAGTTGGTGAAGCCATGGTAGTGAAAAATATTTTGAGCTCTTACTCTAGGGGCTCAAGGTAGCTTATCAACTAGAACAAGAGCTTTTTTTTCTTCATAAATACTTTGGCTGAGCGTCAGAGGAAGATTGCTGCTATTTTAGGCTATGATATAGGAAGTATTTCTTTAAACTATTTGGGCCTCCCCATGGGTTTGGGGCCCCCCAATTCTTTCTGGAATAACATATTAGACAGTTTTAACAAAAAATTGGTTGGCTAGAAGGGAGTCACTCTTAGCCAAGCTGGCAAGATTTAGTTGGTCAACGATACTCTCCAAAACCTTCCAATCTATGCTTTTAGTCTTTTTTGGATTCCAGTCAAGTTTCTAGATCATATGGAGAAGATCCGGAGGAACTTACTTTGGTTAGGATCAGAAGGCAATAAGCATTTACACCTAGTGGCTTAGGATAATGTGTGTCTCCTAAAATAGAATGGTGGATTAGGGATAAGGAAACTATGACCCTTCAACAAAGCCCTCCAAGGTAAACAAGTTTGGAGAATCTTTTCAAGAAAAGGGGAATGGAGGGACATTATGGAAGACAAATATCTTCATAGACCTTCAATCAGAAACCTTCTCTTTAGTGAATCAATTCCAAGGGGATGTAATATATGGAATAGATTTCTAAGTGCTAGAGAAGTAGCAAACAATAGGGTGAAATGGAGTGTTGGGAATGGAGAGGAAACTCTTTTCTAGCAGGATAATTGGCTGATTTAGGGGCCTCTTATTATCATACCTAATTTTGAGAGATGGGCCTACATTTGCATCTAGAGGTTTGGGAGATTTATATCAGATTATAGACAAGGCTAAGGCTGGAGGGATCTATCAGCCATTTCAATGGACCTTAAACCCCTTATGACTATTCTTCTCTCTGTGGTTGTGAATGATGATTTGGATAAGCTTGTTTGGGAGAATACTTCGGATGGAACCTATTCAGTGGCCTCAGGGTACCAAGCTATTATGAAGCAGGATTGGAGACTAGAATGGGCTAAAGCCTGGTACCTTGGTCTTACCCCTAAAATCAACATTTTTTTCTAGCTTTTACTCAAGAACAAGATTTTGACTGTTGAAAACTTATGCAAGAGGAGACATCCTATTCCTATTAGGTGTGTCCTTTACAAACCAAGCAAAGATGGTGGATCATCTATTTATACACTGATCTTTCTCTAAAGAGGTCTGGTCTTTATTTAGTCAAGCTTTTAGGTTGAGTTGGTTGTTCCCAACTCGACTACTGATTTCTTAAGGTAGTGGGAAAATTCTTAGAGGGGGTCTAGGCTTCAAACTATTCATAAATGGGTCTTGCCTCATTTTGGTTGGGGTATATGGAAGGAATGCAATAACTAAGTATTTAGGGATGCTAACTTTATAGCTAGAATTATGTCCAAAAAAATTCAATATGACCTTTTGGAAAACTATTTGTTTATAAAAGGAACTAACCCTTTTGCAGGTGATAATGTTAGTATTAATGATACTCAAAAAAGAAGAAAGGAGTATTACTAGTCTTTACCCTCAAAAGGCTAGTAAAAAGCCAACTTTGATGGTGCAGCCAAAGGCAACTCGAGAGAGGCGAGTTGTAGAGGAGTGATTAGAAATAGTCATGGGTATGGTATTGCAATAGTTACTTTCCCCCTGGGTGTTCAAACTAACCATTATGTAGAGGCTAGTGCTACTCTTCAAACTATGAAACTAGTTAAAGATGTTGAGGTCAAATGTCTTTGGTTAGAGGGGGACTCAAATAACATTATTAAATGCCTAAGTGGAGAACACCCTCCAACATGGAGTATAAAGAATATGATAGAGGAAACAAAAAATATTTTTCATTCCTTCGAAAAGATCTTTATGTCACATGTCTACCATGAAGGTAATGTGGTTGTTGATTATATGAGAATGAGGTAGTTAAGAGGGACACATCACAAAGATGGTCTAGTGGAGAGGTTTTTTTGGTAGACGCAAAAAGAATTATTGAGCTGGAAAGGATCAAGGGGAGAATGGGAAACATAAAGTCTAATTATGGCAGTTAATGTTGGCAATTTGTCATGCATGAGCTGATCTAGACGCATCATAAATGGGAGGTTTATTGGCACATTTTAAGGGAAATATTAAGGGCTTATGGTAATTACTACATCTTTTTATTTTCTAAGTTCAAAGTCAAGTACAAGTTTTGGGAGAAAAATAAGGTCTTGACTCACAGAGATGGGAGAGCTCAGAGTCTCTATTATTCTATATGCAACAATATGGTAAGGGAGAGGCACAAAAGGGAATAGAAGGGAGAATTTGAGAAGTGGAAGAGGCATTTGAAGGTGTGGGAGAAATTGAGGGAAGGTGGTATCTTGTCCTTCATTGAAAAACTTCATGGCTGGGACCCAAAGATTACTGACCTAATGGTGAAGACATGGAGGGAGGGGATGGTGAAGATTGATGGGGTGGACTTCTAGGTCAATGAAGGGGTTATTGTTGAGGTGATAAACTCCACTAACCAGGCCATAAAATTCTATAGGGACAAAAAAATTTCCCTAAATGCAGTGAAAGATTTTGCTAAGGACTTGAAGGAAATGAAGGATCTTGTGAAGATGGGTGCCTACTATGAGCCTGCATCTATATAGAAGCTATGGAGATTTGTCCTAAGGGAAATTATTTCCTATATAACGCTTGACACCAGGTTTGATAGGATTCAAAACCACCATTTCATTATTCTAAATCATTTTAGGTATGGAACCAAGATTTACATTCCCTACTATCTATTTTTCTATGCAAATAAGAGTATAATGGATTATAAGAAGAAAGTGTACTCTAACCTAGCCTTCCATGAGGGTTTGTTATTACTCTTATATGAGCATTTTAAAGCTCAAACTTGAGGAAGGGTTGTCACCCTAAAGGTAGTTTCTTCTAAGGAAATAGAGAGCTCCTATCTCTTGTTGCACACAAAGGATAATGTAGGTATGCACTTGGAAGATGAAGAGGAGGTGGCAAAAATCATGAAGGATATGGTAAGAAGAACAAAAAGAGGCCAGGGAAAGGTTCAAAGAAAAGGATAAAGTAGGAGAAGGAATCAGAGGATGAGTATAATGATGAGGAAGAGGTGATGGACACGGATAGGGAAGGCCATGTGAGAGAGGAAGGATCTAGTAAGGCACAGGCAAGAAGGAAGGTGGAGAGCTCGGTCAAAAGGAAAAGAGGAGGGGAGAAGGAAGCTGAGAGGGTTCATAGAAAGGGTAAGGAGAGAATTTTTGAAGCTCTGGAAGAGAGGGAGGAGGAAGAAGGCTTGGTTAAAACTACAGTTTCTATGGATGCAAAGGGAAGAAAATCTGTATGGAGGAATTTTCATGCTAGTATAGCGAAAATGGGGCTTGCCAGAGAACATATCAACTCAGAGGTGCTCGAGGGAAGGGATGGAAAAATTTAGTTGGAAGAGCTTATTGATCCAACGCTAGTGATTCTTAGCAATAGTGCTTAGGAAATGGGTATGAACCTCCTTAACAATGCCAAAAACAGCCTTCTGGACAATTTTTGGTCCGTAAAATGGATCTTCCATGAAATTGAGGAAATTAAGTTTAGGTTACAAGGATAGGGAAGGCCAGCAAGGGTGGGCGAGAATGTCAAAATTGGAAAACTAGAGGCTAGGGTTTCAAAGATTGAAAAAAGGGTGTAAAGGATGGAGACTACACTTCATAGCTAGGTTAATTAGAGCCTTAACATAATTAAGGGTCTAAATGATAGCATCATTCAGTTGCATTGGATTATGGAGGAAAATAAAAAGGGGAAGGAGGATAAGGACAAAGAAGAAACCATGGAGATTGAGGAGGTGTTATATTTGCAAGGGGAGAGCCCGAGCAGAAAAAGGAGAGTGGAAAAGAGGAAGAGGGAAGAGAAGGCTTCTCATGATGATAGTCACTTGAAGACCAACAAGGTTGAGGCCAAGGAAGAGATGGAGTCAAAGAAACTGGAGCTAACTAAATAAATTGCCCTCTAATCACTTATTTTGGTTTTTGCTTATTCCCTAGCTTTTGGCCTTTTGGTTTTTGCTTTCGTTAGTTGGCCGGGTCAGGCCTATTTTTTTTTTCTTGCTTGGTAGCTAGACTTGAACTTTTAGTTTATTTATGTTGATAACTAGTGGGTTTCAGGAACTCTTGTAAAAAAACTTGTTTTACTTAATCAAAAACTTACTCAAAAATTTATCTTAACTGAGTTATGCATTCACTAATCTGTCTTGTGACAGGTTTGCCTTACTCCCAAACAATATTTCCAATAGTGGGAAAATGATTTTGAACATAAAAGAAAATACACATAATCAATGATCCAAACTTACACATTGAATTCTTTGCCTTCCTGATTGATGTTAAATTTTTTGCCAATTGTAATCTTTGCAACTCGACAAGATCACATTCATGATCCTTCATAACAATCTTCTATGCTTGATCAACTATCATACATGGCACACTATTCAATCTACTCAACTAATAGAATTTGTCATAAATGACTCTCACAACAAACTCAATCACTAGATCTGTGATGGTAGAGATTGACATCCCTCATCCATTCCATTCAACCTTTATGTTAGCCTTAATTTCTTCTTGGCTAAGACAATGCACAATTTTCTTCTTGTCCAATGTTGGATGCTTGATAACCTTGTGAGTTTTCTTCTTTGTTATCTCAATAGGTCCATCATCTAGCCATAAATTCATATAATGGATTCTGCTTAGTAGTGCCTTAATCCATTCAAGTTTGAAATTCCTTGGAACATCTAGGGTATGAGTTAACCCTTTCCTTACAACAATTTTGAATTCATCCTTCAGTAGCCCATCACATAATTTTTCATATGCCCCTCGAATCTCATAGTTGCCAACTTCTCCAATTTTACACATGTAGCAACTCTGTACTTCATGGATCATAATAAATTTATGTGGTATTGATGATAACACACCCATTGGATCGCATTTGACATCCATCTTAGGAATATCATAAAATTTTAGTGGAGGACAAGCATCATTCTTCACCAATTGAACATTACTTCCCTCTACTCCTTGATTCTTTGTTGTGGATGATGAAGATGCCATATTTCCTCATTAGGGTTTTTAAACTTTATCCTCTGAACAACTTGACACAACTTAAATCTTCACTAGATCAAACTTTCATTTCAAGTTTGCTTTGAATTGCCTTAGAATCACTTTTACAAATTCCTCAAATTACTCTATGCTCTGAAAATCTAAATGTAAGGTGTGAAAAATATCTTCAAATTTTCAAAATTTACTCCCATTTTCTTGAATTAGGATCTCCATTAATGTTGTGTTCACTATTAGGTGGAATCCAATTGTCTCAGTCGATATTGTACCTTTGAACTTGGTCTTCATTATACAACTTGGTCTATTCCATCTAACTTGGCCTATACATTAGTTTGACATTGAAGTACTCAATCCATATTGCAATGCTCGGTCAATATAGACAATTTTTACCAATGTTCAACACCCATTGTGCAAATGATTCTTTTGCACTATTCTTTTCATAAATTTGTTCTTATGCATCTTTACTTATGCAAATATGAACTTTAGCACATTTTATATTAGGAATTGATGTAAGATAAATCATTAAATATATAGTTCCTTACATACCTTTCTTGATCAGTTTGAGGTGGTGTAATCACCTTCTCCATTGGATAGGGTGACCTTAACTTCATTTGTTCCACTACCTCCAGCTTCCACCTTTTTCTTTGAGGTTTGATTCATCTTCTTCTTTGTTTGTTCAACATCCACTTTGCCTTTACCCTTTCTGTGTTCATTATTTCATAATGTTATTTAGGTCCTACAATTCTTATTCACATGTCCAATCTTTTCATAATGACAACAAACTTTCTTAGGTGCATTCTTGTTTGTCCAGTAGGGTTTTTCCCATAATCTACATTCATATGCTCTACGTCCAAATTTTTGACAATCGTAACAATAACCTTCAAATCTAGGTGCAATAGATGTATTATTCATTCTTGATCTACACTCATGTATTTGATGTCATTGCTTCTTGCAGTAAAAATAATAACCAGTAAACTTAGGTTCAGGGTTTTGCATACCATTTTTGCTTTTGCAGATGTTTGCCAAATGACCAAGTTTGCCACAATGATAGCATGTAGGCTTACCTTTTTACTTTTTATTCCTTGGTTCTCCACTCTTGAATTATTCTCTTTCTTTAGTAGATGAATGTTGCTTTATATGTTATATTCCAGAAGTGTTGCCAAATGACCTAGGTGATTTCATTAGTTCTTCAAGGTAATTTTTTGCTTTAGTGGGCTTGTTCATTCTTTCCACAAGTTCTTTCTTTGATCTTAACTCATTTCTCAATAGACTAGTCTGTGATCTCTAATTTGCTATTTCCATGTCCTTCCTATTTAACTCTTGATTTGCAATCATTAGTTGATTCATTGTGTCTAGTTGAGTGTTTGTAAACTTTGTCACATCGGATGATCTTTCTTCAAGTCTAATAGTCATTTGTCTTTTGTCTTGATCAACCACAACTTTGTGTCTTTTTCATCTTTCTTCTTTTGTTTGGTCATTGCACATAGCATTACTGATCGAATTTCATTTACTCTCTTTAATCCTCCAACTTCTTCATTTAGGATATTGTTCTTCTCAAGTAGATTTTTAATTGTTGCATTAGTCTCATCAAAATTTTCCAGTGTGAAATAGTCCTTGACTGTCAACTTATTCATAATTTATTTTATTTAGCTGAATGGCCATATCCTTTCTCTTTCTTGCAGATTTATTTAGTTCCTCTCTTACTACTTCAATTTGCTGGAGTATGAGTTGGATGTCAATCACTTGACTGTCAATAACCTTTCCCAATTAGTAAGCCTCCATCTCTAAGATATGAACTCCTAAGTTGTTAGACTTTCTCAAGAGAACCAATGCTCTGATACTAATTGTTGGAAGTCTTAATGGGAAACAAGATAATGAGGGGGGGGTGTTGAATCAAGATCTATAAAACTTTTGTACCTTAAAACAACTTTATTATATTCACCACATTTTCATCTCATTTCTAGTTTATGCATAACATAACTTATAGAATCAAATGTTCTAACATGTAGATCTAAATATCAATCACGTGCATGAAATGTAAACACATAACACAAAGATTTGGTTACTTAGAAACCCTCCAAGGTAAAGGTAAAATTGGGGTGAGGATGACACCCACAAATCTTCACTACTGTAGCAATAAATTTAATCTTTTAGGGTTACAATTTTGATCACTTTTGATGATCTACCCTATGAGGTATCTACCTTGTTAAAGGCTATTAAGACTGATAGGTCTTACCTTGTGAGATGGTTTTTCACTTACAATAAAGTAAGGACTCAGTTAGGAGATTTACAATGGTATGTTAAAACCACTATGTTGAGAGATTTTCCCTAACTAGTTATGATTCAGTATTTGATCCTTCGATCTACAGTCTACTACTGATTATGGATCTCTTCTCTTCAATTCTGATATGATCTTCACTATGATATATCTTTTCTCTATCCTTCACTGCTTCATAAGGTCGCTATCTCTATTCTTCACAACTTCTCTCTTACATGCAATATCAAAACTTAACTCCTTTGCCTACTTCACAATGTTTGTGCTTTCACCCTTTGATCTACTCTATGATCGCATGCATATCTTGCTCACACATTCTCTATATGAAATTAGGGTTTGGCCCTATCTATTTAAAGATTTCTAAAGAGTTTTCTAGACTCTTCCCTTTTCCTTTGATTGGTTGTTCACTACTCATAGGGATCTATGATCCACATCATAAACATGTAACAACCTCTGTCACAAACTATACAATTATTAAATGTCATGTCTATGACGGCTTGAAATTATTTACCTCAAATTTTGTAACATCTTAGACTTTAATTTCTACTCTGTGTTGCTCAAAAATTACTATCTCTAATGCTCAGTCATAATTGTTCTTCATTTTGTTGCTCGGCCTTAACTACACTCGAAACCTTCTATATAACTCGACGTCAATATGCTCTTTCTGCTCTACATTCACTAGGCTCAACTTGTACCTAAAAATACTCAACAACCAAAGATTTGCTCAGCTTCTATAGAGCTTGACATATACATGTTTATTTGCAAGTCTTCCACATGATTTAGCCTGTATAGCATAGCTCGATTACAGTGATGACTGACTAAATCTTCCTTATATATGACTAAGTGTTTGACACTAATAGACAACAATATTTAGAGATACCACCGTTCCCTCCCTATATATGTGTCCACATTTATGGTTCCAGAATCTAAGAAGTTGCACAATAGAATCATCAAGGATGGTGCTACCTCTCCACCCATCATTGCCCTTCCTTTGTATGGCTTATATAATGATTTTAGAGCACCCTCCACTTCTATCTTAGTTATCCTTATAGTTAAGGCAATGTTAAGACCCCAAAGGAGCACCATACCCTCAACTTGACTGATAGTTTGATCTCTTAAACCATACATTTACCTCTTTAGTCTTTTATGATGCCTCCACCTACATGTTTCTCTCCTTTGGCAGTCCCATCAAAGTTGAGCTTACACCATCCAGGCAGGGGAGGAACCCATTTGGTGTTATCTCTAGCCACCCTTTTATTATTATCAATCTTATTAAAACCTTGTAGTAGGTTCCATTCCTTTGTAATTTTAGTTTCCTCTAGAGAGGGGGGTGAGTTCAGGCTTTTCCATTGACTAGTGGACACATTCTCCAAAAGTATCCGTAGACCCAAATGGAAGGTGACTTGAGGAGTGCTTTCCTCTTCATGAAAGATCATGTTATTTCTCTTTTTCCAGATGCACCAATAGATGTGTGGGGGATGAGTTTCCATAGGATGTGGATGAGAGGGTGGTTAGAGAGTCTAACCCAATCAACAAATTATTTGAGGTCCACATCCATAGTCCAAATGAGTTATAGCTTATTGAGGACCTATTGCCTAATATAAGTAGTAACATCACATGAATAAAGAGGTGATTAATGGTTTATTGTTCTTTTTTGCACATAACACATCTATTGGCTAAGTTAAACCCTCCTTTAACAAGGTTATCCTGAGTGAGGACTTTCCCAAGCAAAAGAGCCCACTAGAAGAAATTTGTTTTGCGAAAGAGGCGTGTGTCCCAAACTTTAACCCATTCAAGACCAACACTTGGTAAAGATAGAGTGAGGTCATAGGCTAACTTTGTGGAAAATCCTCTAGAGGGCATAGGGGCCCAAATAATTATGTCCTCAATGTCATACTATGGGATTCTTGTGTGCTTTAGGATGCGAGCCATCTCTTAAGCAATGGTTTGTAACCCATAATTGTTGGTAAAAAATTGACTCAAGTTAATCCACCTGCCACTGTTAATGTACCCCTCCACTTTATCACCTAGTCTATGTATCAAAAAATTGCACAAATTTAGATTCTTAGCAATGTCTAGCTGGGTAGTAGTATTCCAGTTGTCCTTCCAGAATCTGATTTTTTTTCCATTTCAAAGTTTCCATTATAGACCTTTTTGGAGAAGAGAATTGCATTTAGTAATACTATTCCAAATTTTGGAACCTTGAGGGAGATTCCCTTCTTTAAACTTATCCTTAAAACTCCCCCCTTGCATATAATTAGCTCTCATAATGCTACACCAGTCCTTTTCCTCCATCATTAGCTTCCAAGTCATTTTGCAATTGAGAACTCTATTAATATTCCTAACTTTCCTTAGACCCATGCCACCATACTTTTTAGGAGTAAAAAATGTGTCCTAGCTTACCAATGACAGACTTTTTTTCTCCTTAGTTCCTAACCATAGGAAAATTGTGTTGTATACTTTCCATCTGGTCATCAATAACACTAAAAATCTTGAAAAAGGATAGGAAGTAAACCAGTATACTATGGAGGGATGATTTCAACACCTAGAGTTTACCAATGTGACTAAGCAAATTACCTTTCCTCCCCACAAGTTTTTTGTCATGTCCCCTTTTCAAATAATTAAAAAATAATAAACTTTGTTAAGGCAGGCAGGCTCCAAAAAGGTGAAGTTTCGGCAAAAGGGGCTAATCTTTGGAAACCAATGGACTAATAAATAAAAATTATTATTAAATTATATTTTATTAACCCCTCTGGGACGTGAGTTAGGGTTATGCCCTCTTTTAAGGGGTTTGGAGGCATTTTGGGCTCATTCCAGAACTTGATTTTTGCTCATTTCTTTGTTGTTCTTCAGAGGCTACCAAACCTGTGGAGAAGGAGACCCAAGAATGGGAGTTTGCAGGTTTTTAGGAAGGCTAAGAATAGGAGTTTGAAGCCATTCCATGTGCATGCTCATACAGAGTTTGCCTTTGTGCTGAACAGTGCAGATTTGTGAGTTTTTGGGTGTGTTTTTTTGTATGAGTTTGGTGTTTTCAGTTGAGTATTTCATATCAGTTTGGGTTGCTGCTATATATCAGACTTTTAAATGTTAAAATAGAGCTGAATATGTGTATTGGGATGTGATTAAACTTCTAAGATAGATTATTAGTGGTTTTGTGGTGTTTCCGGGCATATTTTGTGCTATTTCGGGAGCCTGATGAGCATAGTTTTTGCCCTACATTTTTGAGCTGTTGTGTAAAGGCTATACGGGTATGGAAATGTCAATTTGTAGGCTGTTATGCTGCTGAAATTTCTATAAAAATGTCCATTTTCAAATTTATTAATAATTTGTGAAGTTGTGAAGTTTGCATGTCAGTTTTAACAACTACCCAGATCTTGCATGTAAGTTTTGACAACTACCCAGATCTTGCATGTTAGTTTTGACAACTACCCAGATCTTGCATGTCATATTCTATGGTTTCATGTTGCTTCTAATTAGTTGCATGTCAAAATTTATGGTCGCATGCAACTAAGTGAAAGAGAAAAAAGATATTTGCAGCGAGAAAAGAATAAAGAAATTTTGATCAAACCTCCAGTTGAAAGTAAAAGTACAAAATCCAAGGAAGGGAAAAGTATGGCTGATCCAGATGAGATGGCAAAGAAATTTTTCCAAGAGATCCAAAATACTTAGAAACAAACAGCGGATAGTTTGGCAGAAACTAGAGAGGCTTTGTGAATATTGACAGAAAAACTACAAGGAGTTGCATCTATTAATGAGAAAGGGAGCACTTCAGAGGAGCCAAGAAATCTGAAATCCACACCATCTAAATCAACCAAAACTATTTTCTTGCCTACAGATGAGCCACCAGTACCAAATCCAGCCATTAATCCTGTGGAAGAGGTTACAGGTAACTTGATTGCATTAAGAGCTACTTATAATGGCTTAGATGATGACTTTCGTAGTTCGGTTCCTTTTAGAAAATATGTGGATATGGTGAACAATTTGATGCCCAAGAAAGAGAATAAGAGGGAGCATGACATAAGTGGAAGAGAGCTCAAAAATAAAATAAGCAAGTTTACAGCACCTACTTTTGATGGAACAAACAAAATTTCAGCTAGAGCATGGCTACAAAAATTACAGACTTTCTTCACACTTAACCCCATGAAGGAGAGTGATGCTGTTCAATTTGCAAGTCTACAATTGGAAGATGCAGCCTATGATTGGTGGTATCATGGAATGACTACTCAAGGTCATGATCAGGTAACAACATTTGATGATTTCAGTCAAAGAGTGATAGACAGATTTGACCTCAAGGATGATGAAGAGTACTTTAAAGAATTGTCAAAGTTGAAGCAAACCAAATCAGTTAATGAGTATATAAAAGAGTTTCAAAAAGTGGCTGTTATGGTACCTGATATGAGTGAAAAGAGGATTGTTTATCTTTTTCTTGATCGTTTAGAAGATTCTGTTAAGGGTTTGGTTAAGGCTTTCTCACCCTCAACCTTACAGGAAGCTATCAAAAGAAGCTTGCAACTTGAAAGTTGCATGCCTATGAAATCAATCACTAATCAAAAACCCCCAAATCTTTGGCAACATAAGGGAAATTTTCAGAAAAAGACTTTCCCAACACTACCACCAAAAGATGTGATAAAGGTGGCAAAAAAGAAGGTAGATGAAGAGACTAGGAGTGAATTACGAAGGAAAAAGCTTTGTTTTACTTGTAGAGAACCATGGGCTCCAGGACACAGATGTTTGGGGAAAGGTCAAGTGCACTATATTGAAGTTGCTTCAGAATCTGATTCAGATGAGCATGAGGAATTTCATGATACTAAGGAGGAGGTAGAAGAAGAGAAAGAAAAAGAAATCAGCAAGGATGGCACTTTAGCAACATTATCGGGAGTCCCAAGATACTATCCCTTTCGAATTCGAGGGGTACTAGCAGGGCAAAGGTTGACAGTTCTTCTTGATAGTGGGGCAACTCACAATTTTATTGATGAGGGATTTGTCATGAAAAGAGGGCTTAAAGCAGAAGATTTTGAGGGATTCAATGTTACGGTAGCTGATGGATTCACTATGCCTTGCACACGGGTGGTGAAACAACTCAAGATGACCTTAGGAGATTATGAGTTATGTGATGACTTCTATGTGGTTGGTATTGGGGAGACAGATCTTGTATTGGGTGTTCAATAGTTGCACTCTATCGGAGGCTATTACATGAACCATCAAACTATGGAGTTTAAATTTCATTCCAATGGGAAAGAAGTCATATTGAGAGGTTTATCGAATGGAGCACCTAAGGCAGTCTCTGCAAAGAGGATGGAGAGGATTTTTCAAAGAGGACAAGTAACATGGGCAGCAGGAGTCATAATCCAAACAACAAGCTCTCCAAAGAATCAAGGTAATTTCCATTTTGAAATTCAAAATATTCTTGATAAGAATAGTATAGTTTTCAATGATTTGCCTCCAGGATTACCACCAGATAGAGGTTTTGAGCATGTTATAGAGTTAGAACAGGGTGCCAAACCAGTTATAACAACCCCATACCGCCATCCAAGAGGTTATAAGGAAGAAATTGAAAAAACTATTAAAGAACTCTTGGACATGGGATTCATAAGGCCTAGTTCTAGTCCATTTGCATCATCTGTGGTACTTGTCAAGAAAAAGGATGGTACAATGAGAATGTGTATAGACTACAGGGCTCTAAACAAGAAGACCATAAAAAATAGGTATCCTATACCACACATAGATGAACTAATTGATGAGTTACATGGTGTTGTATACTTCTCAAAAATTGACTTAAGATCAGGGTACCATCAAATCCGAATGAGGAGTGAAGATGTGGAAAAGACTGCTTTCAGATGTCACTATGGGCACTTTGAATTTCTTGTTATGCCATTTGGACTCACTAATGCACCTGCAACATTCCAATCTTGTATGAATAAGGTATTTAGCCAACATCTTCGAAAATTTGTTTTGGTATTTTTTGATGATATCTTGATATACAGTAAAACATGGGAAGAGCATCTAAAGCACATAGACACTGTTTTGGAAATCTTGGAGCAGCAATCCTTCTATGCTAAGCTATCTAAATGTGAGTTTTGTTTGACAAAGATCCTATATTTGGGACATATTATAAGTTCTAAAGGAGTATAGGTTGATCAAAAAAAAATCCAGGCAATTTTGGATTGGCCTCCACCCACTAATCTTACATAGTTGAGAGGTTTCTTCGGTTTGTGTAGCTACTATAGGAGATTTGCCAAGGGATTTTATCAACTTGCTGCCCCCTTGACTGATTTGACAAAGAAAGGAGCTTTTGTTTGGACAGAAGAGGCACAAAAAACATTTGATAAGCTTAAGGAGGTAATGAGTTTATGCCCTGTGCTTGCAATTCCAGATTTCTCTTTACCTTTTGTTGTTGAATGTGATGCTTCTGGAGAAGGTATAGGGGCTGTCCTAACTCAAAGGGGACATCCAATAGCATTTGAGAGTAGAAAATTAAATCAATCAGAGAAAGGTTACTCCATCTATGATAAGGAAATGTTGGCAATCATGCATGCACTTCATAAGTTTAGACAATATTTGGTATGTGGGAGATTCATTGTAAAGACAGACCATAATAGCCTCAGGTTCTTCTTGAACCAAAGGGATTTGAATGATCGTCAACAAAAATGGGTAAGCAAATTACAAGCTTATGATTTTGATATTGAATACATGAAAGGAAAGAATAATGTGGTTGTTGATGCTCTCTCAAGAAAGCCCACTTTGTGTTCCTTATCATCTATCTCTGATGATTGGAAAGTCTCCATAATTGTAGAGTATGCTAAAGATTCCTTTGCCACAAAGATTTTGGATAAGTTAGTGGATGATAACAGGTACAAGATTGCTGATGAATTGATTTATTACAAGAACAGGATCTTCTTAGTGCGAGGGTCAAAAACTAAGGAGAGGATATTGAGGGCCTTTCATGACACACCTTTGGCTAGTCATCAGGGATACTTCAAGACATACAGGCAAATTTGAGAGCGGTTTTCATGGAAGGGTATGAAGGAGGATGTCCTTAAACACATTAAGGAATGTATGGTATGCCAACAAAGCAAGAGTGAGCAAAATTTTCCTGCAAGGTTGTTGCAGCCACTTCCTATTCCCGAACAAAAATGGGAAAGTATTTCCATGGACTTCATCACTGGGTTGCCCAAGATTCAAGGTAAGGATTGCATATATGTGGTGGTAGATAGACTAACTAAGTATCCACATTTCTTTCCTATCACATCTGATTTCAAGGCATCACAAGTGGTTGAATTGTTCTTCAAGGAAATTTTTAGATTACATGGTTTGCCTAGAAACATTGTTAGTGACCGGGACAGTAGATTCCTCAGCTCTTTCTGGAAGGAGCTCTTTCATTTTGCAGGAACTAAACTCACTCCCAGTACTAACTATCACCCTCAAATAGATGGACAAACAGAGATAGTTAATAAATGGATAGAGGGATATTTGAGGAACTATGTTTCAAATCAACAACATGCTTGGGTGAAATGGTTACACCTAGGGGAGTATTGTTACAATACATCTCATCACATGTCTATTGGTATGCCTCCTTTTCGTGCTCTTTATGGTTATGATGCCCTTTCCTTTGTTGATCTAATACTTTCCGATAGCAGAGTATCCGCAGCAAGTGATTTCGTCAAGCAAAGCCAAGACATAATAAGGTCCCTCAAGGATAACCTACAACATGCACAGAATCAACAAAAGATATATGCTGACAGGAAAAGGATTGAAAGATCTTTTGAGGTGGGAAATTTGGTATTTGTTAGGTTGCAGCCATATAAGCAAAGCACCTTGAAGAGGAGTAGGGCAGAGAAACTCAAGCCAAGGTTCTATGGGCCTTATAAAATCATCAAGAAGGTAGGAGAGGTAGCTTATGAATTGGAGCTCCCACCAAACAACAAAATACATAATATTTTCCATGTTTCTTGCCTAAAGAAGGTTCTAGGACAGAAAACCATAGTATCTACAAAATTACCACCTATTGATGATGAAGGGAAATTAGTTTTGATACCAGAAGAGATTTTGGATACAAGAGAGAAAAGATTGAGAAACATGAGCGTCATAGAGCATTTGGTCAAATGGAAAGGATTACCCCTAGAGGATGCAACTTGGGAGGGACCACATATTCTTGAGAATTCCAACCTTCATTGCTTGAGGAGAAGCAATATTTGGGAGGGGAGGACTTTTCATGTCCCCTTTTCAAATAATTAAAAAATAATAAACTTTGTTAAGGCAGGCAGGCTCCAAAAAGGTGAAGTTTTGGCAAAAGGGGCTAATATTTGGAAACCAATGGACTAATAAATAGAAATTATTATTAAATTATATTTTATTAACCCCTCTTGGACGTGAGTTAGGGTTATGCCCTCTTTTAAGGGGTTTGGAGGCATTTTGGGCTCATTCCAGAACTTGATTTTTGCTCATTTCTTTGTTGTTCTTCAGAGGCTGCCAAACCTGTGGAGAAGGAGACCTAAGAACGGGAGTTTGCAGGTTTTCAGGAAGGCTAAGAATGGGAGTTTGAAGCCATTCCATGTGCATGCTCATACAGAGTTTGCCTTTGTGCTGAACAGTGTAGATTTGTGGGTTTTTGGGTGTGTTTTTTGTATGAGTTTGGTGTTTTCAATTGAGTATTTCATATCAGTTTGGGTTTCTGCTGTATATCAGACTTTTAAATGTTAAAATAGAGCTGAATATATGTATTGGGATGTGATTAAACTTTTGAGATAGATTATTAGTGTTTTTGTGGTGTTTCCGGGCATATTTTGTGCTATTTCAGGAGCCTGATGAGCATAGTTTTTATCCTACATTTTTGAGTTGTTGTGTAAAGGCTATACGAATCTGGAAATGTCAATTTGTAGGCTGTTATGCTGCTGAAATTTTTGTAAAAATTTCCATTTTCAGATTTATTAATAATTTGTGAAGTTGTGAAGCTTTTGGCACTATTTTCAACATACCCGATTTGGGGTTTCTTGAGAAATTTGGTGGATCTTTGGAATATTAGTTTGATTTTAAATATCTAATTTGAGGCTTGAAATATCATGTAAAATCAAAAAAGGGACATTTCATTTTTTCTAAGTTCTCTCCATAATAGAGTCTTAACCCAAACTTAACCTCCTTGATCATGAGAGGTAGGCCAAGATAAGTCGAGGGGAGGTTTGCAGGTTGGTAACCCAAAATTTTGATAATCTTGTTTTGAATGTCTTTGTCAGTATTAAAGAAGAAGATTCTTCTCTTTTGAAGGTTAATTTTCTATTCAGAAGCAGTCGCATATTGATCTAATAGGATTTCCCATTCTCTAGCTTCCACCACCAAGGACTCACCAAAGAAAAAGGTATCATCTACAAACTGTTGGATAATAGAGGGCAGAGGGTCAAGACCAATCCGATGCCTTTCACTTTGTTCATCAACTAACCTTTGCATGTTCCTTCTTAAGAGCTCAACAACCATAATAAATAAGTAGGGTGAGAGGGGGTCCCCCTATCTTAGTCTTTTGTTAGGACCAAAAAACACTCTTGGGGTGCCATTAAAAATAACATATTAGTTAATAGTGTCCACACATTACTTGATTAAGGTGAAAAAATTGTTACTAAAACCAAACCAAGATAGAATTTTGTAAAGAAAGGTATAGTTTACATTATCATACACTTTGGAAAAATCAAGTTTAAGAGCCATACCTACCTACTTACTTTTGTCCATAGAGTGGATGATTTCATGTATAGAGATGGACACATCTAGAATTTGTGTTCCCTGGACGGACCCCTTTTGATTGATATTGATAATTTTATCCAGAATAGTCTTGATCCTGTTAACCATGATTTTGGATAGGATTTTGCAAAAAGTGGTGCATAGGCTTATAGGTTTGAAGTGATTTATATTAACTAGAGTGTTGTGGTTAAGGACCAAAACAAAAAATGTTTTATTGTGTTGTGTTAACATTTTACTAGTCACGCAAAAAGTCCTTGGTATCCCTTGACACATCCAGCCCCATGATATCCCAAAATTCTTGATCGAAGGTAGGAGCAAAGCCATCTAGAAAAGGGTCCTTAAAGGCATTCATTAAGAAGACAACTTCTCCATCTATTACACTCTCAAGAAGGAGTTCATTGTCCTTGATTGTGACCACATTTGGGATGTGTTGGAGGAGCAGGTCATTGAACCTGCTCGTGTCAATACCCATAGAGGCATAGAAGGATTTGAAAGAGTTGGTAGAAATGCCTCCCAAAAGCAACTTGTCATTATAGGTTTCTCTCCTTCCATCTTGAAGAGTGTTAATAGTGTTCCTCCTATGATTTGTACTAGATTAGTGGAAGAAGGAAGTATTCTTGTCCCCTTACCTTAGCCATTGGACCCTTGAGCACTACTTCCAATAAGTTTCATCTTTGGCCATGAGTTGTTTCTAGTCTCCTCTTCACTTTTCCTCTTCCTATTGAACATCCAACAAAGCATCCCCTTTAGCCAGCTGGGCTTGTAGTTGGGGTAGCGAACTACCAAGATATTTCTTGGTAACAAAGATGTCACCAAAATTATGCTTACTCCACCCTTTGACCTCTATCTTAATTATCTCTAGTTCTGAAGCAACACTAAACATAGAAGTGCTTGTTATGGTAGTGTACCACCACCTGTTAACCATCTCCCTGAAAGACAGGAGGGAAGACTACATGATCTCATACATGAATGGAGGAGGGCCACACAACTAGGTATACTTCCATTGAAACATCAATGGGTTGTGATCAAAGATAGTATGGGGCAAATACTTTAGATGATAATCATTAGAATCCACCCAAGTGGAGGAGGCAAGAAATATATCAAACTTGACCTAGATCAAATGAGTGCCTTTCCTATTATTGGTCCACATAAATGGGTTGTTGGTGAGATTTATATCCACAAGATTGGATTTGTTTATGAAGACAACAAGATCACCCATGCTATCATTATAGTAGGCAAGTCCCCCACCTTTTTAGATTGGTATAGAGGGGCATTAAAGTCCCCTCCCAATAGGTGATTGTCAAAAGGGATAGAATGCAAACAATTTTGCATTTCATCCCCTTGGGATTTTTTGCCACCCCTAGTGTTGGGGGCTTACACATTGAAAATCTACCAGGTCTTCTGATCTTTCTCAAAATAAACCAAAAGGTAGTTTTGGTAGAAGGAAAGGAGGGAGCCTTTCAATCTAGATGGGTTACAGAGGGTGGAAATACCTCCAAAAGCCCCATTGGATTCAAAATACGTGTACATAGCCCACAATCAGAGGTTGTTAACAATTTGGGTAAAGTTACTGTAATTCATTTTAACTTCTTGGATCAACATGATGTTTTTGCCTTATGCTTAAAAATATATTGTTTAATAGAAAACTGCTTCTTAGGGCTATTTAACCTTCTTATATTCCACAATAAGAAGATCATTTCTTACCTCTTCGGTGGGTGTCTAAGGCAAGTTGCCTTCCAGTAACAATCTCCCTTGCAATGACTTTCTAACCCTTGACCCTCTCTTTTGGTCTACCTCTTGTGGAGTCTCCTCCCACATTTGGTTTTTAGGCTTTTTGACTTTATTCTTCTTGTTTTGTGTTTTCCATTTCCTTTCCTCCTCCTCAATTTCAACTTCCATTGAAGTATTCTCCGCTTGCTACTAGAGGTCATCTTCTTGGTGTAACCCTTTAGTGGGGGTATTGAGGGTTGTAGTCTCTAAGATGTCAGTAATACTAACTAGATCCTCGGTGCTAGTCTCTACAAGAGAGCCCACATTGTTTTGTAGACCCCGCTCCCAAGGATTCCCATCCTCAAGGTGGCGAATGTCAAGATCTATGGTAATGTAATAGGATTACTTCCACTAGCCCTTACCTTCACTATGGACCTCCTAGGATTCACTCCTAGCCTATTAGGCTTCCCCTTTGTCACCCTAATCTTAGAGGATTGCTAATTTATCCCCTACACCTCCCTATCCAATTACACCAATGAGTTTTCTACTTGCATTCTCCAAAGAGACACTTGAACAAGCCTTCCAAACTCCCATTTTCACCAAACTTGATCCTTCCACCTTCTACAAGAAGTGAGGGATTCATCTTAAGGTTTTTGGACCTCGCTTGTACTCTTGGTCTCAATATCCATAATCCTCTTTACTGATTTCACCAATTTAGACCAAACTAGCCCAATTAGGCCTAATTGAATTAGACCTCTAAACTATTGATGTTATTAATTCTAACTAATATTTTAAGTGGTGAGCTCCAATTTGAATCGTGATCCTAGGGTCTCTAGTCTTCTTTGCATGTTTAAACTCAAAGACAACTGGGTTAATTTTATCATAATTTCTCCTTGAAATAGTTGAGCGCTAGTTTCAGATTCCTAATTTCATGCATTGATTTGTTATATAAATCATGCAATAGTGTAATGATTTTTTATGAAAAATACAATGTAATCAATACATTTTTAAATTCTTGGTAGCTCTGTATTTCTTCAGTATTTTTTCCTTGCATGTTTGTTTCAATTCCTAACTAGATCTATAGGAGAAATTTTACATGGTATTAGAGCAAAATGCTTGCCTTCTCTCATCTTTTTCTTCTGTGACAGGTTTTTTACATGCAGGTGTTTGAAGGCTTTGTGGATTTGTATTGATCAAATTCTACATGGTATCAGAGCTAAGGTTGCAAGGAAAATAAATGTATTTTTTTGTTTGTAGGTATTGAAGATCGAGTTTTCCAAGATGGAATTCTTTGCGTCTGTCTTTATCATGCCATTCAATTATTTTGAGCAGATGCCAGCAATTTTTCTTAGGCCCACAAGCAGAGGCTTACATCGAAATGTTATGACATCAAAGGTTGGATTTGATTCAAGTCAAGATCATGCTCTCTTTGCATGGATCTTGCCATTATTTTCTTTCTAGCAACACACTGTTTTTGTGGATTTGCTATGCCTCCTAGTTGAATTCTTCCTTTGCTTCCATACTTGATTAGATTTATAAACAATCGACACTTGGATTTTCAATCAACAACTTGTTCATGCATGATTGAGTAGTGTCGTTAGGGTCACTCGTATAGACTCATGTATCAACCACATCTTTGAATTGTAGATGTTTTGCCTATGTTCACAATCTATCTATTGTTTGGGGGAGCTATGCAGATTATTGTCTATAATAGCTTCGATTTGATTGACAGATGTTTTGTCTTTGTTTGCCATTTGTTCATTGTTCAAGTAGTGTTGTTGGGGGCACTCATGCAGATTAATCTTGATCTTGATCTTGGTTTTAGAGGAGGTTCTTCATTCAACACTTTGGCGGTTGTTATTTGACAGATATCCATAATATTTTTCATGTCACAGATGAATTTCTCTCTATAGATTTTAAAGGGTTTTTTGTAGATTTCCCCTCTTATCTCATTTCTTTCAATTTTCATCTATATTACTTAGTTAGAATTAAGGGGGGCTATTGATGTTATTAAATCTAACTCAATGTTTTAAGTAGTGAGCTCTAGTTTGAATGGTGATACCGCAATCTCCAGTCTTCTTTGCATGTTTAAACTCAAAGACAACTGGGTTAATTTTATCATAATTGCTCCTTCAAATAGTTGAGCGCTAGTTTCAGATTCCTAAGTTCATGCATTGATTTTTTATATAAATCATGCAATAGTGTAATGATTTTTTTATTGAGAATACAATGTAATCAATGAAATTTTTTATTCTTGGTAGCTCTGTATTTCTTCATTATTTTTTCCCTGCATGTTTGTTTCAATTCCTAACTAGATCTATAGCAAAAATTTTACATAAACTAGGTTTTTGGGTTATACTATCAAATTCTCTTTAACAAGCTGGTAATCTGATTCATGATCCATGATGTTGGTTTCAACTTCCCAACTTACCCGTACACCTCCTTCCTATATAGGTGCCTAAAAATAAGGATTTTAGGCCTTTTTGTCAGCATCCACTAGGGTCTATTGAAAATCCTAGCAAAATTTATCATGGAAACTTTCCCTATCATATGGGGCTTCCTCACACATCCCTCCTCCTTCTACAACTCATAGATTGAACCACTTGATGCATTCAATCTACTCACATCCACTTGTTAACTCTGTGACCACCTAGCCATGCATCAAAGGCTCACCTAGGGCATCACATTAAAAATAGTTGCCTTGCTTTCTTGGGCCTTTTCTTGGTTATGTACATTGTACAAAGGCTCCACTTCCATATCCCCAAGAACCATGATGATCCCAAGGTGAGGTTTTATGGGGGAGCCATTCTTCCAAAACTTGTCAAAACTGAACCAGTGAACTGACAAACTACAAAAAATTTAAAACTATGAACAAATGCACTCTAAACAACTTGGAGTCTAAAACAAAAAGCACTGTAATCACACAACTTGTAAGAATTCAAAGAAAAACTCAATCTTTCAATCCCTTATTTGATTCCAGTAATCATGAAGCACAAAACTATAACTAACAACTGTATTCTACGACTTTGTTTGCAAAATTTTACTTCTTTCAACTCCCAACCCTTGGAATGGGTTTATTTTGTGGTTTTACATGTTTTCAAAGAGGTTTTAGGTAGTTGGAGTAACCACCCACCTCAAATCCATGACATGTCCAAATCTTTCACAAATGTTGTCATTCAACTTTTCAAAGTTGCTGACAACTTTTCAATTTTTGCAATTTTTGAACCTTGATCATTTAAAACTCTCCAAGTAGGTCCAATATGGCCTAGTTATGATGTCTAGGCATGATTTAGCCTCTAGACCATCAAGTTGCAACTTTTGACCATATAGACCCAAGTTGACAACTTTTACAAGAAATTGACAACTTTTGCACTATTTAGCCAAATGGTGAACCATGACCTCCAACCTATGCAAAACGATGGGAAAACATCCTAGAGGACATAGTAACCTCAAATCCAACTTCTCTATCCTTTCTAGGGTGTAAGACTCATTACCCTACCTTGTCACCTAAACCACTCAACACAAGCAACAAAACTAAGCAAAAACACCTAAAGTGGATTGAACTTAGTAAAATCCACCTAGTAACAATTCACTTGACCTTCTAAGGTCCAAACCACACTCAACTAACTTGGCTAGGGTCAGTACAAGCCAAAAAACCAAAAGTTTAAGGAGTTAGCCTCGGTGCTCCTGCACCATATGGTACTTCCCACTTCCTTCTTTGCAAGGTTTTGTTGGTTTTCCATTCCTAGAGAGCCCAAGGTGTTTTGGGGGTCCCTATTTTGTAGGATCCCATCCTCTAGCTATTGAGGGTCAAGAACAATGGTAGCTTAAACCTCCTTTCTAGCAAAGGTTTGTTGGATTTTCGTCCCTTGTGGGGTTAAAACATTTGAGATCTCCTAGGGTTTCACACCTTTAGAGGCTCCATTGTTTGACTTACCCAAGGGATATTCTTGGATTTCTCCTTACTACAACCCTTTTCCTTCTTTCAACAAAGTGTTGTGGATGGTGGTCCCGCTGGCTTTTGAGCTTTCCCCTTCAATATTTTTCACAATCCCTAGGGAGGAGACTTTCTCCTTTTCTTTTTGTTCCTTAGATTTGCAAGTATCCACAATGTGTCTCCTAGTTCTGCAATTTTGACAAATATATGGTAGCATTTTCATATACCAGTACTTGTATATGCTTCTCGAACCTTGACTTTAGAATGACAAAGGTGGGAAGGGTTTTATTGATGACCACATTTACATAGAATCATGTGAACACAAGTTTGGATTTGGAGAATGGAACACCATCCATAGCAATGAAGTTCCTGAAAGAATCCCCAATCCAACAATATATCTGCTCATCCCAAATTTCCAACGAGAGGCCCTGTAGTCTAATCCAGATCGACACCATACACAAAAGGTCATTGGTAGGGTTGAATCTTGACTTCCACTTTGGCATAGTAAGGGGGTGCTTATCATATAACCATGACCCCACAAGGACCATAGATAGATCTTCAACAACCGTAAACTTGAAAATGGAAGAGGCTACCCAACATAGCTGATGTAGAGACACTTCCTTCCAGCTTGCACTAACTCACAACCCATTTCCTAATTGTAATCACACCTTTCAACAAGTGTGTTAGGATGTTGAATGATTTTGACTATTGTAATTACACCTCCATTAAGTAGTAGAATCTATTTAAGCATTCAAGATAAAAGGATGTATGTGCATCTCATAAAATATTGAAATATATTAATAAAATAATATATGTACAATTTATTGAAAGTTGAGATTTATTACTAATGACAAAGACATAATTGTAGAACAAGTAGGTTACTAATTTGAAAGTTGTATTATTAAATATTAAAATATAATATTTTGTAAAAAAATCACTTTTTATTAATTAAAAGATTTAATCAATACATAAAAGTTGCCCCTTGCCTTAGCTCTATAAGAGGAACTAAAAATAGATGAAAGGGGGAATAAATGAACAGCGACATAGGATAGGACTTTGCTTCAATGTTTCTCGCTAGATTGTAGTGGAAGCACATTTTATCATTATGCTTGCTTTGTTTTTCTCTCAGAATGTGGTCAGAGTCCATAATAACTTCTGTTTTGGAAACAAAGATCGATTATAAATCAAGCAAACTCGTGGATTTTTCGGAAGGCATTTGTCTGGTTCTGTTGTTGAAATGAGGAAAGATTGAATTATTACAATAATAATATATGACCTTATTAAAATTGTACCAGTGAAAAGACATTCCATTCAATTACCCGGATATCGATTGGCTGCTCCGGAGAAATGATGGAGCCTCCGCCATTTGAAGAGGCCTTGCGATGTAATGTCTGCAAAAGCAGTTTCAGTGCTTTCAGGCGTCGTGTACGTTCTTCTTCCCTCTCCGTGAATTTGCATCTCCGTATAAATATATTTGCTTAAACTGCAGTATATGTCCTTTGGATTGTTGTTTAAGCTAATTTCATGCCTGTGTGACTATTGATTAATTGTTCCGTGATATCTATGAAGTTGGGCGCCTTAGTCAAAATTTATCATGTGGGTTGGGTACGGCTCAATTAGGTCTCATTGGAGGTAATTGCTCGTGAAAAATTCTGTCTTTTGTATTCCTGTGTGGTTTTTTACGAAACTGTTATTAGTGGCAATAAATTGGGTTTTAAATAATTACATGGGAATTCTGACACTAGTAAAATTTAATTCTCACATGCATGTATCTAGAGTAAGATTTGTTGAGTCCTAGTTGAAGTTGATCTGATTTCTTTTATAATTCTCTGATCCGTTGATGTAAGGTAAGACTATTATTTTTTCGGTTAATTATTTCAGTAAAAATGCTTGTGTCAAGTTAGGTTGAAATTGAATGCAAGCTGTAATATTCCTATTGACATTGGATAAATACTGGGAGAAATGGTGGTTGATTCAACATCCCCGATGCAACAAATCAATAGTGTAAATCAATAGTGTTTGTTACATATACTTCTATTATTTATCGAGGCTCTGCCAAAATTGGAGGGGTTCCAACCGTTAAAGTGTTCCAGAGGTAATGTATATAGAAAGTTTGGTGAAATACAATTGCAGATTCCAGGCTTTTGAAGATGGATTGTAGAAAATGATAATGCTACATCGTTTTCAATTTTAAAATTGTGAAAAGTACAAGACACGTTAAAACTGTCAAATAATCTATAAGTAAATACTTATCTTTAAAGAAAATAGGCTCTTTGATTACACAATTCACAACTCGTTCGATTCTCACCAAGGTGAAAAAGGCTTCACAAAATCTTCTTCTAATTGTTCTTTGCCCTACATTTGCCATTTTTTTTGACGCAATTAAAGATTTCTATAACATTTATGCAACTTTTTAATTTCTGCGCTTTTTCAAAATTCACTAGATTGATTAGACGAGATGGCCTTTACTGTCTTATAAATAAATTTACCCGTAGGACTTCCATATCACCATTATTTGTTTTGGAGATTATTTCTTTTATAGTCCAGTTTTGAGATAAATTCTTCAAATATTTTCACATAATAATGTACTAGGTTATGGCTGTAAATTTTCATGCAAATGGAATCAGTTTCATTATATTGTGGACATGTTAAAAGGAATACCAGCATCACTGGGAATGGGGGGTGAATCAGTGATCTATAGAATATTTTAAACTTATGCAATGATTACTTTAGCATTATTAAGTGCATGAGCTTTAGATGCAAGATAATGTAAAAAATAAGACATGTGGACACATTAGGATCATTGACACTTTGTTTATAGCGGAAAACCCCTAAGGGCAAAAATTACTTTCCGAATATCCTCTATTTAAGCTTTCATGGAAAATATTTAGAGCACCCACTGTAGGAAGCATCAATCCCCATAACAATTTTAGGAACACCCATTTCAAGGAGCACCAACACCTACTTGATTTAGAAGCACCTACTTCAAGGAACACTCATCCCTTACAGATCTGAAGCACTCATTTCTTGTTTAGATACAAAAGTAATTTTATCAGAGGCTCTCTGTTTCTATACAAAGTACATCACAATACAAATATTATCATCAACAGTATTCATGGCATCCTTAATCTCTGATTACAATGCTGCAGCTCTAATGTCTGCACTCTTTCTTTCACTTGCACTAATCAATGACAAACATTCCAATGCACAAAATATGCATCATTAGTTCATGATCAGATATTGAAGTCTAAATGTCAACATATAGTTTGTCAATTACTTTTGCAAATATGACACTAGCCTCTTGTTAGACAACTGCAACTTTGCTGTTATTGAACTATCTTCTCAGATAACCTGCAATGAAAACTTTGTTACAAAACCGTTATCTTCACTGTCACTGCAATCTGCAACGAATCATATCTGCAAAGACTTTCTTAACAGCACTTGCAACATACATGCTCATTCAATTCTGAAATCAAACAGTTAGGTATTGCTTCTGAATGACATTTAAAGTTTACAATAAACCTCAGAACTTTCTAAAGTGCTTGTGACAGGAGCAGATTTGAATAAAACACTTGATGATAGTAATTAATCATTAAAATCTGATTCAGTCCATCAATGCAATGATACGTAAACAAAATAATATTAACAATTACTCAAAACTGTAAAAGCAAATGGCTAAGGATTTCAAATTTAATTAGAACATCTGAAACAAAAACCTCACTGTCACTGAACAATAGTTATTGCTATCTTTTCCACATGCTTCTGCAGTCCTCTGTCTTCAATATGAATTGAGTGCCTTCCTTTCAATCAACACTGCATGATTCTTTCATGTACTCAATCTCCTCTTAAAGCACTCAAAATAATATCATCTTTTTTTCACATTTTCAATTCACTATTTCCTTCTGCATTGACATTCCTTTAATAAGGAAGATGAAAAAAAATTTGTTTGTTCACTACTGTTATACAAAAACGTAAGACTCCAACAGTCCAACTGTTAACAATCTTCAGCATAAAATTATCTTCTTAATTTCCCAAATTGGTTTGCCATGATACAGTCGTCTTCTTAATTTGAGAACTGATTATTATCATCTCAAAACATTAATCTTCATATTTTATCAAAGTTCTTTTATTACCAACTGATATTTTATGTTGGTTCATGTTTAAAACCATTTATGTTTAATTCTGTTCAAACCGATTTTAATGAATTCATAACCATGATATAATCTGCAAATTAAAACGATATCAATTGGCTATGAAGATTAATCAGTAAAGAAGAAAAACCAATTCCTTAAAGAAATGAACTTTGTTTATGACTTGTCTTCAAATCAAATCAGTTTTCATGAACTAATTTAAAAATCAGTCATACTTCATCTTTTACAAATAAAATTGGTGACCTAACTAGTTTTCCTTTTAACAAATTGGTTTTCATTATATCAGCTAATTGAAGTCGATTTCAATAACTTGATATTGCTGTCTTAATAACAATGCCATACTTTTCATTTTAATGATAAATCTGATGCGTTTCTCAACTAATTCCATTCGGTCTTCATATGCCAAATTCAGTTTTGAAATTGATTTCCTTTAAACAATAAAAATCAGATTTTCCATCTTAATTAAAACTGATTATTTCTTCCAATAAAGCCAATTTTCAAAAACTAATGATAAGGCTGGTTTTATAGAGAACTCGTTTAATTTTCTATCTACTTAATGCTACCCATAAATCTGAATCAAATTGTTCCAAGAATAATTATAGTCTTTCACCCAGATCGGTTTTAATTGAAATGTCTTTTTGGGCTGATCAATAAAGTTATCTTATTTTCTTTTTGAAACAAAACACGTTAATTCCTTTAGACAGCAATCTAATCTCCTTTAAACAGACTTATTAATAGTCCCATTAAAATTGGAAGATATTGGTATCAAAATCAAGTTTTCATTTGATTTTGAACTGATTTATCAAACTTTGATTACATAAAAAATCTAATCATAAATTGGTTATCAAAACTGATTTAAACCTTAATTGATTCCTGTCTGAGCCACACCTATAATTGAATGATTTTCATAAACATTTGCTGTTTAAGAACCATATCAAGTCTGAATCAGATTGCTTTGTTTGGAAACTAATATACTCCTCTTTTTAATTATTAGTCTTTACAAACATTTGGAATTACTAGTAATGGATCAGAATAAGAGTTTGATAATGCTAACTTCAAAGACATGATGACTTTCGATATCAATGTTCCAATGAGAGATAATAACTGCAATCACTTCATAGACTGTTAAGGAGATCAGATTTTCACAATCCATCATAGTTATGGTGCTTAGCTTCTGGATTAGATTGTGTTCCTGATGATGGATCATGTAGTGTGATTCGAAACGTTGATGGTAAAAATCTCAACACAATCTAATCCAGAAGCTAAGCACCATAACTTCATAGGCTAGTTAAAAAAATAGTCATTCAGAATCAATCAATCTTTTAATGAATTGATATTGATTTCTGTTCCTCAGCTTGATCAGTTTCATGAAAATCATATCACCATAGAGTTTGATATCAGTAATACAGAGACTATTCACACATTATGAACTTAACCATTCCTATAGCTGTTTAATTTCGAGACAGAGTTCCTGTCGCCTGAATGGCAGGAAGTCATGGTCATGAAGACCATTACCTTAAATTGTAAAACATAATGAAGATCATACGTATTATGAACTATACTGTTCAATCAACAACGCTAATTCCATTCACACCATTCATATATATATTTTGCACACATATTGGAGCCTTGACCAAGTGAACAACCTTTTGACATCAATCACAAACACTACCAAAGTAAAAAAATAGTCTCATTTATAAACATAAGAATGTGAGAGAAGAATTATAAAGTTCAGTTGACTGTAGGATGAAGGATGAGTTAGTGCAGAAAGGAAAAGCAAGTATGGAAATAGGATTATTACTGTTCATGCCCTATTAAAAGCTCCTCATAAATCCTTTGGTCAAGGAAAGGGTTAAATTCAACGATTGACTGTTCTAGATAATTTTCCCCACAATATGTGAAAGATTTGTGCTGATTTTGTTTGTGGTTGATTTTTCTTGTTGTTCTGTCTTTGTTTTATACATTTTACAACAAATTTGCTTTATTTTAAGGAACTAAAAAACACTAATTTTTGTCAATTGACATTCTACAGTCATTCAAAGTTGATTAAACTAGTATGACACATCAATTTGTAAATTTATGGTATCAGTTGAACCTTAACAGATACAGGTTATGGATGGTGAAGTTGGATCTGTTCAAGTGAGAAAACCATAATAATATACCTTATCATCCATGGATAGTGGTGCTAGCCATAGTTTTTTGACGAAATACATGGGACTTAAAGGGACTAGAATAACCTAGGAGGGGTAAAAGAGACAAGAGAAAGGTTAAGAATTTAAATGAAAGAGTATAATGTTTATAGGTGTCTAAATGTAGGTATGAAGGAAATGCAAGGCATGCCAAGAGAAACTATAAATCATGATTGCTTGACACATAATTGCTCTAGCTAAGGCCACACCAGTTGTGTGACATATCAATGATGGGAGATGCAGATTGCCAACAAGTTCCCTGGCAAAAACATTGATTGGAAAAAATATTTCTTTAGTGTATGCGGAAGGGGTCAACCTTGTTTTACTGTATATTACAATGAATTTCTTCTATCTAACCTTGTTTATGTTTGAATCTGAAAACAACACATTCTTATAGTGTATCTTGTTACAAATGTAAATGGCAGAATACTTGACTGATTAATCAGAGATCAAATGATCTATATATACAAAGAGGAGAGTCGAATAGAATAGAAACATTCTATTCTAGACTATACCTAAATATTAGAAACATTCTAATATTTACAGAGATACAATAAGATACAATAGTGAGTATTAAAAAGAAACATAAAGATTATTCTAATACCCCCCCTTAATGCTCAATCTATTTACTACACCAATAGATCCCTTGAATTTAACAAACTTGTCAGGACCAAGGGGTTTTGTGAAAATATCTGCTGGTTGCTCTGAGGTAGGGACATAGAGTAATTGAATAGATCCATCTTCTACTAACTATCGGATGTAATGGCAATGAAGCTCTATGTGCTTGGTTCGTTCATGAAACATTGGGTTCTTGGCAAGTCTGAGGACTCCCTGATTGTCTGAAAACAAAGAAGTCGGACTTGCTTGAGGAATATGCATATTTGCAAGCATCTGACGGAGCCAAACTGCTTCACAAGCTGCCTTGACAGCTCCTCGATATTTTGCTTCTGTAGAGGAGAGTGCCCATGCCTGTTGCTTCTTATTGGCCCAGGTAACTGCTGCAGATCCGATATTGAACACATAGCTAGAGGTAGATTTCCTGTCATCAACTGAGCTGGCCCAATCAGAATCGATGAATCCGCTGAGCTAAGGAGTAGCACTCCTTGTGTAAAGAAGACCATAATCTAAAGTACCATGTACATAGCGCAACACACGTTTTGTTGCAATCCAATGATCAGTCTTGAGGTTCGTCATGAATCGTGAGATGAAGCTAATTGCAAAACTGAGATCAGGTCTAGTAGTAGTAAGATAGATGAGACTACCTACTAGTTGCTTGAAGAGTGTGTCATCTACAGGAGGAGAATCAGATTGTGCAGAAAATTTAAGACCTATCTCCATAGGAGTGGAGGCAGGTTTGCAATCCTACATTCGAAACCTGTCAAGCAAATTTTTGGCATACTTGGACTGAGACAAAAAAATAATGTTGTCAGTTTGCTAAACCTCAATACCTAAACAATAATGAAGCAATTTGAGATCTGTCATATCAAAAGTTTTGCATAGATCCTGATTGATTTCTGAAATCAAATGTTCTGAACTCCCAGTAATGATCAAATCATTGACATAGAAAACAAGAATAAAAAATCATTACCAGAGTGTTTAATATGTAGACTACTCTCTGACGGGCTACGCTAAAATCCTTGAGCAACCAAGGACTGATCAATCTTCATGTACCAAGCCCGAGGAGCCTATTTGAGATCATAGAGGGCCTTCTGGAGTCTATATATACTTTTGGTTCTGAACCGGCAACCTTGAAACCTGGGGGTTGCGTCATGTAGACTTCTTGTAATTCACCATTGAGAAAAGCACTCTTCACATCCATCTGATGAACTTTCCAGCGATACTGAGCTGTAATGGCAAGAAGCAGGTGAATAGTGCTCATCTTGGCTGTCGGGGCAAAGGTCTCCTCATATACAATGCCTTGGCACTGGGTGAATCCTTGAGCAAAAAGTCTGATATTTTCACAAAACCCCTTGGTCCTGACAAGTTTGTTAAATTTAGGGGATCTATTGGTGTAGTAAATAGATTGAGCATTAAGGGGGGGGTATTAGAATAATCTTTATGTTTCATGCCAGTAACATAACATACATTGAGGAACATGAGTCTTCTTCCTCCAGACCGAATCTGAACATTGCCCTTGCTGACAATATTGTATTCTTTGCCACCTCCAAAGATTACTGAGTCAGAATAGGGAGTGAATTCAACAAACCAATCACGCCTGTGAGTGAAATGTCGGGAGGCACTGGAATCTATGTACTAGGCAGAAGATTTCATATGATTTGTAGGTATACTGGCCATAAAGGCATGGTAGATAGATTCTTTCTGCTCTGAGTGTTGGGCAGCATCGGCTTGCTTTTTAATTGAGTCTGACTTATGATGTTGTTGATACATATGCTCATAATACGTGAATATCTCAAATGGCACAAAATTTGAGGTGAGAAAATGAAAGACCTAGAAAAATTAGAGAAGTACGTAGAAGAGAGCTCGAAAAACTGAGAAATGATATGCTGTCGGAGTCTAGATCCGTTGGCTCAAAAATTGAGGCACCTAGAAAAATTTGACGACAACCCATTTGAGATTTCGAAAAACCCAACAAGAATATGTGATCAAAAAAATTTTTCGACCCCAAAAATTAGGGTTTCGGGCAAAATCCTAGCCGGTTGCAAAACAAGCTCCAAATAATGGCAGAATTGAGAAGAAACGTTGTAGAACCAGACCAAGAACCGATCAGATATGAAAGGTGACAAAGGCTGTGTAAAGGGCACAACTTGATTTGGGAAAACATCGGAGAAATATAGAGTCGCAAGGTACCATATATCACCAAAATACAACACCAAAAAACTAGACACGATTTGGAAAAAATCACGCCAAAAAATAGACACGATTTGGAAAGAATCGTGTACGTGCAGAGATTAGATGTGATTTTTCCAGTCGGTGGTAGCAAAAAATTGCTCGGGATGCAATAGTTTCCAGTCATGAGTAGGAAAAAAATGCTCGAGATGCTGTCAAATGGCCGAAACTTTGCATCAACGAACCACGAACCAGGGAGCATTCGAGTTGCAAACAAATTTGGGGATATGTTTCTCTGAAAACCCTAGCCGAATCTATTCCAAGTGCGATTTTAGAAGTCGCGATTTGCAGCTTGCTGAAAAATTACTCAAAAATGAAAACCCTAGATGGGTTGTTGAGAAAAGCCTCTGAAATAACTTCAAAATTTTTGTAGCAGATAATTTCTAAAGAAATTATAAAATTTTCAAAAAAAGTTAAGTACTGGCTCTGATACCATGTTACAAACGTAAATGGCAGAATCCTTGACTAATTAATCAGAGATCAAATGATCTATATATACAAAGAGGAGAGTTGAATAGAATAGAAACATTCTATTCTAGACTACACCTAAATATTAGAAACATTCTAATATTTACAAAGATACAATAGTGAGCATTAAAAAGAAACATAAAGATTATTCTAATATATCCATCCTATGTTTTAGATTGTAGTGAATTCTTTTCTGGGTCATACATTCCCAGATATTTTTCCTTGTGGGAGTGTTGAACACTTCTTGAAATCAACAAAGCAAGTGAACTATTGAAGATATTTCTTTTTGGATATAATTCTATGGGCTTCTATAGGGGTCCTAGCCCAAAAAGAAGAGCCCACTGAGGGGATCAATAAACCATCACAACATGACAAAAAACTACCCTTGAAAAAGACAACCTATAAACCCAGACCAAGACTAACAACATAATAACAGAAGAGAATCAGAAAAAGGAACTAACACTTACAAGTTGGTAGGGCTAGGTAGCAGTTACCAACTACCTTTTGCGATTAGTGAGGAGGGCCACTCCATCAAAAAAGAAGTGACATCTATAATTGCTTCCTCCTATTTACAACCTTGGCTTTTTTTCATCAATTAGAAGCTCGTATAATCCAATCCACCTAGAAGATTTGTAATTTGCTGCTTGATTTGGCAACTTTAGAGAAAAACATCCTCTTTCGAAACTTGATATGCAACTCCACTATAACCACACCAATAGACATTTACACATGTGATATTGATGGCTGAGTAACATGGTCCTTCCAGGGGTTAGTAGTGTACAATGTTAAAGTTATGCCCAAATATAAAGATAAACAACAATAAACAAAAATGAGGAACAATAAGACACATAGACACAACAACTTATCCTAGGAAAACCCTCAAACTTAGGGGAAAAACCCAGCTAAACCAAAAAATATCTCTTTTATTAAATAATAGAGGTTCGAGTACGATGCTTTCAACACAAAGTAATCATATATATCTTGATTTGAGAGACTCTTCATATCATAATTGAAAGTCTCTTCATTTTCCAAAAGCTGATATTGTATCTTGAAGATGTGTCAATGACCTGTGGATGCTACCCACAAAACATCCACCCATTTTTCAGATTTTGGTAATGCTATTGGAAGAATGTCTATGATTGACGCCCATGAGGAGAAATTACAAGTTCGTCAAGAAAATACATGATAATACACATCGACTATATAAAGATTGACTAGGAAACATTCAAACTCCATTGCCCCAACATTAATGGGCTTGTTGATGGGTTACTTTGTAGTCACGAGAAGTTGACTTTTGGTTTACACATGATGGGTCTAGTAGAGGCCAACATGAATAGTGACAAAAAATGAATGCATTCACCAAGTTGTCACTAAACCATATTTGAAGAGAAAATTGAGATAGTTTTTTATTTGATAGGTAATATTTGTATTATATTGATAAAGATAAAGAGAGATACATTGTTATGTTATGGCTAGAAGCCTTTCAATCTATACTACCCTTACCTTGCCCATACATATGCCTTTAGACAATCAAACCAAAAATTCAGAGTATGAACACTCTGACAAAGAAAAACCACCCAGCCCAACCATAAAACTAGTCGACAATACAAAAAAGGGAGCCATCGCCAACTCCATTGTCTGCTAATCCTTGAACCATTGTGTTGCTTCCTTACAAGTAAAAGTTGGACTTGAGTGGTCATCCATCACCAAAATCCCCTGCCTCCCCCGACGACACTTTCCATTGCCCTTTCCCTCTTCGGCTAACAAAGATGCATCAACCCAAACACCTTGTGTTGTGGCCGCACCCTCCTCAAGGTGGCATTTCTTCACAATTTGGTGGCAAATTAACTGTCCAGGTGCAAGTGTGCTCTTCCTCGGCGTGGCTTTCATAAAGCCTCTTTCTTGCTCCTTCGATGCCCAAATGTGTTCAGTCAGGAATTCTGTAATGTCCCCTTTCTAGCATTCATAGCATGATGTTGTCGTTAGCCTATTTCTCCACAGTCCCGTAGGCTAACTAGGACATTAAAGGGGCTTAGAGGCCATTTGGCCTAGACAGTTTCAGTTGCAGGTCTTTCTGAGGGGTTCTGGGGCAACTTTGGGCATACTTACTATTTATAGTAAGTCATCTTGGACATGGCTGGACATTCAGTCACAGTGGTATGTCGATGGTAATTGTTTAAAATCGACAGGAAAACTTATTTATCATTGGTAAGATTTGTTATGCATTGATAAAGCCATTTTATAAAGTTAAATTTAAATATTTAACTTTATTAATGCATAGACTATAGTTTGTGGGAAATATTTAAATTAAAAGAGTTCCCTTTATTTTTATAACACATTGGAGACATAAGGTACATAAAGGGAGTTATGTTTTATCCCACATTGAGAAAACGAAGGATTGAGCTCTTGTGAGAACACTATAAAAGAAATGGAAGAGCTTTTTTTTTGTATGCTTGGATGAAGATTAATGTTATGTTACTGGATATCTGATTATCGGGCTTGGAGGACGGAATCCCTCTTTGCTAGCATTCTCTTCGCTGTTGGAAGACACAGTCAGGAGGATCAAGGGTGTTTTCACTTCAGGAAACACACTGGGTTTCATTTGGGGCGTTCACATAAAGAAATTTACAAGGGTTTGAGATGCAGATCTGAAGTTAGTTATTGCTATAGTGCCGCATGAACAGTATTTTGCTACAGTCGGCATGAACAGTATTTTGCTACAGTACGGCGTGAACAGTGTTGGTATCAAGTTTACTTGTTTTTCCGGCTGATTAGAAGTTTGGAGGGCTGCCGACTACATCTGCAAAATACTACGGCAACTAATTCCAGGTTTCTTCTGTCAAATTTTGATACTTTGCATAATAATTGTTGAATACAAGTCTGAATAGTTGTTGCAGCCTTTAAGGCAGCTGTAAGTGCACATCTACATTTAAAAATCACCCTTTATCAACAGATTGAAAGAGTTTCCAGATTTTTCATATACTGTTGAATGTGTGCCAAGTGTTTGTGAAAATGTTATGATGTGTATTATGCATTTTAATGTCACTTCATAGTTGTTCGTAAATCTACTCATTGGAAAGCAATTTATTGAGGAAATCAGCTTTATGAGTTTGCATACAAAGTGTTTGACAATATTCCTTAAGTTAAATTTCTACAAGTCAAAGTTCAAATCAGGGGAGGATAGTACAAATTCCACTATCAATTTCCACCCCTGTTCTGCTTTTGGAATGTGAACGCCTTGCGAAGTAGAAGAAAGCCACACCACCAATGGTTGAATAGAAGAGTCATCTCCACCAATAAGCCGCCAAGGCTCAGCACCCATCTCAATTCCAACACCCAACACCACTCTCTCAATTATATCCTTCAGCCTCAGAAGCCACTGCCTTTCAACACATACAACCACCACCTGTCGGACCTCTTCTTTTGATTCCCCCACCATCAACGTGAGTGCAACAAACAATGATGCCACATCCAAATTGGATCTCCTCTTCTAGAATGCCTCCAAATATTTTGGCCTTAGCATCTGTTGAACTCCCTTCAAAAAAATTGGGTTGTCAAAAACAAAAATATTTTTAAGACGCTGTGTGGAAATTTGGCATTCATAGGTTTGAATTTGAGAGTCCGAACCGAGAGAAAAGTTCGCCTCCATTTTTGTCTTCGTGAAAAAACAAATGAGCTTGCTCTGCCTTCAACATGAATATATCTACCTCAAAACTCTCTGGAACAAAGTACCAAAGCGAGCCAACACTCCATTTGACACATGCGAGGGATACATCGGTAGCAAGGAAATCTCTACTTACTGTAAAATGATTAAAATCATTGAAATTCAAACTCATAATGCCTTTCCCTTACATCTCGATTGCTATTTATCATGAGTGAATTTTGTGTCTAAAGGTTGAACAATAGTACTCGCTTTATTCAAATCTAAGGTGACGAAAGTCCTCAAAGATTTCATTTTGTGGACCGAGTGCTGAATTTACATCTAAATTAGCTAGCAAATCCACCACCCTATTTGCTTCCCGAAATGAATGTGAAACCTTAAAATCATCGAAATCCAGAAGCAATGCCTTGATTTGCTGTATACTTTGATCCAGGTGCCATGCCTCCATCTTCCCTCTCTTAATGCCATTTATAATGATCTTCGAATCACCTTCCAGGTGTATTTGTTTACAACCAATTCTTGCTGCTAAGCCCAGAGCCTCTGCTGAACATTCTGCAATATTATTTGTTCCATCCTGCAAATGTTTGGTTGCAAATGCAAGTGTGTTGCCCTTATGGTCTTTGGCCACGCACCCACACCCTGAAACACCTGGCTTTCCCCTAGCTGCCCCGTCAAAGTTAATTTTAATCCAACCATCCTCTGGAGGTGTCCATAATGCCTTCTCCCTCTTAGAAGTTGGATTAACCCCAACAAGCCCATTAACAAGCCGAACAAAATTGAGATAGTTACCTTGGGTGGTGTGATACCAGATAATGTCAAGCAAAGTAGAAGTCATTTTGATATTCCAATTTTTTATAACTAATTAGGGTGTGGTGTCTATGGATCCAAGTTACATATAATAGGTGACATTCTATGATAGCCTCACTATTCCTTGCATCATGAAGATACAATGACTATTAGAAAAGAAGTTTATATCATGTATATAAAGAGAATTATAAAAACATTAGTATTGGAATGACGACATTCTAATTGTTAATAATGGAAATGATGGGATTGTCTTTAGGAAAGATACTTTATTATGGCAATAGTTAACTTAATATTACTCTCCTAAGATGGTTACCAAATGAAAATTTGCAATTCAAAGTACTGAAGAAAATTAGGACTTGAAGAGAACACCTCAAGAAAGTTGGGTTTGAGAAGCATTTTCTTTGGCTAAAGGACAATGATAGATTGATGAGGGTGACTCAGAAGAAATTTGAGGTCTAATAAGGAAGGTGGATGTAATATCCCGAATGGATGTTTGCCCAGTTTTATCTCAAAATAATTTTAAGACCATAAATAGATGATGATGCAATATAAACCAACAATATAAACCAGTAGATTCTCATAGAATACCATAGAATATGTGATTGCATTAGACATCAGCAATACAATAATTAGCATTAAAAAATCCAATTTTAAACACAATGTTAAAGTTAGATTGAAATACTAAGAAAAGAACCTGTAAGCACACATGAGACACCTGGAGAGACGTCTCTACGGACAATGCGTTTGCATCCACTGCCTATTGGCACAAGGGTTTACATCCTCAAGATGGATGAAAGCTAAAGCTTTCAAAAGGCTCTCCAAGAGAGGAAACTGAATTCTGAATCATAAACCAAGCATGCTCAAATGAATGAAGCTTTCCTCTTTTATGCTCAAATTGGTGACCCTTCAGTTACTTTTTCCTGTCCTTTCATCTTTTCCTTCTTTGTCACCTTTATCTCTCTTAAAAATATTAATTTGACCCATTGTATAAGTTCTCATTAAGCTCCCTTGGAGCCAAAATTAATATTTTATGAATTTGACTTGAGAATTCTTAATGTCCCAAAAAGGGGACATTGCAAGTCCTCCCTCCTTGAGATTGCTTGCCCTTAAGCAATCATAAGTCCATAATCCAATACCAGGTCCCATGTCCATCTGCAAGGCACTCTATATCTCATACTAGTAACTATATAATTAAGATATGCCAAAATGCGGAACCAACAATAAGGATGCAACCACTCTACCGCTATGAGTCTTGGATTTCAAATAAAAACCTATGTGATGTCCCTTGTATCACCCACTAACTTTTGTAATACTTGTACCCATGGTTTATCACCTCATAAACCATAGCACCTTGCTGGAAATCGTGGAGTAATCCAATAGTAGGTGTCGCAAGAGTAAACATCTCGAAAGAGGGTGACTTAGAAAGCCATCTTGTCTTGCCTCAATCAATTGTGTACGAACATACATCACACCAACTATCCAATCAATCAAAATCGAAACATATTCAAGAAGATCATTGGACTCTTGTTGCACAATTTCGACCTCATCTTCACCATGCCAAGATTGGTGAAGCCCATGAGTGAAACCCAACCAAATTATGCTGCTAACTTTGTCAATACTTGGGTGCGAAAGGATACAACTCTCACATCCATTGTCTATAATGAGATACAGTTCAATAAAGGAATCGACAACCTCATAACTACAACCAACCTCTATAAGACCCCTATGGATGTGCTGACTTTGAAGTAATCCAAATGGTGGCAACTGACACCATAATCACGATGTAAACCTGTATCCGCATGACACCCTTGTGACATAGAAGTAAGCAACCAATTGGATACATATCACTATAGTGAAAAACTGGCTGGTGCCCCTATAAGTTATCTCCCATCACTACCTGATTCAAATACCTGTAGCCTCTAATACCATCATCCAAAGATGCAAACCTTCATCCCACAATAGATAATACAATCTTTGAGTCAATCCACACCTGCAACTCATCAAATCCTCCACATGTGGATCAAACAAAAAGTGACAAGCACTCATCACTGTATAGTCACAATGCATAACCTCAACCTCAATCAATGGCTCATCATAAAGTACAATCTAGCCACTGGTAGTGCATGAATCCTGCTCAACCTGATCAGCCCTTGCGTTGTCATTACTAAAAAACCTCCTCAACAGTCATATTTGATTGTTGGGCCGAATTGGAGTGCACTAAATAAAAAACAACATCAACACTCTCAAAAGATGTCGAGTCCTCATCATGGGCTGCTTGGTTAGTCTCCCCCAATTTGCTATCAATATGCCCTTCCTGCAGCCCCACACAAAACCTCTACCTCCAAACTACCCACCTATAGACTTGTACCCTGTGTAACATCTTCTACGTGATCATGAAAAGGCTGCAAATCAATGGTAATTGACTGCCCTTCTTTTTCAAGATCACCTATCAGCTGATTTTAGTCTGCTGAAAACTCCTCATACAAATTTTTGCACCTGTCTTTTGCAAGGAGATCCTAGGCCAATCCAAAATACCTCATTTTTGCCATATCGGTCTTGTTTTGAAGTTTTGGATGGAAATCTATGTAATCAATGAAGTGTAATTCTTTTTGAATGTTTGAAGGAAGTTTGTTATACTCCTCAAACATATCAAACACCTTTGCTCTTAGATCAAGTTGTAAGTATTGAACTAACTGTTGCTGAATTTTAATAAGATCTTTTCTGACTCCTTCGAAGCCACATGTTTTCCTCATGGTAACACATCTTCCTTTCAAGGAATCTATTAAATAATTTTCTGGTCAGAGTGTTCTTTATGAAATCTTCAGATAATGGAATGAACTACAGCAGAAATGTTGATCTTCAAACTGAAAAGCATTTTGCACACAACTGCTCTGTTCTTAATAGTGTGATACCAATTAATAATGCTATTAAAAATAAATCTCAATTCAGTAACCCAACTGTTGTTAAATGTTATTCTGGTTTCAAACTGAAACTTAGATTTTAATAATGAGGTGACTGTGCCGTTACCAATTGTAACTATAACATGTAGACATAACAACTCATACCATTTACAATCCACAATGCATATATGTATATAGAAAATTTGCTCAGGCCACTCACAAATATGCATATAAATTAGACAGTCAATTAATTGGAATTCAAACAGTAGCACCCATTCACAGTTTACTCCATGGCAGGTCTGAGGTGATACTTTTCTTCAGATAATGGTTAATTAGCCATCTGCAGCTTCCACCCGATTGTGTGAGCCAATGTGTCACTGTGAAGGAGGGAAACCCAACTTGCAACTTCAGTCCACAGGAGCACATCAACTCCTCTGTTTATCTTTCCCACCCCTTACTACAATGTCCTTTACTCTACTTTTTCCTGATTGGGGTCTTAGTATGTACGTTGAACTGGATATATCTTCACCGATTTAACTCTCCAATGTATCTATACGTGCTTTTGGTCACTTAGCACATCATTTCCAGCATCACATCATTCCCTCAAACCTCCAATTCCTCTAAGTACATTACAGGCCTGACACTTCCCTCACTCACGCAAACTTCTATATTTTGCTAAATGACGTCTTCAGTCAATGGCAACACACAATTTCCAAGAATAGATGGTTATTGCTCTAAAACTTCCAATGTCCACCATGCCAAGTACCATGCAATGCCTTAATTTCCTTTGAAAACAAGATCCGACCATTCATTATCTACACAGGGCGCTTTTACAGCATGAATCGTCCCTTCTTTTTGGTAACCTGTTACCATTAAGGGGGGTTAATGATATTGTATTTACGTCAACGACTGAATGACTCAGACAAGGCTCTAATTTTGATCATGAACTAAAACGGTTTCTGCCCAATTGCTGTTATTCAGACGGTTAGTTTTAACGATGCTGCTTCAATGGCGACAGAACTTGGAAAATAAGTAAGGCCAAAATCTAAATTCTCAATCACGATAGATAATATTTCACATTCTCACTTCAATTTGCTCGTGCAACTGTAACGCTCAGTACAGATTCCAATCAAGAACATTCCTCATGTGTTTTTGGTAACTCCCATCGCTCACCAACGTGTCTAGATAACCATGAGTATAGGCCTTATTCTTTTGCCAAATTGTCTCTGAGAATTTCTATACTTGGTGTGGAAACTACAGACATCTAGCCGCTGCTAGTAACGCTAGTAATTAAGCATCGTTTCATCTAAAGGTCACTACAAATCACATATGCTGCACTTATAACCTGCAGAATTTGATGGATGGAATTGCACAAGTTCCTTCAATTTTTTTCGTTCTGTAGTATGAAAGGAAATGTGACCAGTTTGGACAACACTCTCTCCATACTCCAATATTCCTAACTATTACTAACCTTAAAAATTATTCCTTGACACTAGTACACAAAATGTCGTTTTGTTCTCTGATAGACTTCTACACGAAAGTATGGCCAAATTCTTCACGACAGCATCGGAAAACTCAATCAACGATTCTTGTTCTATAAATATGTCAGCATGTGTTCTATCTTTGGGCAACGAATTCCCTGCATACTCTTGCCTAGCGCTTTGAAATGAATCCTCGATGAATGAATGTGTGTATAAGTCAACAGTGATCCTTCTTGGGGATGTCGTTTCTACTTCCTCAATATTATGGTCTTGAAACATTGAGATGAGTACTAGAGAAGCAATATTATCAATGGAACCCCCACCGCTAGCACCTAACATTAGTCAACCAATAAACTTAGAGGCTTCTCATTTTATTGCTAAATAAAGTTGTGATGCAGCATAATCTTCTCCCAAATAGACTCAGAATAATGTCGTATATGATCACGCACATTGAGAGCTTCAAAGTAATGTTTCCGCAAGGAGCATAAATGAAAATGACAATCAAATATATCTTTCTCGGCCAAATATGTCATCTACACTTCATTAAACAATGCCAATGTTATAAGCTCCAACCTTAGACAATATTATTGTTGTTCAAAAATTTCCTATGGCAAAAATATTGTTGAAATTTACACTACCTAGATATGCTCGCAATACTACCAAACTGAATTCATGGTATCTTGAATGAAGCTTCTCTTCTTACCAGATGATCATGAGAATCACTACTTTCTTTAGCAAATAATATATTGGAGTATATCCTGTCACAGGAAAGGCTCTTTTCTTCATCCAAAGGAAAAATCTCATGGTTCTTGCATTTGGGTGTTATTAACTCATTCAATATCAAATCCTTCACAATTAACATTTCAGCGGAGTTACATCCTATCCTCGACTACTGTCGATGTTGTGTTATCTGCAAACATGGGTTGAGATGCTAGATCCTGCACTTCTTCATTCAAGGCAATAATCTCATAGTTCTTGCATTTGGGTGTTATTGATTCATTCAATACCAAATCCTTCAAAATTATTGTTTTGGAGGAGTTACATTCTATCCTCGATTATTGTTGACGTTGTGTTGTCTGCAAATGCGGGCTGAGATGCTAGACCTTGTATTTCCCTCAACTAACCATTATGGGAATTCCGCATTGTATATATTTCTAAAATAACTTGATTTCAATTTTAACTTCTGACTTAGACCCAACAGGATGGCAGAGTTGCTGCTCTGATACCACTGTAATATCCTGAATGGATATTTGCCCGATTTTATCTCAAATAATTTTAAGAACATAAGCAAATGAAGATGCAATATAAACCAACAATATAAACCAGTGGATTTTCAAAAAATACTTTAGAATATGTTATTGCATTATACATCAGCAATGCAATAACTAGCATTCAAAAATCCAATCTTAAACATAGTTTTATAGTTAGATTGGAATACTAAGAAAAAAACCTATAAGCACACGTGAGACACCTAGTGTGACATCTCCACGGACAATACATCTATTGTCTACAGGCACGAGGGTTTATGTCCTCAAGCTGGATGATAGCTAAAGCTTCCAAAAAGCTCTCCAAGAGAGAAAACTAAAATTTGAATCATAAACCATACATGCACAAATGAATGAAGCTTTCCTGTTTTATGCTCAAAACGATGACCCTTCAATTCCTTTTTCCTATCCTTTTGTCTTTTCCTTCTTTGTCACCTTTAACTCCCTTAAAAATATTAATTTGACCCATTTTATAAATATAAATTAAGCTCCCCTTAAGCCAAAATTTATATTTTATGAATTTGACTTTAGAATTTTTAATGTCCCATAAAGGGGACATTACAATGGAATTGTCACTAGTGGACCCAAGCCAGATTCCATAATGGAGTTGAACGATTTTTTACTAAACAAGAGTGTAGATTAGAACTTTGGGAATGCAGACGTTGCCTATAAAAAGATATTCTGGATTAAAGAAAGAGAGGTATGAGTAAAGATTTGTTCATTTCTTCATCAAAGTATTTCTAAGTTGGAGTTAGGCTTGGAAGATAAGGATGACTAGCTACAATGACCCTTGGATGAAAAGTCTAAGCCATAGTTTTGAAGAATACACACAAAATCGAATATTGAAAGGGCTAATTGTAATGTCCCCTTTTTAGCTCACCTTGGGTTGTAGCAAGGATTAGCCTATTAGTGATCCTTGTAGGCTGTGTCAGAGCGATTGAGGGTCTCATTTAGTAAAGCTAGATGCCAATTCCCACTCTAGAGGTTAGGGATGTTTAGGATTTCTTTTTGTTTGGGTCATTTTTGCACACTTATTGTTGATAGTAAGTGTTTATTTCAGGAAAGTTGGGGTTTCTATCTTTAGTAGGGCACTTGGACATATTGGTAGTATGTTGTCATGAGCCCAAATCAATTGTAATCAAAACATGGATATTGTATAGATTATTTATCTAATGATAAATACGCCATAAAATAATGTAAACCCACTTATGGTTAATGTGAAATAGTAACGACATCAATACCAAATAGTAATGTTAACATTAGTAGTTTAAATATAATCAATCTACAAATAAATTATTTTAAGAAATACATATATTATCTCAGATAATATTGAATATTAATATATGAAAATGTAGAAAATGAATAATTAATTAATCCCCAACACGGGACCCCTACACCATACATTGTGTCTCAATAAAGAGGTACGAGCCATTCAACACGACACATGTAAATGTAAGGGAGGAAGAAGAGGTACGGTTTACTGCAGAGGAAAGAGAATTAACAATTGCAAACCAGGTAATCCATATCACCATAGCGAAGGACATCGAGGATAACACACATCACTGGAACAGAAAGACTAGTAGGTGCAATTAAGAAGACAGAGGTGATTAATAGCTAAGAACCCCATAGAAGACAATTGAAACAAAGAGAATCAAGGATCAGGAATGGAACTATAGTCCGCACCACCTCGAGCGAAGGAAGGAAACGTGCATTCGTAAGGAAAGGAAGCGGATCAGACAATGAGACAAAGGGCCATGTCATCATCAGGTAACATAAGTATTAAAAGGTAACTACCACGTTAGAGTGTGGATAGTTCAATCGCCGTCGGTTAAGGTAAGTATGTACAAGGTTAGGATAGGAAGAAATGTTTATTAGCTATATATGTGGATATAATATTATATTTAGATATTTTATAATAGTACTATTACTAATACATAGTAATAGTATTATTATTATCAATTTATAGTAATAGTATTACTATTATCAATTTAGATTATAGAAATTAAATGTAAGAACTCTTAGGAGTATAGTTAGAATATTTTGGTAATTAGTAATTGTTATATTATAACAAGAATTTAGATCATTAGATTGGATTATTGAGATTGAGAATTATAAGAAATAATGGTTGATTACAATAAGATCAAATGTAGAAGATTGGATAGACAAATCTTGTATACCTTAAGGGTAACCCTTGAAGAAGATGACTAACTAATTGAGGGTCGTTCTACGGAATGCAGAGGGTTCTCATAGAGGATTATGAAGCTTGACTTGAAAGCTAGTTTCAAGGAGGAAGGTTGACTAATTGAGGATCACTCCTTGGGACATAGGGGATCCTCCCAGAGGGTTAGGAAGCTTGATTAAAGGAATCCTTAAGGATGTGTACAAATAGTGACATTTCTTAGTTGGAATTATGAGATATTAATCGCTAGAATCAGACTTAATAGTCTATGTTGCTAATGATTTTTGTAGGTAAAATTGTTCCAAGGAGTGGGGACATTACATATGTGGAGTTGTGTTAACATCGACAAAGCTTTCATTTACAGACTTACATCTCATGAAAAGACATGTCTCTATATGGTAGATTATAAGTTGATCATCATTAGACAATATATTAACAATAATATATATAAACATAATTATAAGTAACACACACACACACATATAAAAGTAGATATAGTAGAGTCTGTCTAATTGATGATTAACCAATGACCATAGAAAAATTATCTCTAGGTCCATTCAATCTGACTAAAGCTACTACATTAACGCTCCCTCTTAGCTAGGGAGGATTGTTAAAGTACACATTATGCTCTTAAGCATATAGAGAGATATCATCTCAATATGATATTCTTAGAATGACATTTAAGGATAACATACATCCATCAACTTAGATGTTATCTTTCAATATCAACTTAATTTAGTCTATCGTGATACGTTCGTTATCATGATAATCGACACTCCGGGACAACTACTTAATGTAGTCAATCATGATAATTGGTTAAGCCATTGTTAAGATCGTCACCTTACAATAGTGACCTCACAAATACATCAATGGAAGATCGTCACTACTCGTAATGTTTTCCAATAGAGTCATGTAGTAACATAATATCCACAATGAACCAAGTCAGAGGGTGGAACAAGGGTTTTCACCTCATTCTCACAAAGAAGAATTTATTATGGGGATTTCACCTCGAACTTCTCTCTCTCAATCGGTAGACTTTTCCTAGTCCTAGGTTGCTTCTGAGGTAATGTCAAACTCCCTCTGAAGCTGATATCAACCTTCTGACCTCCTTGTATAAGGTTGCCTCTGATGAAGTGACAAACTCCCTCTTTATATATAGAAGGATACTCATAATCTCAACCATCAAAGATATTCACTTCAAGAGCCTCACTTTATCTGACCTGATCATCAGATGATTAATGAATTCCAAATCACAACTTCTTTGGAGCTACTGTCATAAGATTGACTCTGCACAATATTTGGTAGCATATATAAAGTACCAACCTTCTTTTCCTGCAAGAACGTCCCCAAACAAAGGAAAAGATCAAGGCAGGTAACTCTTATAGTACATATGGAAACACAATTAAGAGAGAGAATACAATGAGTAGATACCATGCAATACTTAAAGATAAGAAATACTTATCTGCATGTGAATGGAACATTTCCCTTTTCAAGATGGTTTAAGTGGGAATGGAACATTGTTTATTATTCTGCACCCCTCCCCCCCCACCCACACAATTTGAAGTTCCCACTCTTATATTGTCAAACAATTTTGCATCATTTCAAGTATGAAAAGTTGCTTAGTTATTTTGTCAATGCCAGTAGATCACTCCAAACTACAATCATAATTTACCACTAATAGAATATGATTACTCTTTTAATCACTCTTGCCTTGATGACTTATGGTGAATCAACTATTCATTATCATCAAAGATTGCTTCAATTATAGATATCCATGCACACAAAATTAGTCACGAAGACTACCCAAATTTCCATGTGGCTACAAGAATGACTTGGATAGTCTCTTGATTAATTTAACTTTGCACGATTAAATTTTTATCTCTAAATAATTTGTAAGACTATCTTTAATAGAATACATAGACCTTCAAATATAGTAAGTGGCTGTAATCTTTGTTTGTTGAGATTATACTATCTTCATTCTTGGGAGTCCTTATTCTCTTAGGAAATAGACATATCCTTCCCCTCTAAACTTCCTTGTTCTCCTTATTTGGTGCACTATGTATTTATATCCTTGGTGGCTTGCGACATATCATGTGTCCACGTCATTTTTATCCCTATTTGATGCTTGCACACTTATTAATGTTCCCATCTATGCTTGACTTCCCATGCTTCTATATATCATTTTCCATCCCTTTCCTTTTGGGGCTTCTAAAATGATCCGACTATTATTCGGTACTTTCTGCAGTTTGCCAAAGACACTTGGTCGACCCCTTAATACATATTTGACCACTCCACGTCACATTCTTGTTGATGTCGATAAGATATATGACATGTTGCCGGTAAGAATGTATGCAGTGTCTTTTACTTGGTGGGGTCTTGTTGTCGGTAAGAATGCAAATGTTCGATGATATGATGTTGTCCTTGATTAGTAGGCATTCCAAATGCTTATGTTTTATCCAAATTAGAACAGTCAAGTATTGACTCAATGTGTTTTACTGAAATCATGACATGGTTTGCTTTTCATAGAAGTGCAAGTGTTGACATAGCCTACAATACTTTTTCTTCATCGTACTGGGTGCCACTGTTTTTATTTTCTCCTTATCATGCCTCCATCTATTAAATTGATAGCATCAATATACTCTCATATTCGATAGATAAATCTGCAATGTAGTTGTTGGTTGTATTAGACATTAGATGTTGAAAGGTGTTGGCTATATTAATCCAAAAGAATATGAATGTCCTCTCACAAGGGTTGATACAAAATGCTCTTGAAGCTCAAACATTTTAGATAACACATAGAAATAAGAACACGTCTATCATAGGGGATTCAAAATCCTAAGAATGATATTATTGCATCACTATTGATTTCTCTCTAAGTTACCGATTCAGATGTAGATTCCAAAAGTGGATACGGGATTCAGGGATTCTTATTTATTTTTGGATGTAGATGCGGGAGGAAACTTATATATATATATATATGCTAAGAAATGCAAGAAATATGCAAAAACAAATCATTTGATAGTGTTTTTATGATACTTAACCCTTTATCAAAATTCAAGATATTTCAAAATTCATATGTTATATCAATATGTGCTTGTCCAACATTAGAGTTTAGTCATGGACAATAAGTTCAAATAGGTCATGTTCAAGATTCCAACAAAATAAAAACATAGTTAATGATTGGAGATTCAATTAACTTGCATCAGAGTCTGACTCTGAATCATAGGGATTCACAAGAAAATCCACATTCTCATTATCATTTCCAACTGCTGAAAGATCATTTGAACTAAACATGGTTCCACTTATGCTAGATGCACCATGTGCCACACCATCATCATTATTGTCTCCGACCGTAATAAGATCATGAAGTGTTGCATCCAAATCTGCACACTCAGGGGGTACATCCCAAAGCTTTGTTGCCCCTTCCTTGTAATGATCATTCTTACGTGACAAAAGACGCAAGTTGGTGTGGATAAAGACCAAGTCCTCAACTTTCTTGGAGCTCAACCGGTTGCGCTTCACTGAATGGATAAAGGAGTATGTACTCCAATTCCTTTCAGCAGCAAAAGAACTAGCGACCTAGATAGTTGCCAGAAAACATACAAATGAAAAGCAAATTAATTTTAAAGAATGTGTGAAACACTAAATTCTAGAATGCAAGTGTAAACATAAAAGTTTAAAACAAAACAAAATAAAAAACTTACTTGTGATAGGACCTTGATTGCAAGAGGTTGAAAATGCTTGAAAGGTTGACCATACATGTATCACCATGTGATAGCTCCCATTCTATTTTGGTCCTTTAGTGCCAAATGGAGAATGCTTTAATCCTAAAGCAAACAGCCCAAATTCTTCCCTCTTTCATCCATTTCTTCCAGTGGGAAGAGTCTTGTAAGAGCTTTGTGGCACCCCTTAACAACCTCCTCATCCGCAAATGGTTCAACTCTACCCAGCATACCAACTACATCCTCACTATAGTACCTAGGAGATAAGGCATATGCAAGGAGGTGCAGTGGAGTAATCATCTTATCCCAACGATGGTTGATAATTGCTTGCACTTGTTTGCATAAGTCTTCGCTTTGTGTGGAGTCACTCTCATGTGCTTGTATAGAATGTTTTACCTTCTCAACCATGGTGTCCATGCCATCATACACATCTCCCAAGCAAGGTGTATGTGTATCGGCAAACGAAGCATAGTCATGATGGGCTCGGTGAAAATCAATACATATGCCACGCGAGCCCACCAACTCTCATTCAAGATCAAATACTTGATCCTTTGTGCTCTTTCTGAATTTGAGACATTCCATATGCCCCATTGATTACTGATGACCATTTGGCCCAATGCATCTTTTACATTGAGGAGTCGTCTCATAACAATTGTACGAGATGCAAAACGGGTCTTAGCAACCTAAGCAAGTTAACAATATGTCAATTGATAATTGACAATATAATTATAAATTTTAATTTTTAACTAAATTACAAATCCATGAAACTTAGTAGTTTAAAAAAATCAATTTACCTTTAGCAACTCCAATTTGGAGTATGTTTTAAAAATGGATTGTGACATGTGGTGGTTTGTCGCAAACATCTGTATGTCCTCCCCTTCTTGGTATATTTTCTTCACCCAATCTATTTGAGTGCCAATCCTCTGCATGATCAAGTTAACGGAGTGAATGGTGCATGGGATCCAAAAAATATGCTCATATTGACTCTTAACTAAAGCACCGGCATCCTTGCAATTTTTGGCATTGTCAATGACCACCTGTACCACATTCTCACTACTCACCATCTTGATGGCCTCAATGAGAATTCTAGAAATGAATTCGGAATCCTTCGTCACCCCTCACAATCAACGGCCTTCAAAAACAGGAAACTGCAATCACATTAATCAATGGCCGGTTTCTTGTATCCTCCCAACCACCTAACACAATAGTTAGACTCGAAGTTTTCCAAGATGTTTTGATTGGCTGAAGTTCTTTCCCTATATGTCTCCTCTTGTTGCAATAGAGTCGTACGCACATTTTCATACCTTGGGTTTGTGTAGTTAGCTGGTGATTCTTTGATTGCTGCCACCATTTCCTTCCAATATGGTGATTTCACCAAGTTGAAAGGAAGCCCATTTGCATAGAGGCAACGTGAAATAACTTCATCAACACGGTCTCTTGCCTCCATTTTAAATGCGGTGTGCAATGGGCTTTTTTGCAGGTTGAAATTCCCACTTCTTCCTCATCCTCTCTAGGCACATGTAATTGCAAGAATGGGTGGTGGGAGGATGCATTTGGTTCAGTGGGTGCATGCATCTTGCTCTTTGAGGATGGACCTTGATAGTAGCTTTTTTTTGATCTATTGATTAATGCATTAGCAGCTTGTTGTTCTCTTACAAATGAAGTATTTCTACACTTCTCATCCTAGTACGATTTTTGCCTTTGCACATTCCAAATCCCTTGCCAGCAAGGCCCATAAAATGAAGCTTCACTCGGGAATATGAGTTATTGAAAGGTTTTCCTTTTTTACTTTGACTATAATTGCACTTCCAATAGTATGGGCCACCTCCTACAATTTGTGATATTCGTGTTGTATGTCTCCACAAAGGAGAATCTATATTAGTTTTGAAATTATCAGCCCCTTCCCCCTCTTGGCTCCCCACTGAACTTTGACTAGCACTACCACCGGTATCCATTCTTGCCTAGTTTTTTGCAACCTATTCTATAAGAAAATAAATAAATTTTAATTAGGTCGTAACAACTATGAACATCGTGCATACAAGTGGAAAGAAGTGAGAAAAAACTACAAAAATACATAACCAAACTTGCTTTTTCATTCCTTTAGCATCAAGCCCAAGCACACAATATAAACTTGCAAAACTGATTATTAATTATTACTAATATTTGTTTCATGATTCTTTCCTCAAGAAACTGATCAAATTTAATAATAAAAATTATTAATTAATACGATTCTATAATATTACTTGATTTTTATGAAATTTTAAGTGGCGTCTTTGATATTCTTTTTGCTCTTTCTTATATACCACTGACCAGTATTTAGACAGCTTTCAAATTTGTCAATTTGTGGTAGAATAATGTTTTAATTTGATAGTAATTTGTGATCTTTTCAGTCCACATAATGGAGGGGGTTAATTACATAGATCAACATTCTTAGCAGCTCTCTATTGTTTTGGACCTATTGAACTCATGGTGAATGCGAATCACTAGTATTTACCACAAGATCGAGTCTATATATTATTAGTTATTACAAATTAAACAAAATATGAAGAGAAAATTGATATATAAAATGTAAACAGCTTAAAATCTTATTATAGTTTGTACTTTGGGTGTAATGAATGTGCTATTGGAGGTATATAGAACTTAGGAAGCAGTTAACTATTGTGTATGTGCCAAAGGGCACTTGATCTAATGGAAAATATCATGTTCTAGATACCTAGATGGTGCTGAGCTCAAATCTTATTCAATACACAAAATGAAATTATGTATGTATACTATATTAAGATTGTTCATAGTTGCTAGTTCCTCATCTTTTTGTTATGATTTAAATCATGTTTTATTTACCTAGAATTATTGAATGGTTGTCATGGATTCATTATGATTTCATTTCCCATTTGAGTATATGGTGAGGGAAAGCCCTAATAGATCTCTCTTTCAACCCAATTTGGTCAATATAATTCAGAGAGCTGCTATTGTGTGAATTCTTGTACTGCATCTGGATTCAAAGGTGAAATCCATATCAGGTGAGTGGATGCTTGCGTCATCCCGTTCATCTCCTCCTCCTACTACCTTTAGATTAGTGGCAGTGAGAACTGACTGAAGCTTGACATTATTTTTTGTGTTTGGAAAATGATTCTCAGGACACAAATGTGGAAATATTGAAGGGAAAAACCATTTGAAAAGGGGGCACATGCTCCCTTGACATTGCACCTGCAAATCCAACTGTAACACAAATACTCACAAAATGACAACTCTGTGTTACATTGACAAAATAAGATTGAAAGAGATACCTTTGTCAGGGGTTTTTCTCACCGTATGCTCAATGGAAAACTAAATGTAGTTGGCATCATTCTTTCAATTCTAGGTAGGCTTGGAAACACAAACAATTGCTGGTTTAAGGCTGATCTCAGTAAATGTCCTTTTTTGCAGTAGATTCTCTGTAGTAGCAGTAGTTGTAGATAAAGCTTCCCTGCTACCTGTGTATTGGATACTACTAAATTTACATTTATTTGAATTTGACCAATATAATAAACCATGTTTGATTTGCTGAAATCATGAATTTTTTGAGCAAACAGACGTTTGCTGATATAAAAATGCTAAGATCTAAAATTTGGAAATGAATGCTCATTAATTTGTTGAAACAAAATTTTGAGAGTGAAATCTAGGCGTCATAATTGAATTGAAACAGACAGTTTTCCAGTATTCTAATTGGGGTCTGTTCGGACCATAGATATTCAGTCCAATAGCAGCAATATTGGTTTGGAAAGATTCAAATTCACGAGCTAACCTGTTGGAAGTTGACTGGTATGAGAAATGCTGTGATTCCAAAGAATACGTATCTGCTAGAAGAACCTTAGGCATTGACTGCAACTCCTTTCTATGGTTCCATGACTGTTATAAAAACTAAAGGTCTTGGGGGATAACACAATTTCTTGCAAAAACAGCAACCTTTTTTCTGACAAGCATTAGTTGATATTTTATCAATTGGCTTTTGGTAGAGGCATCCAGAACCCTAACATTCCAAGAAATGAATTCACTCTGCTTTATGAGTTGCCCATCTGTTGTTTGTTGAAACCTAGCTTCCATATGTCTTGGTAGTAGCCTTCACTCTTTCCAATTCTATCTTCCTGCCTCTTTTTTCTGCACTAAACTAGTAATTGAGTTAAGATCCACATTTTACGTGCTTCATAGCCTGAGTTGGTAGCTACAAGGAACAACACCCATGATTGCATTGAGGTCTGAAGCACCTGGAAGCAGAATCCTTAAACAAAACAGTTTGAGATACTTTCCATCTTAGATGCCCTCTTCTCCTTATTGTTCCATGCCAGTATTTTAATTTGGTTAAAGCTTGTTGAGTAATTTAAAATTTCATGATGTTTGTTTTTCTGTTAGTCCAATGCATGGATGACAATTCACCTCATGGAAAAGGATTTGACATCTGCAGTTTGAATAGTTGCAGCACAGTTTTACATATTTTATACTAGTACTTGGGTTTTTGTGATTAAGTTTCTTGATTTCACTAATAATTTTTTTAAATTTTTTTATCAAGATTTGAACCTTGTCCATATGTTATGACCCATCTTCCTGAATGCATCTGCATAATTTATAAATTAGATACATGTATCTCTATTTCCCTGATAGATACTATGCCAACTAAAATATAATTCTTGAGGTTGCAGCATCATTGCCGTTGCTGTGGGAGGACTTTGTGTAATGAACATTCATCAAAGCAAATTGTAAGTTGGCCCAAAGGATTTTGATCTTCCTTGTAAATTCTTTCTCGCTTCTTTTGTCTTGATAGTCTGAATGTTGAACTTTTTTGTGCTTCACAGCCATTGCCACAGTTTGGAATACATTCTGCTGTTAGAGTATGCAACGACTGTTTCAACAATTCTACACGGTGAGTTTTGTCTTATTTGTTCAAGGTCATCTTGAACTTTTACTCATTTTTATTCCTAGCTCTTCTTTGTTGTGATTTTTTTCCGCTTCTATTCTATCATGTTATTAAAGATTTTTCTTTTTCACTCGAAGGTTGTATGCCTACCATATTAATATATTAGATAAAGTAGGCTTGGGTCAATTGCAGACTCATCATGGAAGTTATTAATTGCGTATATCCACAAGATATTTGGTTTTACAGATTGGTTGTCTTGCAGTTGTCAATTACTTCATTCGAAAGTGTAGTTCCTTCATCATTCTTGTGTTTGTGCATTTATTTAATGACCTTCCTTGTTCTTTCTATTGGTATAATAGAGGAATCTGAGATTTGGTTAAACCACCTTGGTTTGCATGATTTTCTATACAAAGAAAAAGAAGCACTAAGTGACGCTCCAAAGAAAAAATTAAAGATAGCTTTGAATTGAATTTCAATAGAAAGTAAAAACACTGGGGAATGAGGCTCTTATAAGAGATCAGTTATGGTTGCTGAAATACTCGGCAAAGATGGGAATGAAAGAGCAGCAGAAGTTATGTCAATTTATATTTTCTTATTTAAAGTAAATGCGTGACTGAAGAATACAGGTCTTGGGACTATATTCCAAAGACTATAAATTGAAGCAAAGTTTAATAAAATTGATCCATATTGACATATAATGTTACTAAAATGAAATTAATGAATAATTACACACAATGTTTACTCAAAGTCAGAGTCAAATGGTCAGATTTTTTTTTTTTAATATATATAAATGATTATAAAATCATCACAATTAGTGCTAGTTCATTTACAATACTTTTTATAACTATAAAACTTAATCATTTTAATTGTAGATGCAGGTATACACACACCTTGTGACCATATTGATGCCATATTAATCTTCTAATTATAATAATAATGCTTTTCCATAACAAATTTAGAGCTGTACTTGTCATTTTAAGAAAATAAGAGTGATCTACTCTTTTCAATCAATAGGTCATATAGGCAATAAATACTTCAATACTTGCATTACTAAACCTCTTCCATTTCTTTTCTCCATAGCCTGAAATGGAAGAGAGAGAGCATCATCAAGGTAATATCCACCCTACCGCGGAGCATTACATTTCCCCATGCTAGTTCTTTGGAGAAGCTCAACCCATCACAAAAGATCTTGTAGCAAGTTGTAGCATGAATGATGAATTTTAGTTCAATATGTGAGTCATGATCAAGATAGCACACCTATATGTTCATGCAATGCATCTCTAATGTACTCATCTATTGAACACATTCATATGGAAGGAATGCAAATCAATCCAAGTAATGCCCTCATGGGTGTGGATCAATGATTATTAATGTTCACAACATAATATGTCCTAATCATCTCTTTATGATATATGGACATTCAATAGGGTAGATAGACAACACCAATGATAAAGCTTGTAATTGACATTTAGTTCTTATGATTTTTGACTCAAATAATGTATTTTTCAAAGTGATAATGTGTACCAATCTGTCGAGCGAGAAGGAATAGTTAATAGATGATCATTGATTATTCTATGTAGGATGCTTATCCACGACACAGCACACTTCTGTAACTCCACTCAATACTAAGTGATGTAGGATACAAATGATCTTACTTCCTCATGTTTTGATTGGTTCTAGGTTATTGAAAGGCAAACTGTGAAAGTTTTGTACCCTATTTGATAAACTTTCATGTATAACCTATTAACCATTTCTTAATAAATAATAACTGTCGTTTAAACTTATGTTACTGCAACTGATAAATCAACTGATGGTTTACAACTTGCAGATTGCACAGAAAAAGGACATTTTTCAAATGCTCATAAATTTTTTATTACGTAGTCATCTGAAACTTTAATATGTTCTAGAATGGTAAATGAACAAGCAACAAAACACAGAAAGTGTTTTTGCAAGATTACTAAACAAAGAAGAAATTTTCAGTCTACTAGATTCTTACCTAGAATCAGCATTTTGAGAAAAACATTTTAAATACATCAGCAACCCAATTTGAATTTGACAGGGATGAGAATGGGGGCTGACAGGGGATGCATTTAGGGGACAAATGTTTGAGAGCCATTTTTTTCGGGACAGCGGGTGGACAGCAATTTTATATTTTTCAAAATATCACACAGACATACAGACACACTGACGCACACACACCCACACACATGCGCGCACACACGTGTTCATAGACACACGCATGCACGCGCACACGCACACACATGGAGGTGATAGGAGATGCATTTAGGGGACAAATTTTTGAGAGCCGTGTTTTTTGGGGACAGTGGGTGGATAACAATATATGAATTTTTCAAAATATTACACATGCACACACACGTGCACACAGATATGAGAGAGATAGAGAACGTCAGTGTGTAAGTAAATCATGACATCAAGAGCATAACAGCAATATTAGCTTCAACAAAGTCAGTATAACAGTAATATAACATCAGAAGTATAAACTTCAACAAAGTTAGTATAGCAATAATATAACATCAGTATAAAGAGCAATAAAATGAATTATTAGATTTATGACAACAATATTAAAGCACTTTGTTGTTCAAATTTCAAAATTAAAGTTAAAGAACTCAAAGTTTCAAACTTAAAAATAAATAATCTATGAGACTATTCATCATTTGAGTCATCCATATTCAAATAATATTCAAATTACGATTGAGAACTAATTTATTTGGCATACTTAGTAAACAAATAAATTAGTAAAACCACTAAACAGTAAAGTTGTAAACACATTGCAATTATTGAGTTAAATATCTTAATGTTCAAGTGAAAATTAACGATGAAAATGTCAATTTCAAGATTTATGATATGATGATGATGATTACAATGCAAATTTTCAAATTAACAAATTGGCTTAAGTGATGCCTCTAATCATCCCCAAACTCCTTATCACTAGAACCGTAGGATTCCACATGCTCAAGCTTCTCAAAACCAATACCAATTAGCGCTGTCTATGTAACATCATTGACAGCCTATGCTATTTACTCTAGCTTTGTGATGAACCTCCTTATAGCAATATCGTGAGAATGCTCGAAATAACAGAATACAAAGTGATAGCAGAACTCAGAATGAATCTACTGATCGCAGGCCACTTCGAGGGGGTAACCTCCTTTGAGCAAGCTCAATACAATAAATTCGTCCGTGCCCATCAAGGGCCTCAACCCATTCTTATATACTGAGTACGATCTAGAAAAGTAATACTACCTATGCATGTGGGATATACTCACGGGACGACTTACAAAGCATATGCGTCCAACAACACTACTCTAACAAAATAAACAGAAGGAACACACAGGTTCCTAACATCCCCTCTCCCTTAGAAAAAAGCTTTGTCCTCGAAGCTTAAGGTGTGGAAATTGTTGTTGAATCTGAAGAAGGGGTTCCCAGGTAGCATCCTCTGGTTGCATGCCATGCCACTGAATCAAGACCTCAGAGATGGAGCGAGAGCGAAGCTGGCGAGTGCGCTGGTCAATGATTGCCACCGGCTCCAGGATAATGGATCCTTCCGTATCCATTTCAGGGAGAGTAGTTTGTGCTCTGACAGTGGTACCCAGAACTTTCTTTAGACAAGAAACATGAAAGACTGGATGAGTGCGGGAAGAAGGAGGAAGTTCCAGTTTATAAGCAACTGAACCAATCTTCTGTAGAACCTTATAAGGCCCATAAAATTTTGGGGCCAGCTTATGACGCCCTTTCAGCTTTAGGGAGGATTGTTTGTATGGCTGTAGACGAAGAAAAACCATATCCCCAACTTGAAATGAGCGCTCAGAACGGTGTTGATCTGCTTGCTGTTTCATCCGATTACGGGCCATGTGAAGATTATCCTGTAAGGTACGAAGAATCTGATCCCTGCTGCGGAGAACTATGTCAACTGCCTGGACTGGTGAGCTGTTGGGAGTGTAGGGAAGGAGTACTGGAGGTGCCTGACCATAGACTGCTTCATATGGAGTCATTTTAGAGGCAGTGTGGTAAGAGGTATTGTACCACCATTCAGCTAAAGGGAGCCACTTGGCCCACTGATGTTGCTGTTCGGAAGTGAAGCAACGAAGATAAATTTCCAAGCATTTATTGACAATTTCAGTTTGACCATCAGTTTGTGGGTGATAGCCCGAACTCATCTTCAGTTTGGTGCCAGTTTTCTGAAACAGTTCAGTCCAAAAATGACTGGTAAAAGTTGCATCACGATCAGAGACAATGGAAGAAGGGAGTCCATGAAGACGAAATATCTGGTCCATGAAAATTTGTGCAACAGAGGAGGCAGTATAGGGGTGGCTGAGGGCACAAAAATGACTATATTTCGAGAGACGATCAACCACAACCAAGATCACTGTCTTGCCACCGGATTTAGGAAGCCCTTCAATGAAATCCATAGAAATATCAGTCCAAATCCGTGTAGGGATGGGCAATGGTTCGAGCAAGCCAGGAAGGAGGGTCGTTTCACCTTTGTGGCGTTGGCAAGTATCACATTCAGCCACCATCTGTTGAATCGTCTGTTTCATCCCTTTCCAAAAGAAGTTTCTCCTTGCTCGCTCATAAGTTTTGAGGAAGCCTGAGTGCCCTGCTGAAGGAGAAGCATGGAGTTCATAAAAAATAGCCTGATGTAGAGCTGGGTTCTGAGGAAGCACTAGCCGACCCTTGTATCGAAGAGAAGCACCATCCCAAGAGTAATGTGGTATAGCAGAAGGATTATTGGCTAGCTGGTGAATGATTTGAGATAAAGAAGAGTCACTGTCATAGCCCTGCTGAACAGACGCTAACCAATTGGGAATGGGCATAGAAATAGCGGAAAGGGAAGCTTGATTATCAAATGTGCGAGAAAGAGCATCTGCCACAATATTCTCCTTACCCTTCTTGTAGGTGATCTCATAATCATACCCCATGAGTTTGCTGACCCATTTCTGTTGTGTAGGAGAGGATACCCGTTGTTCCAGGAAGTATTTCAGACTTTGGTGATCGGTTCTGATGCAAAAATGACTCCCTAAGAGGTATGGCCGCCACTTCTGTACAGCATGCAAAATAGCCATCATTTCTTTTTCATAAGTAGAGAGGGCTAGATTCTTACCAGAGAGGGCTTTGCTAGTGAACGCAATAGGATGGTCATCTTGCAGGAGAACAACACCCAATCCATTGCCGCAAGCATCACTCTCAATAGTGAAGGGTTTGGAAAAATCTGGCATTGCGAGAACAGGTGTACTGCACATAGCCTGTTTCAGTTGTTCAAATGCAGTCTCAGCAACAGGGGTCCAGGAGAAGGCATCCTTTTTTAACAGAGCTGTCAATGGTGCTGCAATTTTCCCGTAATCTTTGACAAACTTGCGGTAGTAGCCAGTCAACCCCAAAAAACCCCGAAGGCTCTTGAGAGTTTTAGGATGCGGCCAAGTTTTCATGGCATCTATTTTTGTAGGATCCACCCGCACTCCATGGTGTGCAACAATATGCCCGAGATACTCCACTTCCTCCTGGCCAAACACACATTTAGATAGTTTTGCACAGAGTTGATGATCAGAGAGAAGTTGCAAGACAAGCTCCAGATGATGGAGATGCTCAGCCCAAGTTTTGCTATATATGAGGATATCATCAAAGAAGACCAGAATGAATTTCCGGAGGTATGGGCAAAATATGTTATTCATCACTGCCTGAAATGTTGAAGGAGCATTCGTGAGGCCAAAGGGCATGACTAAAAATTCATAGTGACCATCATGTGTGCGGAAGGCAGTTTTAGGTATATCCTCTTCATTAACCCGAATTTGATGATACCCAGAACGAAGATCTAACTTGGAGAAAAAATGAGCCCCATGAAGTTCATCAAGAAGTTCATCAACAACTGGAATGGGAAACTTGTCCTTTATAGTGAGATGATTAAGTGCTCGGAAATCAATGCAGAGTCGCCATGACCCATCTTTTTTGCGAACAAGCAGAACTGGAGAAGAAAAGGAACTGGTACTAGGGCGAATAATACCTTGCTTCAGTAAGTCACGGACAAGTATCTCGATTTCGGTTTTCTGATGAAATGGGTAGCGGTAGGGCCTGATGTTGGGCGGAACACTGCCAGGAAGGAGCTGAATACGGTGGTCCTCTGGACGAGAAGGAGGTAATCCCACAGGTTCAGCAAATACACCAGAATACTTGTCCAAAATGTGTTGGAGATCGGCAGGAGTGCTAGAGACTGCTGATGGCTGCATCTGAATGGAATGGAGCTGAGCGATGACACCATGTGAATTCTTCTTAAGAAGTTTTTCCATACGGTGTGAACTGATGATGCTGAGAGACCCTGGTTGTAAGCCTTTCAAAGTGTGTTGGTGCCCCTCGGCTGAAAACTGCATCCAAAGTTCAGCAAAATCCCAGAGAATGGGGCCAAGAGTGCGTAACCATTGGGCACCCAAAACCACATCACAGCCACCTAAGGGTAATGCAAACATGTCAGAGCGCATGTTATAATCTCCAATAGAGAGACGCACATTGCAACATTTCCATTTACAAGGTAAAGTGCCCCCATTGGCAATCATGACTTCAAAGCTAGAGCAGGGATGGATAAAGCAATCAGCCTGTTTGGCTATTCGTGGATCAATGAAGTTATGAGTGCTACCAGAATCAATGAGTATAGTAAGAGGGATCTTCTTGAAGAAACCCTGGACCCGCATGGTTTGTGGAGTAGTGACTCTTGCCAAAGCATGGACAGATATCTCTGGTGGAGCTTCTGGTGAAGGAGGTTCAGGCTGGTGAGGCTTAACCTCATCATCCACTGTTTCCTGAGCATCTACATATTCTTCCAGTTCCGGTGGAGAATCCACATCCAAGAGATAGAGCTTTTGCTGAACACATCTATGGCCCCGAGACCATTTCTCATCACAATTATAACAAAGCCCTTTGTCTCGCCTGACTCGCATCTCTGTTTCAGACAAGTGCTTGATCGGAGTAGTTCTGGGAGCTGGTATGACTGGAGGGTGGTGAGAACCTGTATTTCTGAATGGAACAAGATTAGATCTGGAGCGTTGTAGAGCACTAATCTTGTCTTCCGCTAACTTAGCCAACCCAAGGGCTTCCATCATTGTAGTAGGTCGAAACATTTTGACTTCTGAGCGAAGTGCATCCTTCAGACCACTGACAAAACAACTACGGAAGAATTCATCAGACAAGCCCTCTGTGTAATTAGCTAATTTTTCAAACTCTGTCTGGTATTCTCTTACAGTGCCTGTTTGACGCAGTTTGGTGAGTGCTCTTGTGAAATCATCAAAGGAACTAGGGCCAAAGCGCTCCAAAATGAGGGTGCACAAGTCTCTCCACGTTGGGCCTACATTAGCCTTGATGTACCAATGGAACCATTGAAGAGCTTCATGTTCCAAATGAAAAGATGCAAGGGGGACTTTGTGGTTATCCAAAGTATTATGCAAGCTGAAATACTGCTCTGCCCTATAGATCCATCCAGTCGGATCAGAACCATCGAAGCGTGGAAAATCAAGCTTTGGTCCACGGAAATTGCCAGAAGAGGACCCAGTATCTCCTGAATGGTTTCGGCTCATGGCTGACTGCTGAAAGTTAAGACCCAGAATTTTGTCATCCAAATCTTGAAGTTTGGTTTTGAGGGATGCCATTTCTTCTTCCATGATTTTTGCTCCTGTACGCGTAACAACCATAAAGCAAGTGTTTTTTTTTTTTTTTTTTTTTTGGAATGGGTAGAAGATGAGAAACAAAAACTTTTTTAGTTACGGCAAACTTGGATTTGGGTAAAACTCAGATAGGAAATGGGTGTTCGACGAGTGGTGGGAGACTATCTGGGGACAAGGGAAACAGAAAAATGAGGGTTTCAAGGGTAGGGAGGCGAAATGAGGCGAACAGTCCAAGAGGGATAAGGGAGCAAAATGAGGAATTGAACCTTGTGGCTCAGTTTGGTGGCGATTGGATGAGAGGTGAAAAAGATAGGGCAAACCCTAAAATTAGATAAATGAGGGATTTAGGGCTTTGATATGTAAAATTTGGGGTTGGGTCGCCAAGGAAGGAAGTATGCGAAATGATATTGCAGACGTTCTGCGGAAGTATGAGCAGAAACAGAAAGCAAACAAGGAAGCTACGACTAAAAATCTTTTTTTTTTTTTTTTTTGAACAGTCGACTTAGAAAAATTCACTCACAGACAGAACAACTGAAAAGAGTTATTGCAATAACAAGAGATATTAGAAGTGAGAGGAACCTGAAGGCCACGACAGAAAAAAAATTTGATGTAATTTCCACCCAGCGAGCCCAAGAGAGTGCTCTGATGCCAGATGTGATGAACCTCCTTATAGCAATATCGTGAGAATGCTCGAAATAACAGAATACAAAGTGATAGCAGAACTCAGAATGAATCTACTGATCGCAGGCCACTTCGAGGGGGTAACCTCCTTTGAGCAAGCTCAATACAATAAATTCGTCCGTGCCCATCAAGGGCCTCAACCCATTCTTATATACTGAGTACGATCTAGAAAAGTAATACTACCTATGCATGTGGGATATACTCACGGGACGACTTACAAAGCATATGCGTCCAACAACACTACTCTAACAAAATAAACAGAAGGAACACACAGGTTCCTAACAAGCTTTACATCCCATCTTGATGTTAGGGCTTTCCTTGTATGTAAGTCAATGGGATGCAAGGCTTTATGTATTGCGACAAGTTTCTTTGCCATCTTAGAGGTAAGCTTGTTTCTCTTGATGGTGTGGATGAAGTTATAAATAAAGTAGTTCCTCTTAACAACAAAAGAATTAGAAACTTGTGATAGGTGTTGGTGTAAATACGTATTTACTATTTACACTTAAGTTTACTTAGGTTAATGCATTATTTTATTATTTATTTAGTGAGACACTTAGGAGTTTGCACAACTTTATGAGTTGTCATGTTGACAACATAGAAGTACGCAACTCTAATTTAGCACGTGGTGTCTATAACAGTGGAGTTTGCATCATTCACTGAGTTGTCATGTTGACAACACAGTTATTTGTACTCCCTTTTTAGCACATGTTGTCTACAACACTGATTTGCATGCTACATCATTGTAGGTTTATCCTCTCATCATCGCACTTACTTCCGTGCTTAATGAAGGATAACCCATATTTGGTGGACATGTGCCTGGTTGTATGACTTATCATGATGCTGATTCCTAGGTATTCTAGATGCATCTCAGAGGCCTTTATATATAGGCACTTCTAGTGTACTTTCATGCATATTGAATTGAATACATTGTTATTTTGATCATACTCCTTCTGGTCTATAGTTGTGTTTGTGTTTGAGTTCTTAGTTCTTGGGTGAATTTTGCCCTAAGGCAAATTCTTACATGGTACCAGAGCTTGGAGAATTTCTCTTCACATAGCTGTTCGAGACCATTGTTGCTTCAACACCTTGGTCCAAATCTGGAGTATCGCAGAAATTGGGAGCGTTTAGAGCCAAAACGGACCTCACCATTGCGTCTAGATTGTCAATTTGGTGCAAATCGGCTATAAATTTGGCTACCTTAGGTCAAAGTCGATTATGAGGCAAAATTTTTTGAAAATCGGCATCCGGAGGCCCCAATTTGCAACACGGGAATGATATTTTAGATTTGCAATTTCATTCAATTTGGATCTGTTAAATTCTCTGCAAGTATTTTTGAAGTCGGCATTTTTCCGAATTTTTTTTTGCCCTTCGGGTAGTAGAGAAATTTTTTTTGGTACAGGTACTAGGCAGTCACACCCCGTCCTTGCATCCTGAATATTTCGCGGAGAATATTCTTCATTGGCAGGCTATTCAGCAAATTCCAATGGTCTATCCAAATACCTTCTGGCATTTACTCCGGACTGGACGTAGTATTCCGACAGTTACTCCTACCCACTGGCGGCCGGATAACCCAACTCAACTCGGCGGCTGATTTTATTTTGCATTTGGCGTTGTTTTTTTTTAAACAAGCGCAGGACTCCCTGCACATCCCATGTGGGATTATTTTTAAAAACTCAGCGCAAAATATTACTTTCCTATGCTGCTTCTTCAATTTCTCGACACGACGGTTCTTTTTGCGGCGACTTCATTTCAGTTTCCAGCCGATGTTAAACAGACTCTTGTATTGCAGATCTACGGCAGCCAAACTGTACCCTCGACTGTGCGTCGTGTTTTGCAAGCACCCAACACGCGGCGGCCACATGTTCGTTACAACTCATTGCCAACTCAACAGAGAGCCCGGCCACGTGTTCTCATGCACACACGATTTTTTTGACCCTTGCTACATAAACTTCGACACCTGTCCCGCCACATGGATTTCGCTTAGCGTCCAACTCAGACTGTACCTCCACATCGTCCACCAACACAGCAGATAGCTAGGTGGTACAATCATTTTCGTACCTGCGCATGCAGACCTGACACGTCACCTACCATGTGTACTAGATCTGTATAACATGTGTAAATTCTGTACAGTTTGTACCGTACGACCGTGACACGTCAACTAGGCAGCAATTTTTTCGTTAATGTCAGCCGGACACGAGGTCAAATTTGGCAGTCGTTTGACCGCCATTTGCAGGCATTTTATAATTGCTGCGATGGCTGTTTGATCGTCAAATTTAAGCATGCAGTTTTTCTTCCAGACCCCTCTCCAGATGTAGTTTTGATTTGGTAGCCTAACTTTGCGAGCCCATAACGTGGTCATCTAGACTCCAATTCAGGTGCGATTTTTTTGAAATTGGGTAGAATTTCCTGAACTTTTTAGTGGTGGTGTTCTTTTCTGGTTTTGGTGCAAGGATGTTTTAGAAATTGCATTTTTTGGTGACTGTACCTGTTCAATTCTGCATTTTGCAACTTCAAACGCTCCGTACGAGCTCATCTGGACACAAAAACAGGTTCCATTTTTTTTGAAAGTGCATTATTTTTCATCTACTTTCCAGATTTGTAGTCAAATTCCAGGGTTGTGTGGACAAAAATCTCACATTCAAAATTTAGGCTTTTTCTGCATTGTACTGCTTTGATTACTTTTCAGAATTGTTGTACATCTGAGCTACAGTGCTTAGTGACAGATTTGGGCCTCAAAAGGCAGTTTTAAAAAGAAAAATCAGAAGTCCACTTTGTACTTTTTGACAAGTGGCTTATTGTACACACACTACATATAAAGTGCCAAAAAGCATCTTTTTTGGGGGGTCTTTTGATTGAGTGAAAAGGGGGGGTGTGCACTGTGTTTTTGTGTCTCTTTTGTGCTCTTTTCATTTCTGCATCATGGGTTCACCTAAATGTCCACTTCTAACTTTACGTAATTATTCTACATGGAAAGATATTGCATGGAGTAGATTAATGGAAAAAGTTTTAAGTCTTTATGTTGATGGAACAATTCCCAAACCCACTGATGCTAAAGAACTCATTAATTGGCAACAAGATGACCAACAGGCTTTAGGAATTATCAGGAATTGTGTACATAGAGATCTCTTCTTCCACATTTCCAATTTCAAGGAATCCAAACCTGCATGGGACAAACTTGAATCATTATATGGTAAGGTGGATGAGGCAAAGGGATTTTAGATTGAGGACGATTTACTTCTCTTGGATCCAAAGAACTTTGACACAATTCAAGATTACATCAACAAAGCCAATGAGTATAGGGCACTACTTGAAGATTGTGGAAATCCCATGAAGGATGAAAAGTTGATTCATCATATCCTAAAGAGGCTACCATCAAAGAATGTCTCATTTGTTTCAAGTTTCAATACTCACAGGTTGACCATGGGAAGTGCTTGCCAGAAACCTACATTTGATGCATTTGCAGAAATGTTGATTTTTGAACAATCTCACTTGATAGATTTGGGACTTCTCACGACATCAAAGACCAAAGCATTGGTGGCTAGTGATGAGCACCAATCAAGTCAAGGAGGAAGAAGTTCTAACAAGAAGAAGAAGCAGTGGAAGCAGAAATCACAATCTGAGACACAACAATCCTTCTCACAATAAGGCAATTCTTCTTCCAACAAGAAGGGAAGTAATGAAAAGAAGGAAAAACTTTTTTGTGCATATTGCAAAAAGCCAAATCATGATGAGCATCATTGCAAGACTAAAAGAATCGATGAGTTGGAAATCCTACTCAAGAAGAACAAAATTCAAGTGCCAGGTACTTCCAAGGATTCAACTCCAACCTCTTCAAAGGGAAAAGGGCAAGCACTTATGGCAAACACAAGTTCTTCTGAATGGATACTTGACTCAGGTGCCTACTATCACATGGGTTCTTCAAAGGGAGACTTTTCTTCATTGAAGTAGTCACAGGTATCGCACATCCTTGTGGGAGATGATACTAAAATGGAAGTTGAAGGGAAAGGACATGTAGAAATGGAAAATGGGGAATTCAAAGATGTTCTTTACGTTCCAAACCTTAGTTCCAATCTCCTCTCAGCTTACCAAATCACTCACTTTGGAGATGGCAACAAAGTTGAGTTCCTTCCAAATTCAGTGATGGTGCGAAGTCTAAAAGATGATTCATTGGTTGCAGTGGGGAAAGTCAATCATGACAAGAGGCTTTATTCCTTCTCCCACTTTGTGCCTAAGTCTCCTTCTTAAGCCTTGTTAACTCACTCTACTTCACAAGTCAAACTATGGCATGAGCGGTTTGATCATCTTGACTTTCGTTACCTTCAGTAGCTTTGCTCCAAACACATGGTCAAAGGTCTACCTAACATCAACTTTTCTAAGGGCGAGTGTTCATCATGTTCAGTGGATATACATCTCAAGGAGAAGTATGATAAAGGGAAGTTTTCAAGAGAGTTGTTCTTTAGTTGGTTCACATGGTTTTAGCAGGTCCTTTTGCTGTGACTTCAGTTAGCCAGGGTCGCTACATCCTTACTTTCGTTGATGACTTTTCACGATTCACATGGGTCTACTTCCTTCATCATAAGAATGAAGTGGTTGATAAGCTTCAAGCCTTTAAGAGTCATGTTGAACAGAAATCCAGGAAAGCCATCAAGGTTCTACGGATGGATAATGAAAGAAGATATGTGAACAAAAGACTAAAAGAATTTTGCAAACATGAGGGAATTGATCTTCAGAATCCACTAGCATTCAGTCCGCACAAGACAGATGTTGCAGCACTGAGGATTAGAACTCTTAAGACCATGACAAGTTGCATGATAAAGGCCAAGTCTCTTGATCCTACACTTGAAGTCGAAGCCATTTGTAGTGCTACTCACATACGTAACAGGTCTCCTCATAATGCCCTAGATGGGAAGACTCCTTTTGAGGCATGGTGCGACAAAAAACCAGTTGTGAGTCACTTCAGAGTCTTCAGTTGTCCAACATAGGCAAACCTATCTTCTAGGGGATGTAAGGCACCACCACCTAGGCCTTATACTTTCATCGGTTATGAAAGACAATGTAAAGGCATATAGACTTATGGATCCAGAAACTCATGAGATCTTTGTGGAGAAGGATGTTCACTTTGAGGAAAGTTCACCCAGCTTATCCTCTAATCCTCTCCGCACTTCATATACTGTGGAAACTAGTGCTTCAATAGATTCAGACACGTGGGATTCTATCGACAGGTGCAACGAGAGATCACAGCATCAATATAGTCCACATGCATACATTGCCACAGTGATAGGTTCAACATAGTAGGGTACACATCGTCTTCTAGCTCCAACAATAGTTGATGACTAAATGGCAGACATTGCAAGTTTGTTCGTGGAGTCACACCGCAGATTTGGGAGACAACCTTGATGATTTACATCTTCTCTTTGATGAAGATGATCCTTCTACAGTTGTTGCAAGGGCTCACTCTGACCCTCATGTCCATTCTCTACATGATCAATCTTTACAGGTAGGCGTGATTGTGGATCCTTACGAACAGCAGTTGTCAGAGGTCCTTTTATCAGTAGAGGAGATAGATGGTTCATTGGAACAAGTTCAATAGACATCCTTGTTAGATCTGCATTCATTCTTTTCAGCAGTGTTGGAAGGGGCAACCATCAGTATCAGCACAGGGATGCTTGAGCAGGTTTTAGGGCCACCATACATCTTCAGGATTGTACCTTTGCCATTGTTTCTTCCAAAGGGGAGGAACATCATTCTGCATTCATGGACTAGCTTCTTCCTTGGAGCAGTAATCACTGGTTGACATTCTTCATTTGGGGGGGGACTACCTTGTCTCCCTTCCTCTTCTTTCTTATGGGGGGGACTTTTTCCTCTTATGAGGTCTTGTTCTGCTCGTTCTTCACTATTGTATATATTGGATGTATGTTGTAATGGGGGGGTCTTGATTACTCCATCCATCCATGCATCCCTTTTCATAGGACTCCACATGCTCAAGCTTCTCAATACCAATACCAATTAGCGCTGATTATGTAACATCATTGACAACCTATGCTAGTTACTCTAGCTTTACATCCCATCTTGATGTTAGGGCTTTCCTTGTATGTAAGTCAATGGGATGCAAGGCTTTATGTATTGCGACAAGTTTCTTTGCCATCTTAGAGGTAAGCTTGTTTCTCTTGATGGAGTGGATGAAGTTATAAATAAAGTAGTTCCTCTTAACAACAAAAGAATTAGAAACTTGTGATAGGAAAGAAATGGTTAGAAAGAGAGTCAAAGAAATAGGCTCTTGCATAGTCCACCACACAATTGGACTCTCTCATGCCAGTTTCCCTATATACTAGAGTGGAAAATTTTGTCCACTTAGTATAAATGATGCTAGCATTTGAAGAATCATATATCTTTTGGATAGTCTTGAACCGTACCCTCACCCATTTACAAGGGCTTTGGACCTACCACTTAGGGTTCAACACATACACAACCATGTGCAAGGGAGTGTTCAGCTTCACCCATCTCTGGTGAATGATTGGTTGAATGTGTTCATTGTAGAATTGCAATTAGGTGGATTTTGCCTTAAAATAACCTTTATATCGTCAAGCATAAAATCAATGCAGTCATATACCTCTCCAAGGCTAAGTTTGCTGGCATCCCCATGTCTAATCACTTCGAAGATTGGAGTAATGACAGAGACTATATTTTGCACCACCTAAAAAATATCACTCTTACCAAAATCTTTATACTCTTTCTGTGAGTTGTCTTGTACTTAGGCCATTGATTCCATTCTTTTATTATAACCATTAGTTGCAACGCCTCTTGTGACTTAGGCATCTTCTCCAAGAGAATAAAATATGATGCATATCTAGTCTACAAAGGTTTCAAGAATTCCTTTCTAGAGAAGGTTCTAAAGATGCATGTGAAATGTTGTAATTGCAGATAAACATTGACACATCTCTAGCATCATTAAGAATTGTTTTGATTCAACTAATTTTTTTCTGTCCTTGAGAGTATTATTCATGATATGCACACAAGGAGTCCAGATGTGTCTATAAGATACCTCAGTTAAGATCCCTGCAACTTTGCACACATGGGCCAAATCTAGCTCTGCTTGGACTAGACCACATTTTGTGATCCCCAACCTCTCTTGTAGCATCTTTGTGGATCTAAAATTGAAAATTGGGATCCTTATGATGCCTTGAACAATCAACCACCACAAGATAATAAGAGTCCTTTGTATATGTAAGCATGATATTGGTGAGTAGACAATGCCTAATGTCTATCAACCCATCCATGCCTATGCTGCATCTATATGTGATGCAGGATTCCTTCATTTTCACCATTAAAATATTAATCTTGGAATAGTTCTTAACCAAGATTGTCGTCCTCAATTCAGCCCTCCTTGGGGTCAAGTATGATGGTCTTGTCATTCTCATCTTTGTCACTACCCCCTTATAATAAAAAGAGTGAGCCACATGGAATGGAATGCCATTGGCAAAGAAGAATTTGCCAACGGCATCATTTGCGTCACATTTTTTTATTGCATATTGAATAAGTTTGTAGTGTGTTTGGTGCATCATTTATCAACCTACATTTCCCCCTGGCTTCTGCTCCCCATGAAGTAAAGAAACTAGAATATGTGCAACCGGCATATGCAAAGTAGTAGAAGTAGAATCTTGTGTGTGGTAACCACTTGACCATAACTTACTTATCTCAGCCTTGTAGTTGAGTTTTTCTGCCAACTTTTCACATGTTTTCACACCTTTGCCTCATATATGAAGGAGGTGGGCATTAACTCTAATAATGCTGACCTGGAACTCAAGCTTACAAAAGCATTAACTTTGATAATGCTGACCTCGAACTCAAGCTTACAAAAGTGTTCTTGCCACCACATAGTGTCCCCAAATGCCCTAGGATTTATTTGTAACATTGTTTCCAACTTTTTTAGAGGGAACTAAGGATCAAAGAGACCCTTAGCAATATTTTGTGATAGTTTTGGAGGGAAACTAATATTTGCGTTTATAATGGAACTAGTGGCTTCTATTAGAATATTATAATGTTTCTTTAACAGTGATCTTAGTTAGTCTTTAGTTTATTAGGTAGTTTTTATTTCTGTCTTTACTTCACGATTTTTTCTTTTAGAAACATTGTATTCGTAAATCTATACAAGGACCTTTCATCTCCTTTGATTAATACTCGTACAACAATATCAATTTCCAATAACATATATGGTATCAAAGCAGGTCAATGAGATTTCATAAAATTTGGAGAACTTTGTAAGAAAAATTCGATCCTTGTTTGATCTGGAATTTTTCTAGAAATTTGTTCTTTTTTTTGATTTTTTGAAATAAAAATTGTTGGAGTTATTTTATGAAACTTTTATGGATTGTCTTTGAAGAATTTTGCTGAAAATGGCAAAGCCTGGTTGAGGGTTTTGAATTTACTATTTTATGATTTGGGCAAAAGTCTCTAATTTTTGAATATTGCATGTTTTGGCATGCGCTTGATGTTGCTTGCATGTGCTAGTTTACCATGCGAAGTCTCGTGTTTTGCCGAATGAAGGTTTCTTTGATGGGTTTTCATAATTTTTTCCCTAAAAAAAAACATTCTTGATTCTGTAATTCAAAAAGCTACATGGGATTCCTTTGTGGGTTTATAATTTTTTCCTAAAAAGTAACCCGATAGGTTTATAATTTTTTTCTAAAACATTATTTGTTGGGTTTTATCATTTTCTCTAAAATATGAAGCTTTGTATTCTCCATAGTTCCAAGATTCTTCACGAGTTAGGTGAGTATTTTAGGTGAATATGCCCGCCTTGCTGGGTCCGGTACGATGAGCCGACACCCTTATCGGGTCAAGGCCGAGTCTGAGTCTGGGAACTTTGGTATTCTTTGATATGTATCTTGGATTTTGTTGTCTAGTTTTGATTGATTTTTCATCTAAAAAACTGTGTTTGGGTTTTTCAATCTTTCTCCTTAAGAAATTGTGGCTTTTTGCAGTCCATTTTGGGGCATCATGCTCATCTGCAAAGTTTGGAAGGATTGGCATTTTTTTTGCAAAATTGTGCTAGTTGTTCTCAGTATTTGTCTTTGTCTCCAAGGAAGAGAAAATTCATTATCCAACATCAGGTTGGATGTTTTGTGATGATTTTTGGTTGGATGTTTTGTGATGATGTTTTGCTAATCGTGGGAGGGTGAGTAGTAGACTCATGTCAGTGGCAGGCTTTTGTCTCTTTTTGCAAAGCTTTTTGAAGAAGGGGCATCCTTTCTGTTCTTTTTTGGATGGATTTTTGGCTTCTTGGTCATTAACATTTTGTAGAGCGAGGGAGGGTCTTAGCAGCAGCAAAATGTCTTGCAGAATTTGTGACCAAAAGACAATAGTTAGACAATGACAATTAAGGGAGGGTACTAGAATATTATAATGTTTCTTTAATGGTTTTCTTAGCTAGTCTCTAGTTTATAAGGTAGTTTCTATTTCCGCCTTTACTTCACGACTTTTTCTTTTAGAAACATTGTCTTTGTAAATCTATATAAGGAGCTTTCATCTCCTTTGTTTAATACAACTACAACAATATTTATTTACCATAATAGGTTCACTCCTCTTTGCTTATTAAGGTTCAACCTCCAACACATTCATGAGTGAGAACTCATACTCATATTGACATTGTGATAAAGGATATAAAATCTTAGAAGTTTATAATTTTAGAAATTAGGGTTCAAATCGTGCATAATGCAACGGATTAAGATCCAAGGATATTCTTTTTGTTTTTCTTGCTTTAGGTCACACAAAGCACAAACTAGAGGATACACAAAAATAAATCCTTTCTTTTAATCTTTACTAACAAGGATTTCACAATTATTTTTATTGAGAAACAAAAAAATTTCTTTTTGTGTTTCCTTTATGTAATACCCCTCTAATACTGACAATTATAAGTAGAGTTTAGAGATACTATAAGTACACTTGGGATATGTTGAAAGATAAGGTTACTTCGAGTACTATTTGATTTCACAACTTGCTTAAGTAAAAACTATAAAATTACATTCAAGTAGTGTTACTAGAATATTCAAACACAATGATGCTTATCCACCAAACAACCTACCGAGGTCATTAAAATCAACTAGACTCTTTTGATATAAAAATGTTTAGAAACATTTTGATCCTTATCATAAACTTCCTTGCAACTCTACTTAGAGCTTGCTTAAAATGTCTACAACTTGATTTGCATTAGATATTTGATTGTGCTCTATATAATGTTCTTAGGAAATTAATTATATGGTTATTATTATAATCTGTACTTTTGATCATCCTTTATAGGTTGCTTAGAATTATAATTCAGTATCATGTTTTCAATACCTTGGTTGGACATATTGTTTATGGCTTCTTTTATTTATATTTATGATTTTGTTTTAATCTAATCCTAGTAACCCATTGTGCTTTATGTATATGTATGTGTATATGTTTACTTTGCTTGGCATGTCTTCTGGATGAGGGGAGGTAGTTGTAGTCACTCCTATGGGAGGTCTACACAAGGTCTCACTCCTCCTTTGCCGATCACTATTTGTATATATGCATATGTATTCTATCTTGTCAATCAGTGATGTAGGTGTGTGTAGGTACAAGACATTGACTCCATTTGGCTACATAGGTGTGAGCATGACTCAAAATTCTCAAACTAGTTATTGTTAAAAGGGAGATGGAACCATGATCCATATAGGAATTCTTATATCCTTAGAAATCCAATAATAAGTTAGTCACCTATGTTGAGGATACTAGCCTCATAGGACATTAAAAGAAAATATAATATATATGCATTGTTCATACTTTGTAGAACTGATTGTAATACTTACACATATACACACACACACGCGCGCACACACACACACACACACAATCATAATCTTACATTATTGAAATATCTATGTCAGTTATATACAGATTTTGAGCATCATATAATATTGACTACCTTTCATATGAGACGATTCAGTTGTATTCATAATACATTGCGTAAATTGTGCACCTTTCCCTTGATCAGGCATCTCCTATGTTGATCACTCTTTATGATCAAGCATTATGATTATGCCGATCATTAAACATTTTAGTTATCACCGAATGGTTATGAATTGGTGTGTTTATGTAAAATATTAAATATGTGTAGAGGCATCACTATGTAGGGTCATGCCCCTATGAAGTCATGTCTCATACACATATATAATATAATTCATTTAGAACTGTAGATCATATCGATAACCGTGGCATATAGATCTCACTTAGAAATCAGAGCAGCATCAATACATTAAATAAATAAGTTAGAACTGTATCCTTTACAAGGAAGATCTGCTGACATAAAAGAAGAATACCATAAGAGGAAATACGAGTTAGTTTGTCTCCACCAACTAAGATCTAAAATTTACATGGTATTAGAGCCTAATCGGTAGAGAGACTTCCAAACTAAACTCTTAAAACAAAAGTGACATTATGACAAACAATGTCAGAGTAAAGGATAGGCTTGAAGGAGCAGCAAATTTCTTCTCATGGAAAATTTGAATTATAACAATTCTCGAAGAATTAGAACTAGAATTGTTCATTGAATCAGATATTCAATGCCTGAAGATGAGGCATAAAAGGTCACTTGGAAAAGGCTAAATAATAAAGCCAGGAAAATCTTTGTTGATTCAGTAAAAGATCATATTCTTCCATCCATTTTAAATCACAACTCAAGTAGATTGATTAGATTAAAAAATCAACTAATGAATACAAAAATGAATAAAGGAGAGTCAATTTCATCTTACTTTGGAAGAATTTCCGAAATAAAGAATCATCTATCTTCTATTGACAACAAAGTAGAAGACCAAGAACTATCCATAATAGCACTTAGAGGATTACCTATATCTTGGGAAGCATTCATCTAGGTTGTCAACAGACCCTCAATACCAGCTTTTGACCAACTGAAAAATGATTGCACATCAAAAGAATCAAGAGGGAGAAAATCAAGCTCTTTTCTCAGTCTCTAATAACAAAAGGAAGAAGAGGAACAAAGGAAAGAAATATGATAAAAGGAAAGGTAATAATAATTACAAAAGAAATGATTTCTCCAAAGTTCAATATTTTAAGTGAGAAATTCGGACACACCTTCAGAAATTGTCCTGAAAGGGAAAAAATCCTAGCTTCTTTGGCCAAAACAAAAAAGGATGAAAATTTGTTATTCTACTCAGCCCTATCAAGTGAGACAAAATCAAACGAGAATGTGTGGATGATAGACAGGGGTGCTTCCCACCACATAACAGGTTTTAGAGATAAGTTTGAAACTTTTAGAAATTATCTCACTGAAGGAGTCTCCATTGGAGATAACTCCACCTATCCAGTAAAAGGAACTAGGACCTGTTCTATACAACTAAGAACTGGGGTTACACTAAAATTGAAAGATGTTCTTTTCGTACTGGGCATAAAAAGGAATCTAGTATTGATCGCTGGACTTGTTGGTGAAGGGTTTCAAGTCACCTTCAAAGAAGACAGTATTTTACTGGCCTAAAAATACTAATCTCAAGAATGAAATCACCATAGGGACTAGAGATGGAACCCTATATAAACTATGTAACATTCAAAAGGAAGCCCTAAGCTTCGAAGTGACAAATCCTAATGAAATATGGCATAGAAGGCTTAGACATATTGGGTTCAATTCACTTCCAAATGTTGAAAAAATCACCACTAGAACACCTAGCTTAAATTCAAAACATATAGGCACTTGTAAAGGATGTGCCTTAGGAAAGAATATGAAAAAATCTTTTCCTCCTTGTGAACACAAGTCTAAATCAGTTTTGGAACTAGTTCACTTTGATTTATGTGGACCTGTGCCAACACTTTCTCTAGGAGGATTCTCCTACTACATAATATTTATTGATGATTTCTCTAGGAAAATTTGGATCTATTTTCTAAAAGTCAAAGAATCAAATGAGGTTTTATCCAAATTTAAAGAGTTCAAAGAGATTGTAGAAAATCAAATGTCAAAAAGAATAAACTCTTAGGCTAGACAATGGAGGAGAATATACCTCTGAAAATTTTAAAGATTTTTGCACTTCTGTTGGGATTAAGAGGGAGTATACTGTACCTTATAATCCTCAATAGAATGGGGTAGCAGAAAGGAAAAATAGAACTATTGTTGAAGAAGCAAAAGCCATGCTTCATGATCAAAATTTGCACTTCTCATTTTGGGCGGAGGCCACTAATACTACTTTATATATTTAAAACAAATGCCCACACTCAATTTTAGAAAACATTGTTGTTTCTAGGATCTCTGCAAATGTAATTAGATTGCCATTGTTATAAATATTTTCCAAATGCAGATTTGAGGACTCATAAATATGAGAGGAAGAGACATGTCTCTATAATTAATCATCATTTAGTTAGTATAACTATATGTATAATTTATAAAAATTATATATATATACATATATCTAATGATGATTTACTATAAAAAATGAACCTTATGATCATATCAATTTGACAGTAACTACAAACTTAACAAACATAACTCCTAAAGAAGTTTTTACAAGAATTAAACCTGACTTAAGTCATCTTAGAATGTTTGGTTGCCCTGTTTACATTCACCTACCTAAAGAAAAGAGAACCAAGTTTGAACCATCTGGGAAGAAAGGAATATTTGTTGGATACAGTGAGAACTCCAATGGGTATAGAGTATATATACCTAGACAGAGATCAGTTGAAGTTAGCAGAGATGTCATATTTGAGGAAAACAATGCCTTAAAACTATCAAGAAGTACAGAAGATGAGCCCATCATAGACTTAGATGAAAATCAACAAACTGAAAATCAGAGGGAGAATATATAAGAAGAAAATGTCCCATTTCTAGATTCAGAAAATAGAGACATCTCTAATATCAAGGAAAAGCCATTATGGGCAAGAAAAATGATTAAAGAAAACAATGTTGAGCTAGATGAAATTTCCAAGGAGAGCAAGAAAACCATAAACGAATCTTGTTATACTGCACTAGTAACTGAGCTTACTAAATCTAAACCATCAACTTTCAAAGAAGCCCTAACTTATCAAGCTTGGAAAGATGCCATGGTTGAAGAATATCAATCCATATTACAAAATGATGTTTGGGATATTGTACCTAGGCCAAAAGATAAATCAGTTGTTTCTTCAAAGTGGTTATCCACAATCAAATATGCTTCAAATGATAGTATTGAAAAACATTAAGCAAGATTTGTTGCTCAAGGTTTTTCACAGGAGACAGGTATTGACTATGAGGAAACTTTTGCTCCAGTTGCTTGATACACTTTCGTAAGAACAATTATTGCAATCGTAGCATTCAAAGGATGGAAGATGCATCAAATGGATATCAAGAATGCATTCCTAAATGGTGTCATTAATGAAGAATTATATATTGAACAACGTGAAGGCTTTGTTATGAAATATAAGAATTTATATGTATGTAAACTCAAGAAAGCCCTCTATGGCCTCAAATAAGCACCTCGAGCTTGGTATGAAAGAATAGATAGCTACCTCTCCAAACTAGGATGCTCTAAGAATGAAGCTGATCCGAACATATACTTCAAAATATCAAATGATGACATGTTAATACTTGTTTTATATGTTGGTGATCTTTTGATAACAAGTGAAGATCACTTGTTAGAGCTGAATTTGAGATGAAGGATCTAGGCCTACTACACTATTTTTTTGGTCTAGAAGTATGTCAAAAGAAAGATTACATTTTTCTAAATCAAGGGAAGTATATTCATGACATCTTGGCTAGATTTGGAATGATGGACAACAAACCTCTAGCAACTCCGATGGAAACAAATCTACACAAGCTAAAAGAAGAAGCTATAAATTCAGAATCTATTGACCCCACTCTCTACAAACAAATCGTTGGATCACTTATGTATCTAGAAAATACTAGGCCTGATATTTGCTATGCCACCAATGTTTTAAGTCATTTCATGTGTGAACCAAAGAAGATTTATTTGATGGCTGCTAAACATATCTTAAGATATCTACGTGGTACTATGGTCTTGGTTTGAAATACAAAAAATTTGAGATTAAACTTGAAGGATATACTGATTCTGATTGGGTTGGTTGTTCCAAGAGTACTATAGGATGTTGCTTTAGTTTTGGATCAGCTATGATATACTGGTTCAGTAGAAATTTAGAAAACAACCCATAGTTGTTTTGAGTTCCACCGAAGCTAAATATATGGCAGCCTCCATGGGAGCTCGTGAAGCAGTATGGCCGAGAAAGCTGTTATTTGGACTCTTTGGAAAGCAACTAAGTCCTATAGTCATTCATTGTGGTAACCAGAGCTGCATTAAACTTTATGCAAATCTTGTCTTCCACAATCGATCAAAGAGCATTGCGATTCCTTACAATTATATAAGAGACATGGTTGACAAAAATATTATTAAGCTGATTTACATCAGCACTAATGAGCAAAATGCTGACATTTTCACCAAGCCTCTTGCAAGGTTGAAAATGGAATACTTCAGAGGTAAACTTGGTATGACAAATTTGTAAAGTTATATGTAAATTCATGAATAATTTAAAATTGTTGTTTGCAAACTTGTGTTATGAAAGGTGACGATCTTTCATGTGTGTAAGATCACTATTGTAAAGTGACGACCTTATCAATAGTTGATCAATCTCCTAACATTAAAATGTTGGAGCAAAGTGTTATCTTGGTTCTCAACGTGGATTTTAGCGGACACCTTAAATTTTCAGATCACGCTTAAAGTGATATTTGTTTTTTGCATTATATCTACTTAAATTCCTTTCTTGCTAAAGAGGGAGTGTTGAGGATATTAGCCTCATAGGACATTAAAAGAAAAGAAAATATATATGCATTGTTCATACTTTGTAGAACTGATTGTAATACTTACAAACACACACACACACACACACACACACACACACACACACACACACATAAAATCATAATCTTACATTATTGAAATATCTGTGTCATTTTTATACAAATTCTTGAGCATCATATAATATCAACCACCTTTCATATGAGATGATTTTGTTGTATTTATAATACAATGTGTAAATCGTGCACCCTTCCCTTGATCGGGCATCTCCTATGTTGATCACTTTTCAAGATCGGGCATTATGATTATGCCGATCATTAAACATTTTAGTTATCACCGAATGGTTATGAATCGGTGTGTTTATGTAACATATCAAATATGTGGAGGCATGACTACATAGGGTCATGCCCCTATGAAGTCATGTTTCATACACATATATAATATAATTTATTTAGAACTGTAGATCATATCAATAACCGTGACATATAGATCTCACTCAGAAATCAGAACAACATCAATACATTAAAAATAAGTTAGAACCGTATCCCTTTACAAGGAAGATCTGCTGACATAAAAGAAGAATATTATAAGAGGAAATCCAAGTTAGTTTGTCTCCACCAACTAAGATCTAAAATTTACAACCTAGTATGGGGATTATGCTTTTATTATTTCTTTTGATAGTTTGATCAGCGGATGCTAGTGTTCAGAATTATTTGTTCATTATTTGGATATTTATATTTTCATGTAATACATCTATGATATTTATTTGGTATATTTATATATGCTTATATGGGTGCACACATGTTTACCTATATAAATATACATGACTACATAGTTAATGTATTTAATTATTTGTGTATGTTATAAATTATATGTGAGTGATTTATTAATACGTTTAGAAATAAAGAGGAATTAAATAGACTAAAAATAAAGGAAATTAAAAGGGGTAAATTCCCTATCACACAAAGGATGGTTATAACATGCATTCAAGAGAAAAAGGTAATATGGGTTATCCATATGGAAGAATATGAGGCTATTTCATAAATACAATGATGGGCATAAAAAGATGGGTTATAAAACACTAGAGATGGTATTTACATTATTTTTGGATCATTTATTCATTATATACCCTTAAAATAGCCTTAATTTACTCCTAATATGCTTAAACAACTTGTAAATGGTAGTTAATTACGTAAACTAAGGCAATTTCGGATTTTGGAATTATTTTTATTTAAAAGGGTGGTGTCTTTTCACCTAAAGGGGTATGAAAGCTATTCAAGAACATATATATGTGGGGTAAAATATAAATATGAAGGGGGGGGGGGGATTGCTGAAAGGTAGAAGAGAGATTGGTTGTACTTTTTATGGAGAAAAACTAATGATATGTGAGGGAGAGTTTGTGAGTATAATTCTTTAAGGATTTGTAAGTTTCTTCCCTTTTGGGGGGAGAGTCATATATGAAACTTTCAAAGGTTTAGATAAGGAAATTATTAGTATGGAATTGCTTCTTCTTCCGTGGAAATTTGTGAAAGTGGAGAGGGTTTGAATGATGCATCTCAAGTTGGATTTATTTTCCTCTCTTTGTATCCTTGCTCTTGCTTTTGTTGAATCTTTGCAACTTGAGGTATGGATTGAACTTATTGATTCCATTATTTATTTGATAAAATATAGATCTATCTATCTATCTATCTATCTATCTATCTATCTATAGATTGATGTATTTTACTTGTACATTTAATTCCTAGAGTTATTTATAAGTTTGAGTTCCTTTTTGTGAAAATTGCTATGTATTTTCCTAGGGTAATTAGCCACCACAATTTGGAGATGAGTTATTTTCTATTAGAGGGTTGTAGGTATTAAGAGGCATGAAATATTGTATTATGATATCTCATATGTGTTTTTCTCCATTATTTCTAGTACATGCTACATGTTTTGACTGCATGTTTTGGAATTATATATGCTTGATTCAGGGGTTTTAACCAGTTTGACCTCCTACTTAGGTTTCTATTTTCCCAATTATTATTTGAAGACACTAGAGGCATGTTAAATTGTTATGTGATGCATAATATGTGTATTCAACATCTAAGTTCTTGTGAAGATATATGCTTATGATTCTTGTGCTTTGAGAAGGCTTATATATTTTGTGCATTGTGATGCTTATATGTGAAGTTAGGGTTTGAGGGTTAACCTAGTGGTATGGGACCCTAGGTATGCTCCCTAAACCTATATATATTTTCTTGTTATTTTATGAGTAGGGTTAGATACCCCTAGGTGAGTGGTTCGCCATAGGTGCCAGGACCTAGAAGTGGTCACTGGAGGATCTCATCTGCTAGAGACTAGAGCTTTGTGTAGGTTGGCTCTACGTGTGAGTTTGGTAATCAAATGAAAATTAATAAAATGAATGGCCTATGGGGGTTTGGGTTAACACATTAATCAAGGTAAGAGATATTTGAGTCACACTTGTCTTGTTGGAGTACTGGGACCATATGTCATTCTGTATAAGGCCTAGATGTAGTAGGGTGATAATGGTTCAGGAGGTTAATCCCAATGTTAAGGAAACTGTGATAAGGATGTATATGCCCTGTTGGAGTATTGGGACCGTATGTCATTCTGTATAAGGCCTGGATGCGGCTGGGTGACAATGGTTTAGAAGGTTGATCCTAGCATTTGAGGGGTATGCGGTGACACTCACTTAGTTGTAGTCTAAGCCCTTACTCTTTCTTTGCCTTTGGATGCCTTTGTGTTGTGTTTTTCATTTTTTTATATTGTCTTCTCATTTTTGTTAAGATGTGTATTTATATTTTCTAGGTTGTTTTCTCATGTTTATTATCCTTCTCTTATATTTATTATGATGTTTGGGAAGGGTGAACGTCTTAGATTTCCTTAGAACCTATGTGGATCATGGTATTATCTCCTAGCTTGGGGGAGTGGGCCATTTATGGTTCCATGTGGTTGGGTGGTAAAATATTTTGAGGTATTGTTTTTGTTTTATGGATGACCCTTCGTAGGTCCTTGTTGAGTAGTTGTGGAAGAGTAGCTTTTAGAACCTTGAAGTCCTAATGATATATTTCTTTTGGGACAAATTTATGCAATGTATTGTAATATGAACTCTTGAAAAAGGATCTAAGATGATATGTATATGTATCATGAATTGAACAGCTATGTAAAGGGGATAAGGGGTATCTCTAGGAGAAATGAAGTGATATGTGAGCATATTGTATTATTTCAAAAAGATCAATTAAGTAATAATGAGGTCATGGAATTGCATATTTCCTTGTATCTAGATGATGATTATGATAATATGTACGATGAATCAAATAATCACATACTCTTTCTAATGTTGTTAAATTAATGAATAAAGTAATTAGTGAATAGAATATGATTTGGTAAATATGTATAGTTAATGGTTTAATTCTATCTAACGTATTTTATTGCATGTTAATTAGATGCATTTGATTTATAAAGCTTAAGATATTAGCTCCTAATATGGAAGTGAAAGTTTCACAAATATTGCTTGGAATTAATAAACGAATATTTAGAAATGACTATGTAAGTGTTTGTTATCACACCCTAACTTCTACAAGAATAGATGTGGAATAACTTGATCAAAAGTGGCTAAGTCCTATATGAGATCTAAGACTCAAAAGTGATACAAAGAAACAAATATAGGGATCAATACCAAATCAAGTAGGAAATGAGAAGTAGACAAAACTAATAGGTGGCTTAAATTAAGTAGGGAAATGTTAGAGAAAGTTAAATGAGGAACAATTAAGAAATACTTGTTGAGTTCGATGAGTAAACATAACTCCTGAATTTGGAAACTAAGAAATGTGTTTGAGGACAATATTAGGGAACCTTTAGGATTCTTACATCTATGGTTAAGTAAAATTAGCAAGTAAAAGGTGTTCAAAGAAAAAAATATCCACAGCACATGGTAGCTTCTAGCCTTGTCCTTTTGGGTTCCCTAGCGGGGCATTACGCGTTGCTTCTTAACCTTTGTAAAACAAGGATTTCACTTGTGTATTCCTTACTTCTACACTACATAGTAGTAGTTTAGAAACAAAGAATACCAAAAATTATAATCCTAATTTGACAAAATAAAGAAAATTGGACATTTAAAAGTCAAAAAATAAATTATTGCAGCTTGCTGTTATATAATATAAAATATGAAGATCAATCATGATTCATTAATATTATCCATTTGCAAAATTAAAACATCAAATAATGAATTTAAATTTAAGATCAGAATTCACAAAAATGTAAACTTGTATTAGTAATAAAAGAATTAATGAAACCATTTAAAAAAAAGACAAGTCATGGAAGAACTCAAAGTCTACCTCAAGGCTTGAATAATTCTTGAATCCTTTGAATCAATGTTGGATTGGCATCACCCTCCTTTTGCATTTCTTACTCTTGCTATTCCTCAGTCTTAACGGTCTCCTTCTAGCTCTTACAACTTGCTTTCTCAGTTATGTAACTTGCTTTTGAAAATTGAGTGAGTTGAAATGAGTCTTAAAGGCGTATTTGAGAGTTTTTTGGAGTGTTTTGGGGTTGGAGGGGCCCCATATGCTATAAGGGTTAAGGCTTGGGTATAATTATTTTTTTTCTTTTTAACTTTTCTACAAAGCAAAATTTCCATCTTAATGTTGTGGGGCATGCCTGGGCATCACAGAATGTTTGAACTTTGAAAGACTCTTGAGGTTTCCTTGGACAACATGAGGATATCTTGAAAAAGGCAGTGGCAGTTGTGGGAGTTTGGGGCAATGTCCCCTCCAAGTCCCCACATCTTGGAGATGCCCTCATCCTAGAAATGTGGGGAATGTTTGGGGAGGGGGCATGTCACTATCCTGGAAAATTAGAATTTTTAGGTTGGGGGATGCTTCCCTATGGTAAATTTCTAATTTGTTAAAATGAAGATGTTGAGTCAAAATTGAAACTATAGATTATCACTGGCAGACTATCAAAGTGAAGAATATTAAAAGAGAAAACTTGCTAGAGCTGACAATGAGGGAAACTATCACTTGGAAACTGTAGTTGTCTTTCTTGGATTTTAACTAATTCATTTCTGTCTCGACTCTTGAGATTTCTGTATTCTTCCTCGATGGCTTCTTGTTCTCATCAATCACTTCTCTTTTAATATCCCAATGTTGTTTTGGAATAATTTTCTTGGGTAATATTATTATGCAGTAAGAGCAAACTATAATGAAAACAGATTTTCTTTAATGCCTGTTTTTTTTGAACTGTGATTCCTTATCTTATTGTTTGATTCCTTATGGCATGCAGGTCATCAAATGTAAATACAGAGACTGTTTCCAGTGACATTCATGTAGTGGCCTCAAGTGACATTGTTACAGGATCATTCAATAACATTGATACAGATGCAAGTAACTTATCCAAATTAGACTTGAATGAGGATAATATTAAAGACTCCAAAGTCCAGAATATTTCTCAGCCCGTTGAATGCAAATGTGGTATGCCATTATGCATATGTCAAGCTACACCTCTTCCCCAGGTGCATTATGACTTGAGATTTGTTTTGGAACTAGTTAGTTAATTTTTCATCAGTTTACTTACATATCTAGTTTTTCTTAATTTATTATAGACTTTAAGGAAATGTAAATGCTTTCTTGTGTAAACTGACTTGACTTTTTTGACACCAATCTGAAGATTTTCCTTAATGAATGCTTTGCAGGTGCAGGCAGTAGTGCCCCCAACATCTAATTATCAGCGTCCCAAAAAGGTTTCTAATGTCCAACAGGGTTCATCTAATTCTAGCTCCAAGTTATCTGCAAGCTCTTCTGGAAGCAGTAAACCAAGGTTGTTTGACAATGTGGAGTCAGTATTTTCTACCAGAACACAATTTTTTAGTCAATTGTAATGACATGATAGAAAGGCAGTTTAAGTTAGAGGGTTTCTGTGTGGATCCATCTGCAACAAAAGCGTAAATTCCAATTTTGCATATTAAGTTTGAAGAAAAGCATTGAGCTGGCTTAGAAAACTCTATATATTCTTATCCACCCTGAAGATTTCCTCTGAATCATAGCTTCTCTATAGTTGCATACTGATGATTTATTAATAAATAACCGATGACCTTTAGACGAAAGAAACTCTGCAGGATATTTTGAAATGTTTTAAAAATATTAAATTTAGTAAGAATATGTTTTACAATCACTTTCATACATTAAGGAAGTTGCAGACCTTTGTCATATGCAAATACTGGCCAACATCTGTATTTTAGTTTTATACTTGTGTATAGTACCTCTGTGGTAAAGTTAGGCTCCACCTTGTCTCTTCACTCTCCAAACTCGTACATTCCCCTTACAGGTTGAGCCATGCTCACTGTTCTTTTACTATACTCTCCTCTATATTGTATTTCTACTATACTCTTCTGATTCTCCATAATTTTGGAATGTCAGCTATTTGATACTAGAAATTTGCCTTCTAAGCAGAGTAAAACTATTATGTTGTCTCTAGAACTGAGTGTAGTTGGTCAATGGAACATGAAGGTTAATTCAGTTACACTGGGGATATGCCAGATTGAAAAGAACCAAGGCTCTGAAAAGTAACTAAAAAGTAAAATTGTGACCATAGGGTTTTACACATGACAAAAACTATAAATATGCAGTGCATCAGTCCAATGTATTTCCCACTTGTAGACTCTTAAAAAGTATTTTCAGCCATCCAATATGCAGGTGCTCACCAACAGGAACTTTTCCTAATTTATAATAGTCAAGCCATGCATGGTAGGTGGCCTTATCTACTCAGGAAATTTTGCCTGGACCTTACATATTATGGAGTAGCTTGGATTTGTGAATTATGTACTTTCAATTTGCAACTTAAGCATAGGGCTATCAAAATTATAGTAGAAATTAGAAATACTCAACAAAAAAACATGAGCAGTCACAGGCTTTTGTTTTGATGTGTTGCATGACATGGTGGCTAAACCTACAATTTTTTTAAAAAGTCCTGAAATTCTAAAATCTGAATTTAAGTGCACATGGACAAAAATTGTGTATTGGCCCCCTTTTACAAATGATCACCTAGAGGAGGTTAGTAGCTGTAGGATAATTGGATTTATTTAAGGGAATAAATTAAGTAATTAAATGTTAAAGTAGTCCCAAGTCCTATGGGATTATTTAAATTTAATTAATTAGTAGCTGGACATGTTTTATTTTATAAAGTGACTTTATAATAATGTCAATGACAAATTAATAGATTCTATTTTGAGAGCGATGGAGTGTTTGTAGGGTGATGCAGTGGCTAGGTTTGTTTGGGCTCCCAACCAGCTTTAGGTTTGGATCTGGAGAGCTCGTGAAGACTGAAAAAGCCTGTTTTGGGCTGCTGCGAAACACCTCTGAATGCTTGCTAGGCGATGGGGGCAGTGGCTAGGGTTTGTTTGGGCTCCCAACCAGCTAAAGGTTTGGATCTGGAGAGCTCATGAAGATTGGAAGAACCTGTTTTGGGCTGCTCTGAAACACATCTGAGTGCTTGCTAGGCGATGGAGGCAGTGGCTAGGGTTTATTTGGGCTCCCAACCAGCTATAGGTTTGGATGTGGAGAGCTTGTGAAGATTGAAAAAGCCTGTTTTGGGCTGCAGCGAAATGCCTCTGAATGCTTGCTAGGCGATGGGGTGAGGGATATAAGTGGTGGAGAGACAGTCTCCATCCTTAAGTTGATGGGACCGGGACACAAGGAAAAGTCCCCAGTAAATGTTGCTGTGGATTGACAGTACTATGGTGTCACAGTGCAGGGTGAAGATGGCACCAAAGTTTTGTTCAACTACAATAAGCAACATTGAGTACTCTATATTTCAAGATTAAACACCAAATCTTCAACTCTCTGTTGAATAAGGTCACTTTTCATGCCAAGCTTAAAAAAGTAAGATCATGAAATGACTTCAAGGTTCCCTTCAATTGTGGATACTTTCTCAATGAAATAGTGTGATTTGTTGGTAATAACTTAAGGGGACTTATGCTTGTTCATTCAATGGACATCAAATTACTTCTATGGATTTGGCTTTACAATGTGCAATGAAAATATAGCTCAATTCTCAAACTTTCAAACTTTCTACTTCTTCTAACTATGAATGGAAGGAAGTATGGATGAACTTGGACCTTGCTTGATGCAATCTCGTCATGGACTCCACCCACCTAGCGCAAGCTTCTAAGATATATTCAAATGGTTTTTACATCAATATTTCCTCTTCAATCCCATCAATGGATGCAAACTAAAGATTCGATATCAATTGAAGTTTAATACAATCACTAGCTCACCACACAAGGCACACTTACAATCGACAAGAGGCTAGTAGCCCAGTTTAAATTTGAGTCAAGCAAGTAAACATACACAATTGTTTTCATCTGACTAACCTAGTCTAAACAATATGAAAATAAATCTACTCCAAGTGAGGAACTGAAGAAACCATGCAACACTTCAAAGCAATGTTATGCAATTCACAATGAATCATCAGTGACAATGAAGGGCCAAGATTTATCCCTACAAACCCTAATTAAGGTTGCCACATTATCAACCAATTACATGATTGCAGCACTGTGCGGGCCAATAAGAAAATTACAATGCTATTGACAACCAATGAGAAAATTGTTCACTTGGCATGATATGATTGAAACATGTGTAACTGGAGTTTTCTGATTGGTAGAAGACAACGAGGTGCCAAATCTTTGGTGATGAAAAATATCTCTTGATGCTCAACATTGCCAAACCTTCAATAGCGATGACATATTCCCAAATTGCTTCATCTTCTCAAATCTTTTTCATCTTCTTCCTGGAAATTTGTTCATTTCTATGACTTGAACTTACACTTGCATTTTCGTGAACTTGTAAACATAGTGACTCTTTCGATTCTTCCTAAAGTGACAAACTCCTCCATTTAGCTGATCCCTTCAAGAAGACCCTGGATTTCTAGAGGAAATTCAAGTTGATAGAATATCTTCTCTGATATTGATAAGACTTGGAATGAATTGTTTCTCAAACTCTGGAAAATGAATAATTTTCAGTTAATGTTTTGCCCAGATTTGCCACGTCCGAAAGATATTATCCCACTCCAATGGATTGTCTGCTGCCCTCTATTTTAATTCAGCTCTTTGACAGAAACAAATCACTGCCTTCTAAAGAATCTCACCTTCCAACTGAGAACAAAGTCATTGTCAATTGAGGATGCAATTCACTGGCACTCTAATTCTCTCTCTAAAAATGCTGCCAAATGAAGGGCAGTTTGCTGCTACATGCAGAGACTAAACTGCTGTTTAGGGGCAGAGAAAAAATTGATTAGTTTTGTGTGTTAAATGATATGAAATTCCTTCTCTTATATAGGCACCTGAGGAGTGGAGAGGCATGTTTGCCAAGGCTTTCCTACTTGATTTTCATTTTCCATCCTTAGGTAGTTCGTATTCTTCTCATCCCCATTGACTCCTTCACCCCGTGGCAGAATTTAGATACCCTAGAGGATTATTCATCCTTGGGGGATGGCAGAATCTGCCATTCCTCAAGGAATTTCCTTGATTTTCATCAAACTTCAATTTGCATCATGTCAAATTCTTATTTTTTCCCTCATTTCTTTCATTTCCTTCCTTCTTGGAGCCAAACGGTGATTTTAGAAATAAAAGTGCAAGGAGAGATTCATTAATGTTAAAGGATTTTGAAACCTTGGAGAATGGCGGAATCCTCCTTTCAGCTCATTATTTTCTCATTGATTTGGGTCCAATACCAATCTTTATCCTGGCTTTTGTCAATACAGAATCTTCATTCCCATGCTTTGGTCCCATTCTGATTCAAACTTGTGTCAATTGGACATCATAACTGTTCTCAATCCTCAGGAAGACACTATGGAAATCTTGAAGGTTTTGAGGATTTTCATTTTCTCTATCTACATTTTGTTAATCTCATCCCCGTTTCCATAATTAATCATCTTTTTCCCATGATGCAGGCTTCAAAATTCAAGTGGTAGGCTTTGTCTTGAGTTTAAATTGCCATAGGCTCAATGCAGAAATGAAGGGGAGGCGAGGATTATGAACCCTTGGAGTGTGGCGGAATCTGCCTCCTCCAAAGAATTTTCTCTTTACACCATTTCAATTCACTCACTCCGTTCTCTATGGTCCATCATTCTATTAGGCTCATCATCATTTTCCACTCTCAAGCCACCTTCCCCAAGCTTGCAAATTCAAGATGTGCATCTATCCCCATAATGACATTGTAGAAATTGGGAGTGGTGGGGGATGGGAACGGAGAGGATTCTTGAATTTTATTTATCTTTTCAGCTCTTCAATTTGAAGACTCCCATTGAAACTGGCTAACATTTTGGTCTTGATCACCATTATCATACTTAGATCATTGTTTTACCTTATTTATAAGCCAAGCTGTGCTCAAATCTCCATCTAGAGAGTGAAGAATTTTAGGTAGAGATAGGATAATGGATTCCTCAAGGCAAATTTCCCAGATTCAATCCTTTTGTACCCTTCCAAGGATTCTCAAGAATGAGGACATTATTGATTTCAAGCTACTCTTCTCTTTCCTTGACTTCAAAACTAAGTTACCGTATTCACCCTGTCCCTACCAAAGTTGAGAGTCAATTTGTATTCGGTTCAACTTCGATTTTATTTTGAGGAATTTGCTCTTAATTTAGTGAAAAGGGCCTTGGGTGACTTTTAATGTGTTTGCAGCAAATTTGGAATTAGTCACATGAGCCTTTGACGATTTTGGATCAATTTGGGCTTTTCAAAAGTATCTGGTTGAATATCAGGTATTTTGGACTTTTGTTGACTTTTCATTTAACTTTCTTATTATTATTTTTGCCAATCGAAACCCAACATTTCTAATATGCTTTTGTTTTTGTTTCACACAACATTTATATGGTTTGTTCTCACACAACATGTTCTGAGACGATACATCACAGGAAGCTGTTTTTCCTCACATGACATTCTTCCAGTGGCATCTGGGTCATCCAACAAGGCAAGCGGTTGTCCATTTTGGCATTTTTCTATGGTTGTCTAGTGGCAGAGTCATATCTTTACATTTGTTTGTTTTTCTATGGGTTTTCTAACACTAAGAGTCAAAGATCATTGTTCGTTTTTTTGCGGTCGTCCAACAACAAAGCCACATGTTTATATTTTTAGTTTTACATATGCATACATACATTCATATATATATATATATATGTTAAAATTAAAAAAAAATCTTGTATGTGCAAACCTAAAACGAACTTGAACCCAAGCCCCAAAAATTTTGAGCAAGTTTCGAACTCGAAGCTCAAACCTACATCCGTACCAAAATCTGAACTGGCAACCTAGCTTCAAAACTTAGATTTACTTCCCCTAAGGCTTGAAGGCTTGGAAATTGTTACTTACTAAAGCTCCTACGACCACCTACCCTAACAGCTAAAGCAAAAAGAGGGGGTCCCCATTTGCAACGGGCAATGCTGTGAAAACCTCACATTCAAGAAATGTATGAGAGTAGGCACGACCAACACCACAAAGGGCATGAACTCAAGATGGGAGATAAGGCGCAAGTTTCTTGAGGAAAAGAAAGGCTACAAGGACTTGTTAAGAAGGCAAAACCATTAAGATATGGGTTCTTCACCATCTTCAAAGATTTTGAAAAATAATATGTATAGAGTTGATCAACCCCCATACATGAAGATGCATTCATGATGAATGTGAATACCTGCATTAGTATGAACCACCTATTGGTGGGTGTTTTACGCTCACACCAACACAAAATAAAGTGCCAAAGGCACTCCATTCTCTCTGGAATAAAGATATCGTGTATGCTAAGATTGCAAAGAAGATCATAGAGGTGACTCCATGGTTTTGACTGTGAACTTGTGATTTGAGTGTGGATATGAGCTTGTTTAACTTGATGTATACTAGTAACTCAAGGGGATTTATGCTATTCACTCTAGATTTGTCGACATTCTTTATGAATTACTGTTGATGAAGTACTTGATCCTAAACTAACAAAGCCTTTTGCAATAAATTGCAAAGAGTAAGGGTAAGAGGTTCTATTCTAATCCTAAAATGCAAGAGACCATGAATGTGTTTGTGAACTGTACAAAACTTCACTCTATCATCAATGTCCACCAAGTTAGTACAATCTTCCAAGATAAATGACAAATGTTCAAATCACTACTATAACACCAACATCGTGAATTAGTACATATCAATGTGCAAGTAACAATTGAATTTAAGCTTGTATTTCACTTCTAGATGATCAGACAAAATGATTTACAATTAGTAAATCACGTGTAGTATGGATTAGTTGAGTCTCATGAAGATTCATTCACAATTCCTTTCATCCATCTAAATTTCTGATAGCAAATTCTAAATTAAATAGCTTTTATGCTTGATAATTCTAAATCCAATTTTGTTGATGTGGTGCGACGATGGAGGGTGGTTCGTGAAATAGCTTTTCTACTTGATAATTCTACTCTTGATGATTTTACAATCCAACATTCATGAATAAATTTGTTCGTGCCTTCCTAGCGCTAATCCTGTTGATGGGTGTTTTATAGCCAGACCAACATAGAGTAAAGTGCCAAAGACACTTCATCCTCTCTTGAACAAAGATACCGCGCCAATTCTATTGATGTGCGTTTTATGACAACTCCAACATAGAATAAAGGCCAATGAGACCCTATATGATCACACAACTTTCTTTACAAATGATATGGCAATGAGGAACTCCATCTTAAAGTAACAGATCTTTTGGAATAAATTGCAGAGTAAGGGTCCGTTTGTTTCGTGGAATTAGACCAGAATTGGCTTTTTCAAAAAATGAATTTGGAAAATTGGTGTTTGTGTCAAAATAGCAAAATGGCATTAGAATTTCGGAATCCTAATTTCGCCATTTTGGAATCCTAATTTCGCCTCAAAATTAGGTTTTACACTTCCTCAAAATACCTGGAATTGAAAATGAAAACCTGGTTACACTTTTTTGAGGAGTGTAAAAAATCACATTTTATTAATTTTTGATGTTTGTGAACTAGACTAACATTGTCAGTTCAATAGTTGAGCCCACGGTAATCGGTAATGAAGGTGTACTTGTTCCCTACTGTCTCGTTCTCTGTAAATCTCTAAGATTGAGCGGACTCTCAAGCCCAGTGGCATTGCTATCGTCCATGTTTTTGCCCATAGAAGGGGAGATAAGTACTCTGTGAATGATCTCTTCAACACTCATCATTTCATTCCTCTAAATGGGATCACTATTTGTTTTTTCTTTAGGAAACATCTTGCAATCCTTTATTGAAACCTTCCTATCTTTACTTGGGTTACACCTTTCTTCCTTGTTTGAAGAATATTGACAATTCATGCATCACTTCCTCCTTGTGCTGATCCTTTAAACCCTCGACTGTCTTCCTTAATGAAACAACTTGTGGTTCTTGATTCTCTACTATATCTAAACATTGATCTTCACGTACCACTACTTCATTTGATTGAAGGTCCTTTGTTGCTTTCTTGATCTCCATTTGGACAAACTCTTCCTTTGGTATGATGCTTGAAAGTTTACCATTCACTTGAATACTTTGATCGTTAGACTCATTTTGTTTGTCTTGTAGCTTGTTTTCTTCACCTTTGGGTGGTTTTGATACTAAACTTATTTCTTCAAAGTATGCTCTCAAAGCGAACCATCCCATTTCACATTTGGTTTGCGTGATGATATCTTGGTATGATGCACAAGTGAATCCCAAATGTGAGACATCACATATTCTACACCAAGAAGAGAGGTACATATCTTTCGCACATGAGTTTTTCTGAAGACTTAATTTTTCTTGATCATCTATTCCAAATTATCGAAAAACATGTTGACTCTATGAGTTGATTCCATAAATGGGATCAGTTTGAAGATATCCCAAAACAATGTTTTTCTTTGTAATAACAGGTTTACCCTTGACAAAAATGTCAAACAATTCAGCTTATCATTTTAGGTTGGCCCATGAATCTTGCACTTTCATGGTGATGCCAACTTGGTCAAATTTCATGATATAGTTGTGCATTCAAGCTCACCAAAGTTGAGTGTAACAAACAAATTTTCTCGACTATAAAGAATGGAACTAATATCTGATTTCAAGTAGAAAGCAAAGTAATATTTCAACTAACTTCTGAAACATAACATCTTATAATACATTTCATGAGATATTAACCGAAATAATGATTAATTGAAATATCATCCAACTAGAATAACTATTAACTGAAATAACCATTTCCTAACATTCTTTGTATACAAGTAAAGTAAATTACTGCAATTTTTACTATGATACAAGAGGAAACATATGCATACTAGGGATATAGAAAGAACATGCAAAAAATAACTGGTGAGTCTTTAACTGGTTGTGCAAGCCTCGGCTTTTGGGTAAGAGGAGAATCATTGACTTAGGCTTAACCTCCCAACCACGGACCATATCCATCCCCACACAATCTTTTGAAAAGAAAGGCCCTCCCTACCTTGGGGCTAGGCTTGGGGTACTACTAGTCTAGCCATTCGAGCAATACCGGTGTTTAGAATGTCCACACAATTATGGATGAACATGTTTGAATAACTGGCACTAACGACATCATGTGATCTTTAGAAGACAATCACGCATTTAATGACCTTGGCCAAAGTTTTTGGATGGGTTTCTAATACCCGATCACCACCACTTGATTTGACAATAGGAAAACAATATAAATGGACATGCACGAACTATTAAATGATTCTTTAAAAATAATACATTTATTGTATCACATCTGATTCTATTTCATGTTCTTGCAGATTTTTATCACCTCTTCACCCTTTTCCCTGGCCATACAGCCGGGTGAGTCCTAGGCTAGATTAATCCAACTCTTTTTGCTGAACCTCAGCTGGTGTAAAGAATATTATATATTTTTAGTATAATAGAGTCTTTATGACCCGAGAACTTCTCTTAATGGACTTACAAGGAATATATTTTTTAATTTTGAAATCCATCAGTAACAGAGATGTCTGAACATATCATATACATTTGATCTTGACTCAACATGGGAAGAATGGACTCATCAAATATCTATTCGATATTGCAATTCAATATTAATATATGGAATTCATGGACACATTTCTTACTGCTGTAAATTCGAATGCAAATATATATATATATATATATAACAAACTATGATTGGAAAAGCTGACGACATAACCTGGTCTGGAAGACGTGGGCTTGGCTTGACTCTATGTAGCTGACTGTTCTTGACGTGGGCAATCGAAGGCGCAGAGCTCAGGGTAACAATGAATACGACTTGTCATTATCATTCGCAGCAAAATAGAAATAAGAAAAACATAGGAGAGTAGAGGTATAACGTGCAAAATATGTGTTTTTGGTTCTCTCGACTTGTATAAATAAAGGAGGCATTCAAAATAATAAAGGCTTCCAAGAAGCCGTGACTCTATGATCAGTTTTTAGAAAAGAAGAAGAATCATCTTCTTGAATCACCGATAAAAAATGGCAAGTGTACATTCTCGCCTCTTATAAAGAAGAAAATAAATATGAAAGATAATTTGAAGGTTACGAAATCAAAAGGATAATTTATAAAGTTATATATATATACTTGCACACACACACACATATTTTATTAGGATGGCATCATATATAATATTTATCCTCCAAGGTTGTACCTACTAAGGTATGTACATCTAAATACATGCTTCACCTAGAAGATTATTTTATCTCCTTATCTTCTCATGGTGTATGCATATTTAAATATACGTATTTTAATAGATATAATCTTGTATAAATTAATACCATGGTGTCACCTTATTTTTATATCTATGTGAACATGCATAAATCTGTATTATATCGAAGTGATGAGAATGTCAACCATAAGCCATTAAAGATATGTACTTTAATTAAGTTAAAATGTTTAATGTTTTAATGTTTATCAAATAGCTCATGCCTATCCAATGATTGTATCCTATTATATAAGTTGCTATGTCCTTACCAAGGTAGTTAGAGGTCATACCTGTCTATCAGATAAATGGACTAAGGCAGTACCCCATTCCGTAGATCTCGTTAAGCAATGCTTCTCCCCATCGTCTAATCCTGCAATCACTCATGCAATAGTTTCTACAATAATAACAAGTTCCATGGTAAATCCATAATAACAATTAACATAGATATTAGTAAGGAAACTAGTTAATAACCATTAATCTGAAACCAAGCAACTACTAACTACTATCACAATCATATGACAAATAACAGATAACGACCATCATCATTAAACAGTTATACAAAATAATTTATGACAACCAATTCCATAGGATACAACGGTTATATTTAACTACCCTTTTCACATGAATAGAAAAGAAAAATCCATTCAACTCAACGGCTATAATAATTTAAAATAGGTCAAAATTTGGGATGTAACATTGAGAAATATCAATTTGATAAATGCCTTGATAGTGAAATTGTTGTGCATTCATTGAGAAAGCCATTTTCCTTTTTCTTATTTTTTAGATTTTTTGGAGTAGAAGATATCTATCATATCTTAGATGTTACATTTGAAAGCTCATACCGGTTGATACTTCTTGAGCGAATTTTAAACAAGCCTTCCTTCTAGTGCCAATTCTATTGATGTGGTGCGACGATGAAGGGTGGTTCGTGAAATAGCTTTTCTTCTTGATAATTCTACTCTTGATGATTTTACAGTCCAGCATTCATGAATAAATTTGTTCATGCCTTCCTAGCGCTAATTCCGTCGATGGGTGTTCTATAACAAGACCAAAACAGAGTAAAGTGCCAAAGACACTCCATCCTCTCTTGAACAAAGACACCACACCAATTCTATTGATGGGTGTTTTGTGACCACACCAACATAAAGGCCAAAGAACCCCTATATGATCCCACATGCTAAGATTGCAAAGAAGAACATCATAGAGACAAATCCAAGGTTCTAATTGCGAACTTGCGACTTAACCAATGGATATGAGCTTGTTTGGCTTGATTCATGGTGGTAATCCAAGGAGACTTACGCTATTCACTCTAGATGTCAACTTTCTTTACAAATGATATGGTGACGAGAAACTTTATCCTAAAGTAACAAAACTTTTGGAATACATTGTAAAGAGTAAGGGTTAGAGGTTCTATTCTAATCGTAGAATGCAAGAGACCATGAATGTATTCATGAACTCTTCTAGTCTTTAGTTTGTAAGCAACTTCCACCAAGGTAATGCAATCTTTAAGGTAAGTGTCGGATGTTCAAATCACTAATATAACACTAATTGGTTCAATAAATGCATATCAATGTGCAAGTAACAATTGAAACTGACTTTGTATTTCAATCCAAATAACCATGCAAAATGTTACAATCAACAAATCACAAGCATGGGTTAGATGAGTTACAATAAGATTCATTCACAATTCCTTTCATTCAACTAAATCTCTTAAAGCAAATTCTAAATTAAATACTTAAACGAATTTTAAACCAATTTGAGAGATCAAAGAGCCACATAACGTTTCTAAAATCTTCACCAAATCACCAAACTCCAATGATTTAGTACATTCTTAGTAGTATCACAGAGACAGTTCTTCAAAAACTCTCTTTTCAAATGAGAGGAGTGGAGTTTATATAGAATCCCCAAATACAATGAATGGCTAGGATTGATTTGAAATTAATGGCCAAGATCTTCTCAAGAAAACCTTGATTAGGGTTGCTAAAAATATTAAATATAAATCGTTAAATACAAAACAACAAAATGGAATATTCTCTATTTAGCCAATGAGAAAAGTTGATGGTAGGAGAACAAGTGAGAAAAATTCAAAGATGCCAACTCATTTAGTATGATCATCTTCTAGAAGGTGCTTTCCACACGTACACTTGGAATAATTTGTTTGGATGAGTATGGGTTGATTTCACAATATTATTTTGCAATCCTTGTTTCAATTCAACCTTTCAATCCTCTTCTCTTTGAAAATCTTCTCCTTGGGTGCCTTGTCTTTGTAGCAGTTGAGTCTTTTGTATTTTCACTTTCATTGTTTTGGATCCCTTTTCATCTTCATCCTCATGGCGATCCGTCCACATCCTTGACTTGAACCTGCTTAACCTTGATCTTCTTGACCCACAAATTGTTTGGTCCTTATCACTGATCTTTCTTTACCTCACATCAATCAATTCTTTGATGGAAATTGTCCTCTTCATGGTCTTCGAATTTTCTTTCCTTTGTCCAAGCTTCCTTGACATGTTTAAGTGTTATCTTCCTTTGAATGTGATCTCCTTGAGCTAGCATTCTTCACCCTTTGATCAACTATTATATTATATGAAGCTCAAATATATAGTATTTTGCAAAGAAATCTGATTGAGAAAACGGATCTCACTTTACTAACCCTGATTTTGTTTTTGATTAGAGGCTTTATGACTAAGAAAATAAGAGCATTAAAGGTTGCAAATGAAGTTTAAGTCTGAAAATCAAATTTGGAGGACAAATCCAAAGCCAGCCCCTCAAAATTAGAAAATCAGACTTAAATACTTTGCAAAACTTAATTTAGGCATTATTCCTAGGACCTGAAATTGAAAAATGCATTTAAAAATCTGATTGGTTCCATTAGCAAAGTCTGACAACAGCTTCAAATTTCCTTACCTGGCTTCTTACACTTTGGAATTTCTGATCTTGGGCAAGAGGAATGGATGTGTTTAGTTGCGCTAGGTTAAATTTGAAGGAGGGTAAACTCTAAAATTTTATGATTTTTTCTTTTCAAATCTGAAGCATATGAGTTTGTTGCCCTTGTTGGAGAACGTTTTGTTACCTCATTTTCAAATATGTAAATGACTCCACCAACTTAAGGAAATGTAACATAATGCTTACAACAAACAGATGGGAGGCCCAATTACACCAAACCCATCTCTGAATTTTATAGTTATGTAATGTCCCCATCTTTTTAGCGTCTTATTGGAGTTCTTAGCCTTGACATTCTCTGAAGGAGGCTAAGTAAAGAAGCAAGGAGAAACTCCTAGAGAGCGCATTAATTATTGGATGGGGGAAGCTTCTAGTAATTTAATTTTCTAGAAGCACAATTAATTATTGTATTGCAAGGGAGAAGCCTCTAGAGAGTGCATTAATTATTGAAAAGGGGGAAGCTTCTAGAGAATGCAATTAAATAATATTTTATTTTCTTCTAAAAAGGTGAAGGAAAAGAATAAATAGAGGTGAGAGTTTCATTGTTTATGATCCGATTATTGTGAATTGCATTTGATAAGAACTTGGGAGAAGAAACTAAGGTTTCTAATTTCAGTCAGCCATTGGAGAACGGCAACTCTTCAGTGTGCAACCATTTGAGGTGGTGAAATATCTACTGAATTTGGTATTCGGGAGAGCTTTATTCTGGAGTTCTATTTGTGCCTAAATTGGAGAATAGATTTTGACTGCTACAGTATGCATGCACGATCCCGCGCTACAGTATTTATGTTTTATTCATTTCCATTTTTGGGCATCACTATTATGAGGTTCCTCTTGCAACTATTAGTAGTTATCAATGTAATTTCTAAGCATATGATTTTGCTGTGATAATTCAGAATTAGATTTTGGCATTACTGTAGTCATTATTGTAAGCCCATGAGAATCAATTCAATAAAGGAGATACATGTTGCATACCATTTGTTTGACGAAATGTCCATCTAATAGCATATATGATCATTATAGTAGTTGTATGTCAATTGTTTGTCAAAATGTCAGTTGGCTGTAAGTATGCATTTCATATCTAGTTTCCATGTATATGCATTGGAAATACCAAAAGAACTGCAATTGCATATTAGTTCATTGTAAAAGGTATTGTAGTATCATTCTAAATTTTTTAGCTTGGAGAAGCAGCATACAAGTGTTTGACAATATTCCTTGAGCTACATTCAGTCAGTTTGGGCAAGGGATACTGCATTGGTATCAGAGCTTGCTTGCAAAGTGTTTGATGAAATGTCAAACAATTGAATTAGAGAAGAATCTGGTATTTGTTGAAGTTATAACTAGTTGGAATTATTACATTGGTATCAGAGCCTAGTTCTTGCCATCCTGTGGGGTAGGAAATTTATTTTATTTTCAGATTTGTTGTTGCATTTGGAGTGACCAACACTATAGCATTTTCTAGCCATGGACATACATAGGGGGACACACAGTTGTAGAAGTTGATGGAGTAACGATGAAGTTAGCATGAAAATGAATGCTTTGCAAGAAAGTATGGAGAAACTAAAGCTTCATCAACAAAGGTTGGCAAAGAACTTGTCAGATCCAAAGATAATCGATAGGGCAGCAAGGTATATGGTTTTCGTCTTTAGAAGGCCGACATCGAGGTTGCAAGGAAGGAAGCTTGAATTTTTCCTGATAGGTGTCATTGATGTAGATGTACCTATATTTAGCATGACACCTACTAGTCCTATCTACAATGTTGACGATGGACTTATTTCACAGGGAGATGTGGTTGTGTTAGTGGCAGCAGAGGATATCGGCACCAAGCTTCAGTAGTTTGAAGCTCCCAGAGTTGTTGCTACAGTTAGTGCAGACACAGTTGATGCAGTTGTTACCACCGATATTTTTGGCTCTCTCGAGGACATCATTATTGGAGATTTGTATGTGAGATCTCATGGTGTTGCTATAGTGCAAGAGGCAGTTGCTTCCTCAGGTGGGACAAAGGCACATATAGAGTCACTCAGCTGTGATGTTGGCTGAGTCAGTAGATGTGGGTTTATGCTATAGTATTACTGATTCGCAACCTGGCGTTGAGTCATGTGTGTAGAGTCAAGAGTCCGCAATTGAGACTTTGTCAAGAGATGTCAATGCAGATAGTATGGACACATCTGATGAACCATTTGATGATGCTATGAGATGTACTGGGTATGATACTCCTTGTCAGATATTGGATGACAACTCCGAGGAGGTCTTGGATGAGTCCCAGGATCGATGCTTACAGGATCTTACTATTGAGGTGGAAGTTGAGACATGTGATGAGATTGATATGGCAAGGGCTTCCATTTCTTTGGATGAGGAGTTGGTTGAGGTACATGGAAGTTGTATGTCGGATGCAGAATTGTGCAACGAAGATAACACATGTATGAGCAATCTTGTGGTGGAGAGGCTTGATTTAGTTTTCCTATTTCAGTGCAGTTAGTGAGACAAAGAGCTTGCGTAGGAGTTAGGGATTACAAAGGCATCATGTGACTTGTCAGTTGAAGGTGAGTGATAGTAATATTTCCTTAGCTCTTAAGCATTATGATGCTATCCATTAGATGTTAGCTACATCTGGTTGGGGTGCTCCTATGTTTGATGAGCATAGTGATAGTACTTTTTCTCTAGCAGAGGTTCATGCTCTTCGAGAGGCTGTTAGGATCTTGAAGGATAGTTACTCTCAGTTAGTTACTGACAGGGATTACCTTCTAGAGTGGGGTAGCACCTGCTATGAGATGTTGTTAGGGAAAGATGAGGAGGTGGTTGAGCTCACTCGAGAGCTTGAGGTGATTGTGGACTCTCTCCAGTATACTCAGTTGGCTCTCCAAGAGTCATAGTCACAGTTGGATAAGGTTACCGTAGAGTTAGAACGGGTATAGTCGACACCAGCCCCAAGTCCTATTCAATTACATATTGTGGTTGGTGGTGAGTTTGCTTCTACGGTTGAGGATGAGGCACGTGATGATGTGACAAACACATTCGTCCAGGATATGAGTGCAGCATGTACAGAGGAGGTGAGAGCATTAGTGGAGATGGGCTCTCATGGTGATTTGCTTTCTTCTACTGGAAGTGAATCTATTTCCTCTTTTCATATAGCTGGTAGCATTGGACAGTTGGCATTGTCACATTTTCAGAGGGATTAGCTGTGGATTGTGGGGGAGCAGATTGATGCTTCCACATATAATTCCTACTGTACTGAATCATTCATGGAGTATTTGCTTGAGAGCTTGGATTTGCTGGAGGTTTCACATAGTATATCTGAGGGTACTCTCATGCGAGGCTCTTGTGCTATATGATGATTGGTGAGGAAGATTGTAGAGACCTTGGTTACAATGCTTCCTAATAGGGATTTTGTGGTTGGGTTTGCTGAGAGGGTTGCCCATTATCTTGCCTGACCAACAGTTCAGAGTCAGAGAGTGGAGCCATCTTCTATTTCCCAGTTTAATGATGATGAGATTGGAAGTTTTTATCGGCATTACACTCTGAGGAATGCTCATCACTTTTCTTTTGACCTACAGCTAGAGGACTTGGTTTTGAACGTTATGGATGGTGACAGAAGGTTTTGTATTCATTATATCCGCAGAGGGTGTACTTCTCTGCCAAGGGTTGAAGCTTTTGAGATACAGGGTATTGTGAAACAGTTGGATATGGTAGTGAATGAGATGAATCAAAATCACAAACAGATGACCCAACTAATTTTGAATCTAAGCTTTGAGCAAAGCATAATATCGCTTTTTCGAAGAGCGAAATGTGATGACATAGTTGTGACTTCATATTTGTGAGACATTTCTTATAAGGTACTGCATGAGTTGGGTACAATTGAGGTGGAAGGTGATGAGAATTCATGTCAGGTTAAGTCAGATGTTACAGTTGTTGGCATGAGTCCCTAGATCATGTATTTGATGGCGATGCAATAATATTGGGAGTAGGAGCATGCGAGGATGCTGTCATATTACTAGCCACTTCTGTGTCAGTTCAACCATCCAATGAGTAGCTTAGCAGTATACATGCAGTTGTAGATGTGTGCTCTGATGATAGTACACTTGTTATTGCTGATGAGGTGAGTGATATAGTGACAAAGTCATGTTATACTATCGATCAACAAAGTGTTGATGTTCACTTCTTGGATAGTACTATGTTCAACATGGATGCAACATTGTCTTATGACAATCTAATGTTTGAGGTTGATGTTGATCACTCATCTGAGTGGAGTTGGGCTCAGTTTTTACCATTTGCAAAGATTCAATTTTGTGTTGCGGCAGTTGGTAATGTTCCTATGTCCATATATTTTGATGTGGCAACACCTATTATTGATACAGTTGGCATGAGTGCATATGGTTCACCTGTTGCTACATATTTTTCAATGCATGTTGGTGATGATCAAGATTTTAGTCCAATATATATTATGTGGGTGGATATAGGGAAGAAGAGGTTTCATAGATCTTCTACAGAGTTGCCTTCTGGTGACACATGGACTTCTACATCATCGGCACAAGTTTTGGGTGCTATGTTGCAAGACATGTGTTTGGTCCTGATGATGCTAGTTTGCAGTTGGTTTAATGTCCACAAGGATGTCACATACTACTTCATTTGGGATCCAGGTGGAGGTTAGAGTTCATTGTGTTGCCAGATTACTTGAGGACAAGCAATTACAAGGAGGGCGAACTGTAACGTCCCCATCTTTTTAGCATCTCAGTTTAGTTCTTAGCCTTGACATTCTCCGAAAGCTAAGTGGAGAAGCAAGGAGAAACTCCTAGAGAGTGCATTAATTATTGGAAGGGGGAAGCTTCTAGTAATTTAATTTTCTAGAAGCACAATTAATTATTGTATTGCAAGGGAGAAGCTTCTAAAGAGTGCATTAATTATTGGAAAGGAGGAAGCCTCTAGTATTTTAATTTTCTAGAAGCACAATTAATTATTGTATTGCAAGGGAGAAGCTTCTAGAGAGTGCATTAATTATAGGAAGGGGGAATCTTCTAGTAATTTAATTTTCTAGAAGTAGAATTAATTGTTGTATTGCAAGGGAGAATTTTCTAGTGAGTGCATTAATTATTGGAAAGGGGGAAGCTTCTAGAGAATGCAATTAAATAATATTTTATTTCCTTCTAGAAGGGTGAAGGAAAAGAATAAATAGAGGTGAGAGCTTCATTGTTTATGATCCGATTATTGTGAATTGCATTTGATAAGAACTTGGGAGAAGAAACTAAGGTTTCTAATTTCAGTTAGCCATTGGAGAACGTCAACTCTTCAGTGTGCAACCATTTGAGGTGGTGAAATATCTACTGAATTTGGTATTCGGGAGAGCTTCATTCTAGAGTTCTATTTGTGCCTAAATTGGAGAATAGATTTTGGCTGCTACAGTATGCATACACGATGCCATGCTATAGTATTTATGTTTGATTCATTTCCATTCTTGGGCATCACTATTATCAAGTTCCTCTTGCAACTATTAGTAGTTATCAATGTAATTTCTAAGCGTATGATTTTGCTGTGATAATTCAGAATTAGATTTTGGCATTATTGTAGTCATTATTGTAAGCCCATGAGAATGAATTCAATAAAGGAGATACATGTTGCATACCATTTGTTTAACAAAATGTTCATCTAACAGCATATATGATCAGCATAATAGTTTTATGTCAAAATGTTAGTTGGCTGTAGGTATGCATTTCATATCTAGTTTCCATGTATATGCATTGAAAATACCAAAAGAACTGCACTTGCATATTAGTTCATTGTAAGAGGCATTGTAGCATCATTCTAAATTTCTTAGCTTGGAAAAGCAGCATACAAGTGTTTGACAATATTCCTTGAGCTAAATTCAGTTGGTTTGGGCAAGGGATATTACATTGGTATCAGAGCTTGCTTGCAAAGTGTTTGACAAAATGTCAAACAATTCAATTAGAGAAGAATTTGGTATTTGTTGAAGTTATAACCAGTTGGGTTTATTACAAGTTACAACTCCCTCATGTAAGATATGCAATGAATAGAAAGTCCGTATGCTTCTTGTGGATGGTGTAGTTTCTAGAGAGATGTTCTCTTTGTTTGTATGTGCTGCATCAACAAGTACGGTCACCAGTATTTATGAGTTGCAAGCATTTTTTTATGCTCTCTAGAAGACTACTGTTGGATATGGGCAGCTATGATGTTCGCCATCTATGTTTTTTATATTGATTCTCACTGTTTGCATCCAAATGCCAACTCCTATTTGGCATTCCATGTGGATGTGTTTGCTGGGAGCAATCATTATTGGATCGCACAACTTCAGTTATGATCATGCAGCGGCTTCTAAGTAACTATCATTTCCTCCTCTTGAATTCGTGTGTCCAAAATTTCAGTTATGTCTTTCATTCTTCCTAGGGACCGTTCGCATTACAAAGAGCATTAGATATCTTTGGTGGTGGCATTGTTAATGGTGTGTGTGTTCTTGCATTCAGCGTGTGAGTGCCTGGAAGGCATTCATACTTTCAGAGGTGTTTTATTTTTATCAGCATGTTCCTGCTTTTCGGGGTGGATGTGTTACAGTTTCATTATTACTTTTGCAGATTAGTATCTGAGATTGTGCTCATTTTTAAAGTTGGATTCATTCCGTGCATTTAAGGAGTTTGCTTCTCTCAGTCTTGCATCATGTGAACCTTTTGAGTATTGCCATCTTTCTAATGCATCATATTCATACTCTCATTCTTCTGAGAGAACTCGTGTTTTATCTAACGGAGTTTGTGCTGCTTCTAAGTCTCTTGCATCAATTAGGTAATCATGCAGGTTGCTATTTCAGTTTGTGGAATTTTCACTGGTGCAGATCAGACTATTACTCTTTATTGTTTAAGTCTTTATCAGCATATTTTCACTTAATCTTAGTAGAGATTTTATCTTGAATATTTCAGTGGGAGTTTGTACTTGACATAAAAGTCATTTAAGCTGATTTTGAAATTGTGAAAGACTATGAACATTCTTCTTTATTTATAATAAAGATATCATTTTGTGGGGCTGGGTTGTTTCCCTCGGAGAGGAGGGTTTTTCCCAGGATAAAAGGTTCTCTCTGTGTTTTGTTTTGTTTTCTTTCTTATTTTGGTTTTGTGTTTTGTGCTGTCATTGGAGATTTTTGTGTTGATGACTAAGCCATATGCTCAGAAGATCTAGTGTTGCAAAATAAGACTCGGAGACCATACGAGGTACCCGGGAGTCTTGACAGATATGACTCAAAGGAAAAGTGCAAAAACAGTACAAATAGTACTCAAAGGAGAAAGTGGGAGAATCTTTCCACATTTTGTACCTCATTAAGATTTTGTGGCACCAAAACCGTCCTTTGTAAGAAATGCATGATACATAAGGATTCAAGAAAGGATGACAAATTAGCACAACTTCAGTTTGTTTTCAAAACACCTGAGGGGCTAGCAGTACAGAACCACCTGTTCCAACTGGAGATGGTTTTAAAACTGTTGGTTTACATAAGGGACAGGGCAGTTGCCAAACTGCCATTTCCCTTAAGCATGGAACAGTTAATAATCCAATGGGATGGTTTCATCTAAATCCAAGTATAAGAAGTTGAACTAACTAGTCTGACTTAATGTCCTCATTTCTGGATAAGAAGACATTTCAATGCATGATTGGGGTCTTCCAGTGCCCATATGAAGGCATGTAGAGGGGGATTTAGAGTGTGGGAGGAGACTCGACTGTGAGAAGGAAAACTAAAAATCTCCCATATCTGTACTTATTTGTTTTGAGCAATGTTAATCAGGTACAACTGCAGTTGTTACTACCATTTCTTTTTCCCTGTCTCAGGGTTAGGATAAAGATTCCAATTTCTTGATTTGTTTGAAACTTTGAGGTATCAATTTTGTGCTCTTTACTCAATCTCTTCTTGCAATTGGCTGGATACTGATGGGACTATTGTTTCTTACAGTGTATTTTTCAACAGTGGACAAACGACCAATGGAACCATGTTAACAAATTCCAAAGATTATGAAACCAGTGGAGAGGTGAATTCTAATAAATAGGCACAATATCTGATGCCTATCATGGCATATTTGTAGTGTTCCTTCCAAATAACTGATTTCTAGAAACCTTTTTTTTGTTTACCAGGGTTTACGGGAGGCTATCAAGAATGGTGACGTATCTGCTGTAAAAAAGCTTCTAATCCAGGTAAATCAATGAGTGAGTTACTTTGTATTGCAATAATAGAAGCATTATCATTGATACGTAACTTTATTTAGTGGTTGCGTATAGAGTACTATTTTAAAATCATTTACAACATATTCTGAAAACAGAGTCAAGAACAGTTTCTCTTAAGTTTTGTAATATTATATTGACAGTTGAAAGTTTCATCATTTATAATACTCTAATTTAGTAATGTAACGGGCAGTATGTTGTCCTCTTACACTGACCTCTTTCATTATCAAGGCTGAACTCTATAATGCAATCATATGTTTTTTTCCATAATGTCTTATACAAATCAAGAATATCTTAGGGAAGTCTGGTCTGTGACAGGGGGTGGATGCTAACTATTGTGACAAACAGGGAATGTCTCTATTACATTTGGTAAATTCTCAGTTCTTTTCCCTCTACCTTATGAAACATTTTGTAATTGTTATCTGATTCCCATGACTTTATTTTGCAGGCTACGGTTTTTAATCATACAGAAATCACATTTATTCTTATGAATGCCGGAGCTAGTGTAGATGCAAAGAATGCTCAAGGTAAAGCTAAATTTTGCAACACATTTATGTTTCCTTAATGTTCTATGATGCTTGTTTTTACATGTTTATTACCTGTTTCACATTTTACAGGGGAGACTCCACTTGATTGTGCACCGACTATGCTACAATATAAAATGCATCAGAAAATGCAAGAAGCTGGTCATGGATAGTAACTAGTTCATTGCTCTTTCTTTATAATCAGCTTATATGCTTTCTAAGCATAAAGCAGTTTTGCTCTTCTGGAAATGCTTTTATTGCTACACGTGTGTAATATGTAGTTACATTGGTTTGTAATTCGAAAGAGCTTAGAAAATTGAGATGATTGCCACTTATAGATGACTACTGTAACAAAATTACTTGCAAAATATACATCTAGGTGAGAAATGTGCACCCTTATCTTAAAGTTGCAATACCCAAACCTCAAAAGGCTCTGATATGGTCAGGCTCTGAGCCAGGTTGTTCATGTAAGATTCATATAACTGCAGAGATTCCACAACAATTGGAAGTTGAAGTGTGAGAGTTGGATATTATAGAATCATAGATTACTGTATAAGTTTGTCTTGTGGTTGATATGCAGATTTTTAGGGTGCAACACTTTTCAGGTCTATATTTCAGAGTCTTTCCATTTGACTATGTTTTGTCTCAATTAGGTGGGTTATATGTGAGAAGAAATACATTTTCACTTATTTAGAGATGTTTTGAATATAAATTATTTCCCTTAGTAATATTCTCAGACTTTTTGGTTTGGGCTCTCTGCCTGATTATTTCAAATATGGTGAAATTTGAAGTCAATAATGCATTTCCTGAGATTGGCAGTTCCAACTTACATCACACGAGAAAGGACTAAAACATATATATGGAGTAAAACCTGCATCTTTTGAAATAAATAGATCCAAGTTAGCGGCATTTTCACAAGTATGCTGAAGGTTTTTTGAGGTCTTGGGCTTTCAGGGAAACTAAAGTGATTCTGTTTTTACAAATGCAAGTTTGCAATATTGATTTGACTTTTTTATTTGGCTAACATTTATTAGCAGTTATATTTGAGCACTTCTACCTATGATAGCAGCATGGTACAAGTCCACATATGCTTCCTTGTTCAATAACAAAATTCTATGTTCCACCTAGTTTCCGGAAGAGGGAACATGGGGGATGGGGACGCATTTTGGGGACAGATTTTCGAAGTCATTTTTCGGGATGGCAGGGCACACAGCAAAGTGGACCACTACATAATTATAAATATAAAAAACCACCAAAAATTTGAAAAATGGGAAAATTTCGAACATTTGAATGCTAACATCGATAATAATGATAACACAATTTTTCATCCATAATAATTTCTGTAGATACACATGTAATGGAAAGCGAAGCCTGCATTTCCATATACAGTTCTCACGTTCATTGCTAAAGTTCAAACTATGTGATTCTTTAAAAAAGGTGAAAAGTATTTTATGAAAAACAAAATCATGTTTAACAAATCTGCTCATAACAGAACCAATAAGAAGCTAGGCATGATGTATTACATAGATTCGTGGTGTAACAGGAAAAAGATCTGAAATATAGCATGGTACCCTAGACTCAATTGATTTTTTACAGGGAGAGTATTAGGTATAGTATTGGAAGATTAAACAAACAATACCACTCCGTACTTTCCTTTTTAATAATTATTATCATGTACAATTTTTTTTGATAAGGCAATTCGGACATCATTTTTACGTACCTGTTGGCAAATGATTAAATGTTAGATATGGAGTCTAAGGCTGGGGTCCCATGGGCACCCGCTTGCTTAAAACTAAAGTGGGTGCCGCTGAGCTTTTTTAGGAATATTTAAAGGGGAGCGATCTCATAACATTACATATAAATCTGCTTAAAAAAATTAGCTCTTAAATTGAAAGAAATATTAAAAATATAAATTGTTGTTTTTAGAATTTTTGGTAGGATGATTTCAATTTGGAGGGAAAATGAAGGATAGGTTCTTGCCAAGTGGCAGAATTCTTCCCTAAATAGTAGGGGCTATTTCCAGCCTCCCTTTTTTTGCATCTGCTCAACTAAAAAATAGGAGTTCCTAGTTAATAGGAAAAGATTCTAAATTAAGTTTTAGTCCCCCCAGAATATTATCATGGGACCTCCAGCTCCTTAAATATAGAGCCCAAGCACCCCCCATGGGACCCCAGGGTAAGAGGGGTGTGAGACTCATACATAACAAATAAAAATGTTTTTCTTTTAATATGTGGCCTTTTCAGAGAACATGCTTAAGCTATAGAGGATGGCTGGCAGCCATCCTTAAGATGGCAGGTAATGTTTTGGGACATCTCTTGCGACAACCATCTTCAAGATGATTGGTTATCTCCTACTTATCCCCTCCTCTCCACGTCCACAATACATTTCTGCCTTTTTCAAATTGGTGATGGCTAGGAAACGTCCCCATACTTAAGGACATCCCTTTACAAGTGCGCTTATAAAGTTTAGGGGATGCATTACCATTTGTATAAATAATTAATTGGATACATGATTTTTAGTATGCAACACTTCATACGTGCTGGTACTAGGAAACCATAACATAAATTAAACTATCAAAATATCGACAAAAAAAATCCTAGCAACTATTATGAAATAGAAAACTACAAAATAATTCTAAATTAAAAAAATAACATTTGAAGTACTTTTTTAAAATTTGCTAATTGTTTTGTTTGTGGAGTCATGGTTATATTGTTAGCCATAATATGGTCAATAACAACAAATTTGTTAATTTTTTTGTTAGTGGAGTGATGGTTATATTGTTAACTATCTACATTTCATAATTTGGCTGATAACAAAAAAATCAAAAGATTGGGCATACTTCTCATGTTCAATTTATAGTTTCATTATTTGATTGACACTGCCTTTGATAAGGACCACTTTTCCTAGGGGTTTAGATTTGACTTGTAATTAATGAGTGTGGTGGACTATTGCATGCAAGTTGCTTTGTATCAATTTAAATATTAAAGCTTGTGTGAAAAATGCAGAATTTGAGTCACTATTTTCTTCTTTTGCTCTTTCTATAAGCTCAAGGTTTTCATATCAAATTTTATATTTGATTGAGTTTGGGAATTACTTTCTCCTAAGTACCATATTTTGAGTATTATACAAGTACAGGAAAGAAGTGTATACCTAGTGTTTTACCTTCATTTTATGCATACCATTGCAAATTCATTATCATACTCCATAGCTTTTGTTTTTATTTCTCAATCCAACCTTAACCTTGGGCATATTGCTTTAGTATTGTATTACAAGTTGTTGAAATCAAGATTGATTTTATTTCGTGGCACCCCTACCTTCTTTGTCTATTTTGTGTGGAGTAGTTTGCAAGATTCAAAATTCAAAATTCTTGAACTTGACGTTCCTAGAATGTGGATAACTAGGATCATGCATTTATGGATAGTTCGAGGTCATAAATTCATACCAAAAGCTCATACTAATTAATTATAACTTCATCTATTCAAAAAACATACACTACACAATGCTTATGCCAACACTACTCAAAACACTTCCAATATTACAACGTAGGCATTGAATTCAATTGTGTATTGCCTTTATAAATTGTGCATTGAACTAGAGATTTGACTACTATTGATGAAGCTAGGTTTCTCCTTTTTTCTATCACACAATAGAAGAGATTTTGTAGATTGGGCCTTGTAACATGTTCTTCCAAATTAGTTCGGAGCTCAATTAATTTTTTGACATGTTCTAGATATCACAATTAGATTATATAGATGTTTGTCTCATCGAACCTTACTCTTGGACATTCGAGCTAATTTGGCCTTAGATGGCATTAAATTATAATCCTCAAGACTTAACCTTTAAAGGATGCTAATACATATTGGGTCAACATGGGAAGACAAATCACATTTTACCAACATTTTTTCTTATAAAACATTAATAATTCATATCTAGAATTGATGACTTTTTGTCTTGAAAATCTCTTTTATTCCTAGCCATAATTGGTGGGTATTAAAAGTAGGGCCTATCTTCCAAGCAATCAAAAAAGTAGTATGCAAACAAGACTTACTCCAAATCTTCTTCCAACAATGCCATATTCAACTAGCATAAGGGCATCAGAAGAATATATGTGAAGATCATTCCTTATTGTTATTACACAAAGTACATAAAGAAGGACTATGTAATCCTGACTCTGAAAAATCATCCCAGGTTAGACATCTATTCTAGACAACCAACCACACGAAGAAGTTGTACTTTGGCCAGGTGAATTTGCTTCACACTTGTTTCCACCAAGGGACCTTTATTTGCTCAAAAAATCATCCATTCAACTCCTAGTATTTGGAAGCAACACACAATTTACCTTTTGGATGTTGACCCTATGCCAAAGTACCAGTCTTCTCCAAGAAATTACAATATCTACTTGCCCGAATCTTGGCAAGCTCTTGGTGGTCCTCCTCAAAGCTCCCAAGGGTCTATTCATGCAAATATTTCCACTTAAACACTTTTAACTTGGCCCCGATTAGACCACCACCTCCAATAGTGTTTAGCTGCCAAGGTCTATCCATTATATTATCCTTGATTTTTGCTTAACAAGAGTTGGGTGGTTTATCTTGGTTTTTTTTTTTTAAATAAAAAAATTGTTCTAAGGCTCCAAACTTGCATTTCAAGGTGCAAAATCATCATTCTTGAGTGTCTTTTTATTGAGTCGTGTCAATAGCCATAATTGCTTTTATCTTCATTTTGTTTGATTTTGTCATCTTAAATTTTGTCTTTATGCAAGTCTCATTTGAAATCGGAAATTTTAACTCCCTTGCATATGAATCACCTTTCATTAACATAAATTTGTAGTTAATTTTAATAATTATTTATATTCTTCTATTTATTTATTTAAATTTATTTTAATTAAATAAATTCATTAACCCTTTTGTATTTAAAATTTATTTAAATACCGTACTTTCATTATATTAAATTTATTTTAATATATTACTCCTCAACATCCTTTAATTAATTTAAAAAAAATTTGTTTGAATTCCCCCCACTTGGCTAATATTCTTCTAAAATTCATTTGGATTAAATTTAACTTAATTAAAAAAAATCATATTCACTAATGTTTGTCTATACCGTAATCCTCTTTTTAATCTTGGTTAAAGTGTATTTAGTCTTGTATTATCCATTATCATTTGTACAATCGCCTTTTTGAAAATTTCTTTCATTTTAGTCTTTTTGTTTGTTTTGTGTTGTATTTCCCCTTGTTGTGCTCTTTGTTAAATGTTTTGTCTATATTTCTTTAGATAATCATTGTTTTTTTGTTGGTGCACAATGATAAAGTAATCAAACACATTGTATACATTTTTCTATTTGTATCTTTCTTCTTCCATATGTGATTACATATTGTATATGTATTTGTACATGTGCCCTTGTGTAGTCTACTTGCATGCTTGCGACATTGTAATATTGATTCTTTTTGGTTTGCATGTTTTTTATTACGTAAAATAGCTTTTATTGAGTGCTTGAAACCCAATAGAAAACAAAATAAAATTGACTTAAAGTCTAGAGCATGAAGCAAAACAATAAAAAATAACAGGCCATAGAAGGCCACTAGAACCGGTCATAAGAAAACACAACCTCTAAAGGAGCAAGCAAGCCTAGCAAACCAAAAAACCAAAGGAAAAATAGAGAAGCCAGGAGAACTAATCAGGGCACCATATCTTTGTCCAACTTTGCAGCCTTGAGCTCCAACTTTTCCATGGTCTCTGGTGCTTCAGTCGTCAGTTGAATGTCATCTAGAGAGTCCTCCTTGTCCCTCTTCCTCTTGTTTGATCTCATTTTATTGCTTAGGCTCTCAACCAGGGGGTTGACATCCTCTTTAGTTACCCTGTTTTCCTCATTGTCTATGTCATCTTTCACTCCTATGCTAACCTCCATCATAGTATGTAGCTATTTGATATTATCATTTAAGCCTTTGATAATATTGAGGATTCGGTTAGTAGAGTTGTGGAGAGAGCTCTCCATTCTATCCATTCTTTTTTCATCTCAGTTACCCTAGTATCTGGATTGCTAATTTTGTCGGTCCCATCTTCCCCTTCCTTCCTTTCCAGACCCTGCAACCTGTTCTTTATCTCTTCTATTTCATGGAAAATCCACTTGTTAGATTGGAAGTTATCCACCATGTTGTTGCAAGCATTGTTGAGGAGATTCATCCCCACCTCCTTGGCATTGTCGCTAAGAATCACCATTACCAGATCAATAAGTTCCTCCAAATGAATTCTACCATCATTTCCCTCTAAGAACTTGAGCTAGATAGTTTCTCTCACAATGCCCATTTTCGCAGTTTGAGTTTCAAAGTTCCTCTAGACTATTTTCCTACCCTTGGAGCCAAAAGTACAAGTAGTTTTCTCTGTGCCATAATCCTCATTTCTCTCCTCCTAGGCGTTGAGAGGGGTCTCCTGTCCCTTGCCAGTATCCTTATCAATGTCCATATCAATTCCTCTTCTCCTCTTGGCAAGACTATCCACTTCCCTGCGAATCAAAACCCTTCTAGTTCCCTCCTTTTTCATATTATTCTCCTCCTCCATATCCATCCCCTCCTCCTTGTAGTTATGAAAACCAACTTCACAGATCACCAAGAACACCTACATGCAAATAACCTGTGCTGAAGAGAAAACAGAGAAGGAAAAAACAGAGCTTGAAAAATCTCAATGGAGTGAGAGCAAAATGTATTCCAAGATAATGAAAACAAAAATACAAGAGTTCGACCTTAAAGGTGAACGAAATCCTAAAAGGGAAATAAAACTAGGTTACACAATATAATTAATATTAATATAAAATATTAATTATATGCATCTAAGAGATAGCTTAAGTAGACTAGAGTAATAAACAACACAATTAATTAAATCAACATGATCTAATTAATAAGCGTAACAAGTAATTACTCTAACACCCCCCCTTAAGTGAATCTCAGGAGTTAAACTAACCTAGCAAAGCTATGGAAGGAGGAAAATGGGTCTCGACAACAAGGCCTGATCAGGTACCCAAAACAAGGAAATCTTTGTAAACTGGAGAGAAAGGAGAAAACCCAGTGGGAAAACCCCCTCTCCAAAAAGAGATGGAACAAACATGCTAAAAAAAAAATGAAGGAAGACCTCAACAAGACCCCCCAAGGACAACTTTCATAACCCCAAGCATAGACCGCAATTGAAGATATCGTAGCGATGCAAAATGTTTGGTGAAGATGTCAGCAACCTACGTGTCAGTGGGGATGTACTCCAAAGAGAGAACACTAGCCTGAATCTGTTGACGAATGAAATTCATATGAAGCTCAATGTGTTTAGTACGCTAATGCTCCACCAGGTTGCGAGAAATATGAATAGCACTCTGATTATTGCACCACAGAATAGTGGGATGATCAGGAGGAAAACCAAACTCAATCATCAACTGCTGAAGCCACAAGATCTCCTGACTAGCAAGCACTGTTGCTCTGTACTCAACCTCTATAGATGAAAGTGTGTGATCTTGTTGCTTCTTGCACGACCAGGTGATAGGACCAGAGCCAAGACAAAAAATAAAGCCAGAAGTAGGCTCCCGAACATCAACATCACTAGCCCAATCTGAGTCAGTGTAGCCAACAATGTGAGAAGCCCTTGAGGTGTAATGAATGCCATACATAAGTATGCCCTAAATGGATCTCAAAATATGCTTGGTAGCTTGCCAATGACTCTCATGAGGCTCATGTGAGTACCGAGAGACAAGACCAACTGCAAAGGAGAGATCAGAACGAGTGTGAGTTAGGTACAACAAGCTACCAACCAAATGCCAGTACAAAGTGGGATCCACTGAAGGTGAAGTGCAAGAGGTAGACAAGGTTACACTTGAATGAAAAGATGTAGGAGCAGGCTTGTAATCAAGCATGTCAAAGCATCAAAGCATGTCAAGAGCACACTTCTATTGATAAACAAAGATCCTAGTAGAGGACTGAATAATCTATAGACCAAGAAAGTAGTGTAAAAGACCAAGATCAGTCATCTCAAACTATTCCATCAGTGCATGCTGAACATCTTAAAGCATAGAGGATGAACTACTAGCGAGGATAAGATCATCAACATATAGAACAAGGATCAAAACCTCAGCCTTAAGATGTTGAATGTACACAGTGGGATTAGAATGGTAGTGGGTGAAGCCTGTAGAAAGTGGAAAGGAGTCCATCTTCTCATACCAAGCCCGAGGGGCTTGTTTGAGACCATACAATGAGCATTGAAGTATACAAACCAAGGAGGAATCCTCACAAATCCCTGAGGCTGCTTTATGTAAATCTCCTCAGTAAGATCACCGTGCAAGAATGCACTCTTCACATCCATTTGAAAAATGGGCCATCCCTGTGAAGCTGTGAGGGATAATACAAGGCAAATAGAGTTCATCTTGGTAGTAGGGGAAAATGTCTCAGTGTAGTCAATACCCTCAACCTACAAAAAACCCTTTGCAATAAGACATGCCATGTACTTATCAATTGAACCATCAGAAGCAAACTTAGTATGATACAACCATTTGCATCACACTAACTTTCTTCCCTTAGGAAGAGGACAAAGATCCCAAGTATGATTCTTCATCAAAGAAGAATACTCCTCCATGGCACTGTCCCACTTAGAATGTCCTATCGCTACTGCAAATTTCTGAGGATCACCACAAATAGCATGACTCAGAAGACTAGAACCCACAATATGAGACTAGGTGCAACGGGAAGTGGAAGGATCTAGCCAAAGATCTTGTAGCCTCAACTGGAAAATGAGCCCATTTAGGCATCTGTGGAGGATCCTGTGGCAGAGGTAAATGGGGATTACCAAGATCATCATCCTTATCATCCGGAAAAGAGTTTGGAAAGGATGAAGGAGTAGTGGTAAGTGAAGTAGACTTTGGAGGCAGGGTACCTACTATAGGAAGACATTCATCAAACTGGACATCCTGTTGAAATAGGACCTCTCTGGAATCAAGATCAAACAACTTGTAGGCCTTAATGTCCTTGCAGTAGCCAACAAAAATGAGGTGTCGGCTCTTCTATTCAATTTCTCTCCTCTAAGCATCTGGTACAAATGCCCATGCTTCACTACAAATAACTCAGAATGAAGATACATCAAGCTTGACATTGGACCAAGCCTCCTTAGGAGTCATATGTCGAACTGCCTTGTGAGACATCCAATTCTGAATATAGTTGGCACAATTGACTGCCTCTGCCCAAAAAGATGAATCCATGTGCTTGGACTAAATCATACAATTGGCCACCTCTTGAAGTGTTCTGTTCTTTCTCTCTGCCACATCATTCTGCTAAATGGTGTAGGGCACTGAAAACTAATGTTGAAGACCATGTTCAGAGCAAAAATCCCTAAAATCTTGGTTCACATACTCCCCCCCATTATCTGTGTGTATCCGCCAAATAGAAAGACTATTGCTTCTCCACAAATGTCTTGAAGACTCGAAATGAATCAAAGACATTAGACTTGTACTTAAAAAGTACACCCATTTACATCTAGAAAAGTCATCAATGAAAGTAAGCACATATCTGGCACCGGAAAAAGGAGTGGGAAATGACATGAGGTCACTATGAATCAACTCTAGTGGTGCCAAAACATGAGTAGCTTGTCCATGTGGAAAAGGATCACTATGTTGTTTGCCAAGTGCACAACCCTGACAAACACCATCTGTGCAGGAAATCTAGGGAAGCCCAAGAACAAGTGCTTGTGTGCTCATCTGTTGAAGATATCTATAATTGACATGGCCCAAATGCTCATGTCAAAGTCTTATTACCAAATTTGTATGTGCTACAAGATAGGGACCTATGTCATCAAAAGACTCAAATTCATCAAATTTGTAGAGGCGAGATGCAAAGTCAACAGTCCCATTAGCCACAATCAACTCAGAATCATGTAAGTCTCAAATAACTACATCATGTGGTGAGAACTCAACTGTCTTACTAGAGCTAGAGTGGAAAATTTGATAAATAGACAATAGGTTCATCGAGATGTCAAGGACAAAAAGAACATCTCAAAGAGAACCCCTAGCTAATGCAACAGAACCAGAACCTAAGACAGAAAGATGTGATGAGTTCCCAATAGAAATTTTTGAAGTAGCACAAGGAGCAAGTGAGGTGACCAACTTCTGAGTGTTTTTCATATGGTGAGAGGCACTGGAATCAAGAATCCAAGTAGGCTCAGAAGTCATAGCTCGTGCAGTAAGAGCATGACCTTTCCCTGCAAGGGGGGTTGAAGACTTAGAAGTTGAAATGTGATGCTTTTGCATGGCTTCCTCTAAAGCCTCCAAACATTTCCAACACCTAGAAATAGGATGTCCATCCTTTCCACAAAAATTGCAGGTCTCAACTGATTTCTTCTTAGTCTTGGAGGTAGACTCAGTAGACTTCGAAGAAGATTTACCCTTGGAAGGGTTAGTTGGAGGTTTGGAATTAATTTTTGGTGTATCTTTCTTTAGTTTGGATTTTTGTTTTGGTTTTCCCTGAGAAGACTGAGCAACCAATACTTGGCTAGAAGACCCAGAGGCATCCACCTATTGGATCTTTGCTTGTTCCCGTGTCAACCAATCACAAAATGTCTCAAAAGAAGGCATCTGATGTCATTACCCAAGGCATCCATAGTGGAGTAGAAAGTGGAAGAAAAGATCAAATATTGTCCTCACAACTTTGAGAGTATCAAGAAAATACACTCATCATCTATTTTTTTTTTCCCACATCCCTATAGAAAAAAATGCAAAGATTTGAACTTCATCAAGAAGTCCTCAATGGTGGGGAAGTTGGTAGGAGTCAAAGAAGTCAACTCTGCATCAAGCTGAAGTGCCCAAAACTCATTCACTATGCCAAAAAAGTTGTAGAACTTGGTCCAAATAGCTCAAGGAGTGGTCAAACCATCCAGGTGAAACATGAGACTATCTGAAATGTTCAGTGCAATCAAGCCCGTGGCTTCATCCATTTTGTTCCTGTGCTGAAGAACCTCAAAAGAGCACTGCAGGACAGGTTGATTCTCACCCAGACATGACCATAAGCCATGTGACATAAGAAGTTGAGTCATGTATGGTTTCCAATTATGATAGTTGTGTGGTGTTAGCCAGGCCACAGAGGGGTCTGACATTGAGAGAAGACAGAAGTAGAAGGGTTGATTCTGAAGTAAATTGCAGAAAAGAAAATGCACCCCCCACAATGTATAAATATATCCCTTGTAAACCAAAGAAACAACTACTGAAGGCACAAAAACTGAGAAAAAAACTTGGATGCTAGATGAATAGAGGGAAGAAACTAAAGCCTCTACTTCAATGCCAAAAAAGGAGCTCAAATAGTGTCATAACAAAATAAAACCTCCATCATCGTCTTTGGCTTGGAACTAGCTTTCTTGTGCTTCTTTTGGATCAAGAAAGACCTCTGTATGCTCAAGTTATGGCCAACAAATGAAGTGCTCCTCCAAAATTAAGCGCTCTGGAAAATTACAAGCATTGGAAAAAATTTAATGGTCGTATGGACGTCAATTGCCCATCTGCCAAAAAAAATTTGGTTGTCAGAAACATGACATCAAAAAGTGCAAGATTACAGTGGTCAGAATATGACATTAGAAGTCGGTAAGATGATGTCACCATCAGAAAGGTGATGTCAGGTTGGCAGGAAGGAATGTCAGTAAGTCAGATTGTTGCATTAGTAGGCAAGGTGGCAATCGGGTGTTAGTGGTGGTCGTTGTGCGCAGCTGTGCCAATGGTGATGGTTGCCGAGCGATGGTATTCCGATAGAGGTGGCTAGAGGGCTGCCCACCAACAGTAGTTGAGCGTGAGCTGGGTCATTGGTGGTGTGCTGACTATAGTGAAGTGCAGGCCGGGTGTGAGTGATGCTCTAGTGGTTGCAAGGTGGCACCTGGGTGGCCACCGGGCGGAGCGGCTTGAAAGGTTTTTTTTTTTTTACTTTTAAAAAAAAATTCTTAGTTTTTGTGTCCATACGGCCCCCGAGTGGCCAAATTTTTCTCCAAAGGCTACGATAGTCAAAATTCACAAATTTTATATGAATTTTGACTACACCAGGCCTTCTGAGTGCAATGACAGTGTCCATTTTTCTCAAAGTGTACGACAAAATGTGCCTCCTCTTGATTGAAGAAAAAACATAAAAAAAGCTAGGGTTTTTGTCTTTGAATCATGACTTCAAAATCTGCAAACCAGGCAGTAGCAGGGAAGCTCTAATACCATGTAGAAGTTGTGATAACCAACTTTAGAGATCACCAAGAACACCCGCATGCAAATAACCTGTGCTGAAGAGAAACCAGAGAAGGAAAAAATAGAGCTTGGAAAATCTCAATAGAGTGAGAAAAATGTATTTCAAGATAATGAAAAAAAAAATAAAAGAGTTCGACCTTAAAGGTAAACAAAACCCTAAAAGGGAAATAAAACTAGGTTGCAGAATATAATTAATATAAAATATTAATTATATGCACCTAAGAGATAGCTTAAGTAGACTATAGTAATAAACAACTTAATTAATTAAATCAACACAATCTAATTAATAAGCGTAACAAGTAATTACTCTAACAATCCTCTTCTTATAGTTGTCAGTAGAATTAACCTCAAACTTTATTCCTTTACCTACCGAGCCTTTCCCAACCTTTTTCTTCTTGTTTTTTCCCAAATCCTTTATAATCGTGGCCACCTCATCATCATCTGAATGAAGCCCAACACTATCCTCCATATCAAATGGGAGATAGGATCTTTCCATGTCCTCTGAGGACTCCACTTTATGGGCTATGGATTTGCCACTAGTTTGAGCCTTAAAGTGCTCATAAATTAGTAACAACATGCCCTCATGGAAAGCTGGATTAGCATAGGATTTCTTCTTATATCCCATGATATTCTTATTAATAGAGAAGAAAAGGTAGTAGGGGATGGATATTTTCTTGCCATACTTGAAGTAGTTAAGGATGACAAAGTGATCGGTATGAACTCTATCATACCTAGTGTCCAACGTAATGCAAGAGATAATTACCCTGAGAACAAACCTCCATATTTTTTAAATTGAAATTGGTTCATAGTACGCTCCTATCTTCACCAAACCTTTCATCTCTTTGGCATTCTTAGAAAAGTCTTTAACAACATTGAGGGAAACTTTCTTATTCGTAAAGAATTTGATGCCCTCGGAAGGGGATTCAGTGACCTCAACAATAAAACCTTCATTAACATAGAAATCAATATTGTCAATCTTAACTTTCCCATCTTTCCAAGATGTGACCATAAGTTCAATAACCTTAGGGTTCTAGCCATGCAATTTCTCAATGAAATTCAAAATGCCACCTTCCCTCAACTTCTCCCAAGCCTTCAACCTCCTTTTCTTCATCCTTCGACTCTCTGCAATGCCTTTTGCCCACCATATTGTTGCTAAGAGTAGAACAAATTCTCTGTAAACTCCAAGAGTGAAGAATAGAATTGTGATGAATCTCACCAAAACAAAACTTTCCTTTGTCCTTTGGAATGCAATAGTAACTAATATTACCAATCACCTAGAAAGCATGCCAGCAAACCTCCCAATTAAGATTACTCGTGTTTATCCCGTGCTTACCTTTCATTTATATAAATGTGAAACTGACAACATTACCTTTCATAATTACTCTTAGGGTAAGTGCACCAAGTTGTGGTGCCAAAAGGGAGGTATAAGTAGACACCTTTTTTTTGAAATTAACAATTTTTGAACTTCAACGATATGAAAAAAACAAAAGTATTAGTCCTTTGAATCTAGTTTCTAAACTACTAATTTTTTTTCAAAATGGTTTAGTTTTAGGTCCTCAAAAAAGGGGGCCACAAAAAGAGGTATTGTTTATTCCAAAAAAAATAACACAGTACAAAGTGTGGTCCCCCTCAAATTTTAACTTCTTTGAAATTCTTTAATCACTCTAGTCAAAAGTTACTTAACACTATATAGTTTATCCCAGATTTTTTAGGTAATTTTATAATGTGTATTTTTTTTTAATGAATTTTTAAACTAGACACATCCCAAAAATGTGAAATATCTAAGTGTTGCCCCTACAAATTATTGAAAACTAATCTAAAATCAAAACTTCTTTTTTTCAAAGTGTGTAGAATGGAGTCTAGTTTCTAAAAAACTAATTTGTTGCAAAATTCGATGAATGAGCTAAAATATACAGCCCAATTAGTACATGTTGGTTTTTGACAAAAAACTGACATACATTCAAAAGAAATTATAGATGAAAGGCTTGAAATAGTTCAAATAAAAAATAAATTATATGATTATATAGCTAACACAGAGACCTACAATGTCATGTAACCTGATTTTATCGATGCCCAACCATGAGGAATCTTGAAGGAGAGTACATAAGAAAAATCAATCATTTTTTGTATGTTTGTAGTAGAACATGTCTCAGACCAGTTTATAGACTCCAAACCTTTGGGTTGGATCCCCAAGGCAAAACCAAGCCTTAGGCTTGGTAGAATACAAAGGTTTGAATAGCGTGTATGCCCTAGAGCACGTGTGCACTATTTAAAGGTTTTTAAATTTGGGTCTCAATAGCGCGTGCATGCTATAGTGCACACACAATATTGAGACCTCAATAGTTCATAGAGAGGGAAGAAGAGAGGCAAAGCAAGAGTGAGAGAGAGAGGGGCGATGGGTGTGTGTGAGAGAGAGAAAGAGTGTGTGTGTGTGTGTGTGTGTGTGTGTGTGTGAGAGAGAGAGAGAGAGAGAGAGAGAGAGAGAGAGAGAGTAGGGGATGGGAAAGGGGAGAGAGAGTAGGAGATGGGAGAGGAAGTGAGAGAGAGTAGGGGTGGCAGAGAGAGTATGAGATGGGAGAGAGAGGAAGTGTGAGAGAGAGTAGGGTTGACAAAGAGAGAGTACGGGGAGAGAGTGAGTAGGGGTGATAGAGAGAGTACGAGATGGGAGAGAGAGATTGAGAGTAGGGAATGGCAGAGAGAGAGTAGGAAATGAGAGAGGGAGCGAGAGAGGGAGAGAGAGAAAGGATGATGGGAGTGTGTGTGTGAGAGAGTAGGGCATGGAAGAGAGTGTGAGAGATTAGGGGTGGCAAAGAGAGAAAGTAGGGGATGGGAGAGGGGAGAGAGAGAGTAGGGAATTGAGGAGAGAGAGTAGAGAGGGAGAGAGTGAGAGAGAGATAGTAGGCGATGGGAGAGGGAGTGGGAGAGGGAGAGAGGAGGGGATGGGAGCGTGTGTGAGAGATCTAGAGAGTAGGGGATGGGAGATGAGAGAGAGGGAGGATGGGAGTGTGTGGGTGTGTTAAAGAGAGAGAGAGTGGGGGATGGGAGAGGGGAGAGAGAGAGAGTAGGCGGTGGGAAAGGGAGTGGGAGAGGGAGAGAGAGGGGGGGAAATGGGAATGTGTGTAAGAGAGAGAGAGAGTAGAGGATGGGTGATAGAGGAAGTCTGAGAGAGAGTAGGGGTGGTAGAGAGAGAGTACAGGATGGGAGAGAGATTGAGAGTAGGGGATGGGGGAGAGAGAGAGAGTACAGGATGGGGGAAAGAGATTGAGAGTAGGGGATGGGGGGGAGAGAGAGAGTAGGCAGTTGGAGACAGAGTGGGAGAGGGAGAGAAAAAGAAAGAGGAGGATGGGAGTGAATGTGTGTGAAAGAGAGAGTAGGAAATGGGAGAGGGGGGAGAGAGAGAGTAGGGGATAGGAGAGAGAGTAGGCGGTGGGAGAGGGAGTGAGAGATTATAGTAGGGGTGGTAGAGAGAGAGAGTGAGAGTAGGGGATGGGAGAGAGAGAGTGAGAGAGATAGTAGGTGGTGGGAGAGGGAGTGGGAGAGGGAGAGAGAGGGGGATGTGAGTGTGTGTGAGAGATCTAGAAAATAAGGGATGAGAGAGGAGAGAGAGGGGGTATGGGAGTGTGTGTCTATAAAAGAGAGAGAGAGTAGGGGATGGGAGAGGGGAGGGAGAGAGAGTAGGGGATGGGGGAGAGAGAGTAGGCAGTGGGAGAGGGAGAGAGAGGGGGAATGGGAATGTGTGTAAGAGAGAGAGAGCATAGGGGATGGGAGAGAGTGTGAGAGTGTGAGAGAGAGTAGGGGGTGGCAGAGAGAGAGTACAAGATGGGAGAGAGAGAGTGAGATTAGGGGATAGGAGAGAGTGTGAGAGAGAGTAGTGGATGGGAGAGAGAGTGAGAATAGGGGATGGGAGAGAGAGTAGAGAGGGAGAGAGAGAGAGAGAGAGAGAGAGAGAGAGAGAGATAATAGGTAGTGGGAGAGAGAGTGGGAGAGGGAGAGAGAGGGGGGATGGGAGTGTGTGTGAGAGATCTAGAGAGTAGAGGATGGGAGAGGAGAGAGAGAGGGGGATGGGAGTGTGCGTCTATGAAAGAGAGAGAGTAGGGGATGGGAGAGGGGAGAGAGTAACCCGAGAGAGAGAGAGGGGGGATGGTAGTGTTTGTAAGAGAGAGAGTAGGGGTTGGGAGAGAGTGTGAGACAACAAGAGAGAGTAGGGGGTGGTAGAGAGAGAGAGAATGGGATGGGAGAGAGAGAGAGTGAGAGTAGGGGATGGGAGAGAGTGTGAGAGAGAGTAGGGGGATGGGAGAGAGAGAGTGAGAGTAGGGGATAGGAGAGAGAGAGAGTAGAGAGGGAGAGAGAGAGAGTGAGAGAGAGATAGTAGGCGGTGGGAGAGAGAGTGGGAGAGGGAGAGAGAGAGGGGGGATGGGAGTGTATGCGAGAGTGAGAGAGAGTAGGGGATGCGAGAGAGAGAGAGAGAGAGAGAGAGAGAGAGAGAGAGAGAGAGAGAGAGAGAGAGAGTAGGAGGTGGGAGAGGGAGAGAGAGGGGGAGGATGGGAGTGAGAGAGAGAGAGTAGGGGATGGGAGAGAGAGAATAGGTGGTGGGAGAGGGAGAGTGAGAGAGAGAGTAGGGGATGGGAGAGGGGAGAGAGTAGGGAGAGAGAGAGAGAGAGTAGGGGATGGGAGAGGGGAGAGAGAGTAGCGCGAGAGAGAGGGGGATGGGAGTGTGTGAGAGAGAGTAGGGGATGGGAGAGGAGAGAGGGTGAGAGAGAGTAGGCGGTGGGAGAGGGAGAGCGAGAGAGAGTAGTAGATGGAAGAGGAGAGAGAGAGAGAGAGAGTAGGGGATGGGAGAGGAGAGAGAGAGAGTGAGAGAGAGTAGGGAAGGGGATAGGATAGAGAGAGAGAGTAGGGGATGGGGGAGAGAGTTAGAGAGAGTAGGCGATGGGAGAGGGCGAGTGAGAGAGAGTAGGGGATGGGAGAGGAGAGAGAGAGTAGGGGATGGGGGATGGTGGGATAGGAAGAGATGTGTTTTGACATAGTGTGTAAGCAAGTTTGGGTCCCTTTTGATCCATATTATGCTTTTTTTTTGTTGTGCATTTTGTTGTTCAGATAGAAAACACAGGTTTCAAGCTATTGGAAGTTAGCAAAGACTATTTGAAGATTTTTTGAAGCTAGAAAACACCAAATTCAATCATTGGATCGGCTTTTTGAATATTATTTCTATAGAAAAGGTTAGTGCAATCCTTTTTAAATATTGTTTGTTGATATATAGAGACAAATTTGATTATAATTTGACATGTTTAATATATAGTGAATTCATTGAAATTTTTATGTTTGAATGAATTGTTATTTGGAAATGGTTAGAAATTTGGCAAGTTGTTTGATATATATTGTGTATTCATTGAAATAATTGTAATTTTTATATGTACTTGATGATTTGTAATTGACAAATTGTAAGTAATTTAGATGTTTGAATAATTTGACATGTAGAAATCATCATCATGCCAAGGAAGAAAACAAAAAATCAAACAAATGAATATAGGGAGAGCGATTTGGCAATTAAAAGAGACAAAATGAAACTACTACATGAACAAAGAAAATTGCAAAGCAATAATGAAGAATTGACTTTTGAAGAGGATCAAGAACCACCGATACAAAGAAACAAAGAGGAAGAATTGGAAAGACAGAGAATGAATGAGACTATTACACTCAAGAAGACAATTGAGTTGTGAAGCTACACCATCTTCCACTGTTGGAGTCATATCATCCTCTCATGTTTAAGAGACACTAATTTGTAGATCCGACGATGTACACACTCCATCATGTCATGTTGAAGGTTGCTTGGGTAAGCCTATAAATTGACTGCACTTATGGCCCTCTAACTTGCAATCCAACGATGGGATCTTGATGCCATTTGGTGGGAAGAAATTTAGGAGTGTATATTTACATATGGAAGAGTTTCAGGGGCAAACAAGTTGGTTTGCTATTTTTTCTTGCAGGCCCTAGGCTGAACATCATCATATGTTCAGCCTAGTTTTGAAGAGAAATTGGTGTAAAACTCTCAAACTTTTTGTAATGACCTAGGTGAAGGGTGGAATGGATTTTTGGCATGGTGAAGAAGAGTCCCAAGTGGTTGTGCTGATTCTAGAAGGCATTGATATACAGATTGGAAGAAGTTGCAAAGAAAGAAATTCAATTTTTGAGTCATTTTGACTGTTGTTTTCACACTGCATGAGATGTAAAAAATTCTAGACTAGATGTGATAGATTTTTGAGATAGATCTTTGAATCATCTTTCTTTTTCTTCTGGTCTCATCATTCTACATGTTTTCTAACTCATGTTATTGCATTTTTAGTGAAACTAGGTTTTTAGGACAACATTTTGGTGCACACAACAAAAATGGGCCTCTAATTTCAATTTCCTTCGTTGAAAATTTATGCCCACTTGGGAAATGGTAATTAGTAGGGTCCTTTTTAAGATTCTAGGGTTTCAAGACTGGAGGATGTGTTTTGTGATTTTTCCAATCAAGCCCTAGGTCAAGTACCATGAAGGATTTGACCTCTTGTAGTGTGTTGATTTGTGAATGACAGGAGTTTGGGAATTGATGAAGGGTTGAGCATTTGGAAATAAGTTATTTTAGTGTTTCCAAACATCTTCCAAGTCACAAAAGTGGAATCAAGTGAAAAATGTAAAAATTGCACTTTTTGTGCAAAGTTGCATTGTTGAAAGTTATAAAAGTTGCTCAAATTTGCAACTTAGTGGAAAATGGGTCATGGGATCGAACTTTCTATTCCCCAATCTCATCCCCTCCCATTGAGCACTTGAATGTTCTCGAGCACGCCAAACCGAAATGTCCCTAAGGGTCACTAAATGCCATAGGGCAACAATCTTTGATGGGGCATATCTTGGAGCTCATGCAAGATATGGATGTGATTCTAGGTCCTATAGGACCATGTTGCAGAGACCTACAATAAACTCTCTCTCTTTTTGGAGATCTTACTCCATTTTGATTTTGAGATGCCATCTTGGGTGATGCTGAAACTTGTAGTGTTGGCCAGTAAAAAGTTGCCAACTACCAAATCTCCCTCATCATTCATCGTGGGATCAAACTATCTATTTTGTTAGCTCCGAGTGGCCAAGTAAACCCTAGCCCCAAGCTCATCCTATCCCATTGAGTGCTTGAAAATTCTTAGGCACGCCGAATCGAAACATCCCTAAGGGTCACTAAATGCCATAGGACAATGATCTTTGACGGGGCATATCTTAGAGCTCATGCGAGATATGGATGTGATTCTAGATCATATAGGACCATGTTACTTTTTGGAGATCTTACTCTGTTTTGATTTTATGATGCCATCTTGAGTGATGCTAAAACTTGTAGTGTTGGCCAATACAAAGTTTCCAACTACCAAATCTCCTTCATCATTCATTGTGGGATCAAACTATCTATTTTGTTAGCTCAGGGTGGCTGGGTAAACCCTAGCCCCAAGCTCGTCCCATCCTGTTGAGCGCTCGAACATTCTCGAGCACGCCGAACTGAAACTTCCCTAAGGGTCACTAAATGCCATAGGGCAATGATCTTTGATAGGGCATATCTTGGAGCTCGTGCAAGATATGGATGTGATTCTAGGTCCTATAGGACTGTGTTGTGAAGACCTACAATAACCTCTCTCTCTTTTTAGAGATCTTACTCTATTTTGATTTTGTGACGCCATCTCAGGTGATGTTGAAACTTGTAGTGTTGGCCAGTACAAAGTTTCCAATTTCCAAATCTCCCTGACCATTCATCGTGGGATCAAACTATCTATTCTTTTAAGTCCAGGTGGTTGGGTAAACCCTAGCCCCAAGCTCATCCTGTTCCATTGAGCACTTGAATGCTCTCGGGCACGCCAAACTGAAACATCCCTAAGGGTCACTAAATGCCATAGGGCAGAGATCTTTGATAGGGCATATCTCAGAGCTCGTGCGAGGTATGGATGCAATTCTATGTCCTATAGGACCATGTTACAGAGACCTACAATAAACTCTCTCACTTTTTGGAGATCTTACTCTGTTTTGATTTTGTGACACCATCTCGGATGATGCTGAAACTTGTAGTGTTGGTCAGTACATAGTTTCCAATTGCTAAATCTCCCTCACCGTTCATCGTGGGATTGAACTATCTATTCTATTAGCTTTGAGTGGATGGGTAAACCCTAGCCCAAAGTTTGTCCCATCCCGTTGAGTGCTCGAATATTCTCGGGTACGTCGAACCGAAACATTCCAAAGGGTCACTAAATGCCATAGGGCAGCAATCTTTGATGGGACATATCTCAGAGCTCGTGTAAGATAAAGATGCAATTCTAGGTCCTATAGGACTATGTTGTAGAGACCTACAATAACCTCTCTCACTTTTTGGAGATCTTACTCCATTTTGATTTTGAGATGCCATCTTGGGTGATGCTGAAACTTGTAGTGTTGGCCAGTAAAAAGTTGCCAACTGCCAAATCTCCCTCATCATTCATTGTGGGATCAAACTATCTATTTTTTTAGCTCTGTGTGGCCGGGTAAACCCTAGCCCCAAGCTCATCCCATCTCATTGAGCGCTCGAACATTGATGAGCACATTGAATTGAAATGTTCCTAAGGGTCACTAAATGCCATAGGGCAAAGATCTTTGACAAGGCATATCTCAGAGCTCATGTGAGGATGGATGTGATTCTAGGTCCTATAGAACCATGTTATGGAGACCTACAATTACCTCTCTCACTTTCTAGAGATCTTACTCCATTTTGATTTTGCAATGCCATCTCGGGTGATGCTGAAACTTGTAGTGTTGGCTAGTACAAAGTTGCCAACTACCAAATCTCCCTCACCATTCATCATGGGATTGAACTGTTTATTCTATTAGCTCCAAGTGCCTTGGTAAACCCTAGTGTCAAGCTCATCTCATCCCATTGAGCACTTGAACGTTCTCAGGTATGCCAAATCGAAATGTCCCTAAGGGTCACTAAATGCCATAGGGCAGCGATCTTTGACTATGGTAATGGGATATGTCATCTCATCCAATGATGGAGACTCATGATATCCTATAGGGAATCCTTATTATTAATTTTAGATTCAACAACCTCTTCCCCTCTTAAAATAATGTAGTTAGAAATTTAACACCTTGAGCATAGAATTTGGGCTTGGGGATCTTCTGATGAAAGGAATGTACATAGACTTTCCATTTGGTTGGAGTGTCACAATTTCCTTACCCGCTAGTATAGTATCTTGGGACCAATCCAATTTAACTTTTCCTCTTAGGTCCCTACAAAAACTCATTCTCAACATGTCATTACTAACTAGGATATTAGCAATAATAGTGAGTGTGATGAATAACTTTTTAAACCTTTGTAGTAGTGTAACTATCAACATCTCTAGAAAAACTCGTAAATCTTTATCAAAATGCTAATTTCCATGAAAAAATGACATGGTATTAAACTTAATATTCATGTTCATTTCTAGGGCTTTGTGGTAGGGTTAAAGAAAGTGGAATCATTTTCTATGTAGATGGAATAAGTAAAATAATGTCAAGTGGCAAAGTATGATCATGACAATCTTTAAAATCATTCTGACTTTTCTTTCAACTAAGCACAACAATAGTGCTAAGTCCAAACAAGTGAAGAAGTACATGTGAGAAGCCTATGTAGTAGTTATGTGCAAATGGAATAGAGGTGTCCAATCGAGATCAATGATTGATTAAAGTATAATGAAAAACCTCTTAAAAGCTAGTTTACTACTATATCACATAGATTATAGTCATATGATAAAAAACATGGAGAACCTTTATGGTAGAGGTCTATAAGAACTAATTTAATGGATCATATGATAGTGAATTTAACAAAAAAAAGACATAGTGAGACTACAATCTTAATAAATCTAGTAATCATGTGTAATAGAATAGAAGACATTTAGTACTATTTATATAGGAGTAATAAATTAAAATGTTTCAAGGATATATTAACAAAACACCTAGTTCTGTACGTGCAAGATGACTCATAATCAAATACTACAATGAGTTGTAAGTTTGTGAGTTAGTTCATAAAGGGATAACTACGAAGGAACAATCACAGTTCTAAAGCTATAAAGAGGAGCTCCAAATGCCATTTAGGTGGTGGTAGTTTGGTAGTTTGAGGAAACTTATTATCTACTCCTATTTTTTCAATGTTGAACTCTATTAGAATAAATTTACAATTTTCACCTAGCACATAAGCTGGGAATTCAATAAAGGCTTTCAAATATTTTTGCATACATGTCAGTGCACTAGTGATATATGGTTATTTTGAGGCTACACTATATCAATATATATTATATTGTTATGATGAATGGTGATTTAATGAATAAGAACCTAACAAATCTAGAGGTCCAAAGATGTGCAATTGTCATAACATTAAGGATAAGACATTGAAATAGTGAGGTTTTCCTTTTGGAGAATTTGATAGTTATAGAATTATGGAAATAGTAGTCTTAAAGAAGATGACAATAGGCACTCCAAAATTCATGGCCTAAATGAGCAAAGGGATTCGAAAAGATGTCAGAACAATGAAGCTCTTGGTTGTCTTGTTGGTGATGTGAAAGATGATTTGTATAGTAGACAAAGCATCAAATTCAATAAGTTAAAGAACAAAAAGGTTTAGGAAAGTAGTTTGTCACAGATGAACATGGGACATGCATCCCATTATCTTAAAGCATTGGCATAATACACTTTTAAGGATATTAATGCCATGAAAGTAGAGCCTCAAGCCAGGAGACATGCATTGAATGAGGTCAAGCAATAGATATATGAAAGTTCTCTATAATAGCTAAAAAAAATTAGATACTTGCAGCCTCTATATTCACCATGCATTAGTTATTGTTTGTGACCAATTTTTGAAAGGTTTTGTAAATTTCTTCAAAGATACCTATCTGCTGCCAGTTTTGGAGTTGTTTATCATGAAAGGGTTGTAAGTCTTGTCTCCACTGTAGAAATTCCATGGTCTTTTGGATTTCAAGGATATAGACCCTAATGTATTATGTTATGCAAGCAAGAGCCCTGAAAGTGAGTGCAAAGAATTCTTTGACCAAGCCCTAGGTGAGCTAGGCAATGCTCGACTAGGGATTGTCAGCAAAGAAAGAGCTCTCGAGAGAAAAGCTTGAAGAATGAAAAATTTCCCTTATGAAGTATTGAAGAGGGGTATGAGGAGGTTATAATTTTTGGAGGAGGAGTCTTGATGAAGCGTGGAAGGTGTCTTAAAAGTGGGGACAGTAGGCAGCCAAGAAAACCCTACCAAACCCTCAATTTTGCTATTTTTGTTGTACAACTTGTACAAACCCTAAGACCCTAAATATCCTTGAGAATGGGTCCTATGTATAAATTTTTCTTAAGGCCATAGGTGTTGAAACTCTAAGACAAAAGATCTATTGGCCCTAGAAATCCGGGTGGAGGCCTAATTAGGGGCTCTCCTTGTAGCCGTTTTGTGAAGAAATCTTGAAATTGAGTGCAAACCCATTGTTTTTATCCATTCAAGCATAGTACAAGTGTTCCAATAAAATATTAGGACATCATGGAAACATTGGTTGGATTGGGGAGTGCTATGGTACTGTAGTAGACCTATAAAACCTTTGGAGGGATATTGTTCCTAGAAGAGTAAGGGAGTGATGTTGCAAGTTTGGATCAATTAACTTGGTGAGGAGGTTGGGCAAGGTCAGGGGATGTTCTAAGTGTGAAGAGATCATATAGACCACATAGGTGTACAAAAAACACCAAGATCCACATATAATATACAAGGTTGCACGAGGATGGGGGTACTTGGGGTACTTAGGGTATGGGTATGGGTACGGGTACGAGTACAACTATTTTTTATAATAGGGGATGCGAGTACTTGGGTATGTCAAAATTTAATTTTAATTATACATTTATATTTATAGAAAACCTGAATTTATGAGTCATGAAAATGATTTTTCAAATCAAGAACAGTGATAAAGTTTGCAAATGTAATGTATTGTTTTCAGTTTCAGATTTGTTATATGTTTGTAATAATAATTTATGATAAATGTTTAGATGCATAACAAAGAAGGAAGGTTTAAACATGAACAAGAAGATCATAAATCATATGACAATGACATATTACAAATGATAAATTTCTAGCTTTAACACTAATAAAGTTTATTGTTGATCAATATTGTATCAAAGTTTCAAACTGATTAGGTATTGAATTAAGCTTGATAAACAAATAACAGAGAAGGAAAACTTTAAACATGAACAAGATCATAAATCATATGACGATGACATATTGGAAATGATAAACTTATGCTTAAATAGTGATAAAGTTTATTGTTAATCAATATTCTATCAAAGTGTCAAACTGATTATGTATTGAATTAAGCTTGATAAACAATGAGCTGATACAATAACAAAAAACCCAAAAAAAAACCAAAATATCAATCAAGGTCCTTAGCTATGATGCTCTCCACTGAGTACCCAGTACTTGGGATACATGTACTTGTTACTTGGGTATGTGGGTATGAGTACCGAGGGTGTCAGTACAAGTACCCATGCAACCTCATAATATATTATGATAATCAATAATGTCATACATGAACAAACATATACTATATTATGTTAACCAATAATGTCATACATGAAGGAACATATAATATATTATGATAACCAATAATGTCATACATGAACAAAAATATAATATAGAATGATAACCAATAATGTCATAAATTAAAAATTACATAATATATTATGATAACCAATAATGTCATACACAAACAAACATATCATATATTAACCAATAATGTCATAAGTCTAATAATGTCATGCATCAAATAAATGTCATACATCAAATGTATATCGAATATGTCCGCTGACATAAAATCCAACATATATGTCTGTTGATGCCTATACATGGATGTCTATCAACTATATCTTCTCCTTCCCATGAGGAGAAGGAAAAAAATCTCTAGAGTTGTTCGATCATCGTGTGGAGGGAGATGATGGCGATGATGGGGTCTTCCTCACACGCTTGCTTGTCCTCTTGTTGAGACTCTTCTCTAACTCGAGCTGATAAAAATAAAGTAGATATGAATCAATAATTATTATACATTGAAATCAAATATATGTACATACAAAATTAATTATTTTCTTACTGCCATCATATAGTCGCTCTGTAAGTCCACCTCGAAGGCTCGTGGATGATCGGGTGTAACAAGACCCTACAAAAATTCAATCAATATAATCACTTATAAATACCATTATAAATTTTGATAATAACTATTATAAACAACAATTAAAACTAAGAAAATTCTTTCATACCTCAGTCAATGGCTATGAACTAGCCATAGCTATAACCACTCCACGATCGATAGACTAGCGATGATGAGGAGGAGTCTCAAATGTCAAGAGCTGTATGTCATACAATAAACGTTACATGTAACATGAAATATGAAACAAATATAATCAAATGAATTAAATTAACATGAAACAAATGTACCTCTACAAATCTCATATCACGTCTAGGCTCGGAGTCCGTAGTGAATGTTGACGGTCCTATACATAACTGATGCACATGCATAATTTTTTTTGTCAATCCTTAATATGATTAATTAATAAATATATGTATTAATTTAAATGATTAAATCGATACATACCTCTAGACTCGTCAAAAGGACAAAAAATGGGGCTGGGGGATCGCTACTAGGGCCACCAACACTCTAACCCTGAATTTTGAACAATGTCAATACATGCTAATTAATTAGTCATTCACTATACATATGAAATATGATCAAATTAGTTTATTATAATTGTAATTTAGCTGTGTCTCAATGCCAAATGTCTCATTCAAAAATTGATTAGTGACTAACCCATCATCCGCACCATCTCCAGCATAACTGCCAAATGTGCATAAGGATCTGCATGATGTGCACATGTGACCGTGAAATGCAGAAGGCCCTTCCTCAACTAATAGACTCGTGCAATGAATGAGGGTCTACATCAAAGCATTAATAGTCCCTAGAGTGATGGCCTCTACATGTTCCTTCACAACTGAAGGAATAGTCACATGCTCAACCTGTGGCTTGACCACAGGTGCCCTAACTACATTAGGGTCACGACGTGCCCCCTACCTCTCAAATGATGACCCCCCACCTCTACCCTGAGATTCTAATATATCAAAATAATTGGGGATCTCCCCAAGGACAAACTCACAATATAATTTCTTTAAGAAATACATTGGGACCTCATGATTATTGTAGGGAGGGGCATCAAAAACCATCCACCATCTATCCCAAAAATTATTTCTAATACCATCATGTATGCACCAATGGATGGGGAACCATTTAGTTGTCTCTCTAATAGTATTTTGTTCACCAGGCTTTCTAAATAATGCACAAATTCTACCTTTTGGTATATCTTTTTTTTTTTTAAAACATCTTGATATGATAATTTGTTTACATAATATCTTTTTTGTTCATCCCTCTTAACTCACCAAATATCTAACTAACCACTAAAAAAAGTTACATGGGTCATAATGGACTCGAGGGAGGATGACAATTGAGCTCTCATTAGATTGGTTTGTACACAAGCTTTCAACCTACCAATGAGTGCTTCTAATTTGTTTTTTCCTCTTTTTATTTATCTATTATGTTTTCTTGTGTGCCAGGAGGAGGTCTTCCAATTGGTGCAAGCTGTGGAATTTCTTGTTCTTGTTGTGGAGGGTTTTGATTCTCATCTTGTTGAGGGTTTTGGTTTTGATCTTGTTGGGGATTTTCCAGTTCATTATTCATATTTCCTGATAAGAAATCAATTGCAATCTACATAAATAAACAAATTTAAAGAAAAATTGAAAAAAACCTACAAAACAATACAAAAAACATATAAAACAATGCAAAAAGAAGGTTAGACAACATACAGGGTGATCGTGATCACAATTTTTGATGATGAGGAGGCATATTGATGAGGCTGGTGGCAAAAATCTTCAATTTTCTGAATTCATGTACGTGTTGTGAGGAGAGGAAGTTGGAAAATGACTAAAAAATGAATGGGATGTGGGTTTACATCCCATTTATAATAATTGGGGTTTTTTAAAGTGCGTACATGCTATAGTGCATATGCACTATAGCACGTATGCACTATGGCTTGGGATTTCCAAGCCATAGTGTGTGCGCACTATAGCACGTACATGCTATTGAAAGTTAGAAAAAAAATGGGTGTCATCTTTTTGGCACCACAACTTGGTGCACTTACCCCTTAATACTTCTTGTCCTCTCTTGGATTCTCTCAATCTCAATCATGCTTTTAGCTATCACCAGAATCCTGTCACCATTAATTAACCTGTATGATGTGTCCCTTTTGGCCACCTTGTTAGCCATCCAGTCAGCAACCAAATTTGCCTCTCTATATTCATGTGACATGTAGACCCTCTTGAAAGTAAGCAAGATTTGTTTGGTTTCTTCCACCAAATTCTTAATAGACCAAGACATAGGATGTTCACCTTTGAGGCATTTTATGATGTTATTAGAGTCCCCCTCAAGCCAAAGGCATTTAACACCAATATCTTTTGTCAGGTTAGTAGTTTGAAGGGCAACATATGCCTCAATGAAGTGATTAGTTTGTTGCCCCAGAGGAAAGGCAACTGTCGCTATGCCATAACCATAGCAATTTCTACTCACCCCACCACTACATTCTTGTCCTAGATTACCTTTTTCCACCCCATCAAAATTTTCTTTGTGCCACTCCACTGGGGGTAAAGACCATTGGCATTCCTTTCTTCTTTTCTGTGTGTCATTACTACTTCTGGTGTCTCTTGCAAACGGGTTAGATCCTTTGCAAAAAAGATAGTTCTCCAAAAGGGATTTTAGAATTTTACCTGACATTGTCTTGGCAAGAAGGCTAGCATCCTTGAAAAATTGATTATTGCATTATTTCCATATCCCCCAACCAAAGTGGGGTAGAGCCCATTTTTTGATGGCTTGAAGACTAGAACCCTTCCAAGAATCATCCCTTTGCATGTTGCCAGAGCAAAGAGACTTTCTTTGTATTTTTTATGTGTTTTTTCCTTCATTATGTTGTAGTTCTACTTCCTTTGGGGATGATAATTTTTTTAACTTTATTATCATATGATCATACTAATCCCAAATTTGGTAGACCCCTTTTGTGCTCTTGTATTTGTTATGTATCTATTTCTCTTAACGTGATATGTCTAAGGGGGCATTTTGTAGTGGAAAAGTTTCTGATGGATGCATGTATGCTTCCATTAAATATATTTCTCCTACTAAGGCATTTTTAAATGCTTTATCATGGGGGTGTATACTCTAATCACTTGTGTTCACATGCACTTTGATGGTTGGTTGTTTGTATCTTTTTGGATTCCTCTATCAAACTATTAACAGCTCACAGGCTTTGACCCTTGTAGATCTTTTTGGATCCCTTTATTGAATTATCAATAATTCAATGGGTTTGATCCACATTGTTCTTTATAGATACCTCTTTGGATTACTAATAGTTTGGGAAGCCTGATCTTTTCTTTGATCCTTCTTTGGAGAATTGATAGTCTGAGAAGCATGGTCTTGTTTCTAGTCCCTTAAGGACACACACATCCTTATGATTGGGCCATTTTTATTCTCCTTTAGTGACATGGAGTTCCCTTGGAGGATGGGTCTTTGATGGATTGATTAGCATTCCACATACACTCCCTCTAGATAGATACATGATAGTTATAAAGGGGGTGAGATTATTTTCATTTCAAGTCACTAGATAAATCTTGCCACCTATTTTTTTCATATGTAAGCACCTTCATACCATTGCATTTGACCATCTAAGTAAACATCTCTTAGTTTTTTTCTTCTTCTTATTTTACTTTTCTTTGTGCCTTTGGTATATTCATCAAGACCAACTAGTTATTCAAAATGACATTAGGATTGTTGGACTCAACTCAAATTCATAATACTATTTTTTCAAAAAATATTTCTATCTTTTATTCTAACCCCCTCTATTTCCTTCATTGAACATATAGGAGCACAATTCCTTACTTGAAGACCACCCACTTACAATAAGGACTTATAATTCAAATTATAGGTGACAACTAGATTAAGTGGATAAGACTTACACATTGTATTTTGCAATTCAATTGGAGAATTTTGAAAAATAGTAAAATGCTATTGAGGAGTAACCATAGAAGGTAGATAACAATATTTACAAGAAATAAAAACTTAGGAACCTTTCTCCAAGATATAGAGTACATTCTAACATGAATTCTAAAATTAATCATTTGTGGAACAAGGTTGTCTTGTTGTTCTATTGTTGCATTCAACCCATTTATCTTTGTCTTTATTTTCAAATTTCTTTCCAAATTAAAGCTCCATCTTTTATTTTTCTTTATACCATTTAGATTGTTTCCATTTAAATTATTGAACTTGTTCCCAAAACTAAAGTGTTATCAAAAGCCAAGCTATAGGAGGAAATATCACACAATTATAGGTATTACGGATTTCTATAGAAAACTATTCAAAAACTCCCTAAGTCTTTTGATATTTTAGCTTAAAAAATACAAAAATATTTATCTCTTTCTACACATGCTGATCCAAGTGTATTGTTTCAAATATTCTTCCTCCATTACCTTTTGCATTCCTTGCTTAGTTAAAATTGACTCGTTATTTGAGACCTCTTCTTCTCCTGGCCCAAGCATTCCATATTTTATTTCTTAATAATATAATTGTGTCGATATTATTTTTTCACTCCTCTCTTCTAATCCTTGTTCTTATCCACTACTCACAACAATAGTTATAGGCTCAATTATTTTTCTATTTTCTTCCTTCTGACTATTTTGAATTGGCCATATATTTGAGTGTTTCTCTTAACAAACTTTTGTAGAAATTATTCTTCTTCAAAATATGTGGTAGAGAAAGTTTCTCAGTATTTTGGGAAAATGGTTACTAGTGTGTAGTACTTTATAATACAAAACCAAAATGAAAATATTGTACATGTTTCCTTTTTGGTGTTGAAGGTGAACTTTCCTTTGAAGGAGCTTTAAATGAACATGAAGGCTTATTTTTCTTAGTAGTTGTGGAAACAAATTTTCTTTCTTTCTTTTTATTATTCTTATGTGAAGAAGTTAGGCTTTCCTTAGCATCATTTTTCCTAATAGAGGCAGGTCTATGGTTTCTTCAGTTTTACTCTTAGTCTTGCCCATTTTTGTTGATTTCTCTTTTCACTTTTCAATTTTCCTAGAAAGATATTTCTTAAATGACTTTATAAGGTTTCCTTAAGAAGTTTTTGTGCTGACTTATGGCTCAAAGAATTAAATACAAGATATGTAGACTAAATCACTTCTTCCTCTTCTTTAACGGAATCCTCATCTAATTCATAATTCTTATCTTCTTCCTCACCCAAAAACTATATTTTTCCTTTAAAATGCCCCCTTTTCTACTAGACTCTCTCCTTAATTTAAACTTTCTACCCTTAGGTGCTAGGTCACTCTATATAACCCCTTTAATTTGTATCCTTCCATCTCTTTCTGGGAAAATAAAATTTCAATTTCCTTGTAACAAGTAATACAATTAAGTAGTGGTAAAAAACATAGACATCTTTACAATTTTGAACATCTTTATCCATCTTTGTTGATAAATTTACCATATAGTGGGGATTTTATTAATTGTATTGGTGCAATGGAAATTGTGATTTTTTTAGTGGTGCACATGTAAATTTGACAACCTTTCTTTACATGTCAAATATTCAATAATGTGAGTTGGAAGCACAAACCATTTATAGAGTATTGAAAGCCACCTACAACCTTGCATTGAAATGTCTAGAGGATCATCACCTGGTCATCTAAATTATGTTTTCGTTGAAATTACTTCATGCATTGCTAGGTACTCTTTCCTTTCATTGATCACCTTGACAATCATACTACAACTATCATTGTGGTATCAACTTTAATTAATTCCATATTGTAATGAAAAGAAAAGATTAAGATGAATATTAGTATCAAAATCTAAAATATTATGGAAATATTCCAACCACCCCACATTAGTAAACACTTTCTTTTATACTATGTCATTATCTATAAGGGTGTGAGTAGTAGGTTCACTATAAATTGGATCACCCCCATTCACAATGACTATAATTTCTTTTTAAATTCCTTGAATTTTAGTTCAACATAAGGTAGGAACTCTCTATTAACAAGGGCTCTAGAAACTTAGAGAATACTCTTCATAGACTTTATAAAAAACTTGACAAAAAGGCTCCCTATAATTGATAATAACTTAGAATTCTTAATGATAAAAAAATTAAATATGGTTGCTGAAAATAAAGAATTAAATCATACTAGATCAAATGTTCAAACATCATATATGAGCCACCTCCTGCCCAAACTTAAAATAGATACGAGTCTGGACATTTGGTTCAAAGAGTTTGAAATATGATGTGAAAACGTGGAAATACTCAATAGAATACTTGATTTAAAATCACAAAATAGAAATAATGAAAATCAATGTGAGACAATTTTAAAATTTATTGGAATGATTAATGCATACCTTTCCTAAGTCATGTTGTACTCATAAAATATGCAAATTACAAACACAGACAAATGATAAGCCAAGATGAAGATATTGTACTGACTATTGACCATGAAAAGTAGATTAGGGATTATCAAAATTGACAAGGAGTTCATTTGAGTTGGAAGGCACAGAAGGATTTGTATAGGTTCATATGTAATCATTGTACAACTAATAAGGAATACTGACCTCCATTACCTCAATTCTTAAATAGGTCTCATGTTTAGTGAAGTAATAGGGTCATTTGCAACTAATTATGCTGGATTCTAGAAGGGATGTCTTATTTGTTACTAGCTAGTGTTTCCATATGAAGGAAGTTTCTTCATTTTATATTTAATCTTTTTCAAGAATGAACATTTGTAACATTTTTTTTAGAAGCTACACAAAGACTAGAGAATTCCTTTTGATGAACATCATTCATAGAACCTTCTCAAACTATTCATTTCATGTATAACTAAAGACAATTTCCATTAACAAAAAAAGAAATTCTAACTAGATATATTATCTATAATTGGCGTAGTAATGGAAGGAATTACCCCAATGGAGATTGTTCAATGAAGAAGCTAGAGTTAACATAGTGAAAAATCACAAACAATTATTGTATTTCACACTAGAAAATATGAAATGGCTCTTTTTATTATCATAGGAAGAAGAATTTACATCAAATTGGGCTATAATTGTAGCTTACAAACTTTTGATAGACATGCCTCATTTCTAAAGACACTAACTAGCTTCCCAAATCTATCACTATAGCCCATCACCTCTTCTTGCTTGTGACTCTTCTTAATTAAGAGCTACTATAATAATTATATACAAGATCACAAGCCACAAGTTGGCCAAACCAATGATATTGTCTGAAGATTAAGAGAATGTATTACAACATATAAGTCAGGATCAAAATCTATAGGAATTCATCTTGATAAGATTGATATATGATGTGATTGAACATGAATGTCCACCACAAAGTATTAGCATAAAAAAATGTGCCACCAATCATCACAAATCATGAAATTCCATTGCAATATCAAATCATTGAAAATTGCATGTTAGAATAGGAATAACAAATATGACAAACCAATTTACTATAACTTCGTTAGGAAAGAACTGATCAAAATGAAAACCCAAACATAGATGTAAATTGATGTCAAGAACATATAATAATGATCACATGCAATAATGATCCAATTGGAACAATATCAACACAAAATATAGAAAATGGAATACAAGAACAAGAACAAAAAGGAAATATTTTTGGTTGATGTAATATTTCTAGTTGTCCAAGACTGCTCTCACATCAGACACCCCAACTAAAAATAAGATTTTACATAAGAGGAATTATGAACATATAACATGATTCATAATATAAATCTCATGTTAATTCTTGATCCAAATATCCTCTTTCTTTTCAACTGTCATAGTCTATAAATGGAAACATAATATTATTATATCCATACTTCACAAACCCAATAGTAAACCCTTTCTCATCATGTAATACTCTGTAACTACTACCATTATCATATCTTACCCATTTATGTCATAGCTTTCATTAATCTTTCTTCTTCAGTAGGGATCTCAACTTCAATGATTTCAAGATCTTCAACATCTTTCTCATATTAATCTCAAGTCTCAAGTTTCCTTCTAGATCAAGTTAGAGATTTATGATTCTCAATCCTAATCTCAACTCTAAATTTCTCCATCATTTTGCATAATCTCCTAGGGTTCATCCTTTTAGGTGGCATCCTTCCTATAATTTGAAGCACCTATCTTAGATTAGGTAATCTAGCTACACCACTTCAATTACCTCTCATTTGATGATCTATTGAATACACTTACAATATTTTTTAATGAGTAATATTCTCTCAATAATATGCCTCCAACAATTCATAGAAAATCCTCTTCCTAACTAGCTCATGCATTCGCTTTTTTAGTGTAGGTTAGGTACCTAGTTCTTTCACCCCACAAATATAAAATCCACAACTTATGAAGTTTAGGAATGTAAAAAAATAACTAGAGTTTAATAACAAACACTAATGGTAATCCACACCAAAAATATATATAATGGGTCTTTTTATTATCATATGAACAAGAAATTACATCAAATTGGTGTATAAGTGCATCTTACAAACTTTTGATAGATATTCCTCATTACTAAAGATACTAACTACCTTCCCAAGCCTTCCATAATACTTTTTCACCTCTTCCCATTCATGACCCCTCCTAAACAAGTGCCACTACAATAATTATATACAAGATCCCAAGCCACATGTCAGCTAGACTGATCATATTTTCCAAAGATGATATAATGTATTAGAACATGTAGGTAAGGACCTAAATCTATAATAACTCATCTAGATAAGGTTGATATGTTGTTTAGTTTTACATGGACATCCACCATGAATGTATTAGCATAGACCAATGTGTCAACAATCATCATAGATCATGAAATGTTGTCAGAATATAAAATCATTACAAAATATATGTTAGGATAGGAAGAACCAATAGAACTAGAATAATATTACTATAGATTCATTATGAAAGAACCAATCATAATGTGAACCTAGTCATAGATGTAACTTGATGTTAAGAACATATCATAAGGGTTGTATGGCATAATGAGCCAAGTGAAACAATCACAACATGAGACACATAAATTGGCAAACAAGAGTAGGAATAGAAAGGAAATCTTATTGATTGATAGTTGTCTAAGGGTGCTCCTACATCAATAATTGTACTAAAACATTTGGAACAACTTTAGCCTCATACGACCCTAGACAATGAGTTTTAAAATTCTCATGAACATCCTAACATTGAGAATAAAATAGGAGTGATCAATCACATAGTTCAAAATTCTTAGATTTGATATTTTGATCATAACATTTCATTATTCAGGATTAAACACCTTTACTTATCTTTAAAACATCTTTCCTTAGTTAATCAAGTTGCAATATCATTTGTTTCTATGAATTTGAAACATTTATTCCAATTTCCACACTTTTATTTTAATGTTTTGTGTTCAAATTGTGTAGGCATATTTTTTTTTATCCATATACTAGTTTAAATGGTGTGAATCTTATGATCATTAATCATGTAGTTCGGTAAGCCTATGTCCCTTTTGGAAAATATTTTTGATCACTCCTAAATTGCTACTATTTTTGTTAGATTTTTTTTGTCTTTGTTTTTTTTACTTGACTATTTTTTTAAGGTGGTAGGGGGTATGTTAGGGTTCTTAAGTACTGGGGTGTTAATTAGTAGAAACATGTAATGTATAAATTCAAACATCGATCTGCATAATTGTAATACCAACTTCTAAAACACAAAGAAAATAATCAATGAAAGAAAATGAAAGAGAAAAAATATCAAACATCCACTAAACCATCACACATAAAAAAAATATTTTGGCATCATGGAAACCATTGTTAGAGGTAAAACATCATGGTTGGGATGACACCCACAAGCTTACTACTATAGTAAATGAGTTGCCATGGTAGGAGTTACAATAAACCTTTATGAGTGTTCACCCTACTAGGAGTTATTTGTAACTTGTTAGAAGTACAAATAGATATGTAAGGATCTACATCAGAAGAGGATTCCAAAATCCTTTTCTAAGAGTTCACTTGGTTAAGGGATTTCTAATAAGAACCTATTAATGTTCACCTAACTCATGGGTTTTCCTACTATAACTATTAGGGAACAACAAGATCATTTATCTGGATGGGGTACTACTTGCCCACAAGATCCAATCCACTCTCTAATCTTCTAAAACTATTCTCTTCTCTTTTCTACTCAATATTTTGATCACAACCTTAGCACACTAAATTCACACTTTTTTTTTCATCAAATGCCTCTTTAAGAATAGTTTGGTTAGAGACATAACTTTACTCGCTTAATCCTAGCTATTCATTGAAATCTCAATATTTTTGCAAAAATAATATAGGTAAATAATATATCTCAATGTCATAATACATTTCATCATGACCACATTGACCTATAATAAGATAGTTTGTCATATTTCCAAGATAATCAAACACATTTTGAATCCTCTAGTGGACTTAAAATTTCCTTATACTCCTTCCAAAAATCCTAAAAATGCTAGCTTGTCATACCATAACCTCTAATACTTGTCATCATGTCATCAAATATTATTGTAATTTTTATACCACTCATCAATTGTGAATCTTCTACCTATCTTGAAGAACTCAAAGTGTTTTTATTTATCTTGACAATTGTGACAATCCAAACTCTATTTCTGGTCATCCCATTAGGTTTTGGTCATGATTATGCTAAAAGATAACCATGTTGATGTTGTACATGTGATTATACTCCAAAAATCTACTTCTACTTTAAGCACCACCAAATTTTTGTCTTTGATGTCTATCAATCTTCTAAACTAAGCCATTTACTTCCATAACTAATCATAAAACCTTCTCATCGATAATGTCTTTATTTCATACTAACTTCACTAATCATATTACTTAATTTTTCTATTAGTTTCCATCAATAACAATCAAACAAGTAACTCCTTATGTCTGCCACCAATTTTTTCATAATAATGCCAACAATCTCCCCATAAGCATTGATAGAAAATACCTCAAATTAAATCAATCAATGCTCCCCCTTTCTCTATTTACTTCTTATGCACATTTTGACACTTCCACTTATATCTCCTTATAATTCCCTTGTGATTCATATGCTCCACCTAAGCTCCATATACTCCCCCTTTGACCACAATGCCAAAGGTACAATAATAAAAGTATGTGTAATGAAACTAAAGTTATTTACACCCTATCAAAGATTACCTTGAAATTAATATTTGTTCATTCTAAGATTTTCTCCCAATATTTATGCAAGTGGCTTAGAGTAATAATATTCTCATGTAACCTATGACTTACCTCAATCATACTATTTAGGGAACTTGTGTTTGGTAAGGCAAGGATTCCTTTTCCCTTCACATTTTATTGCATAACCTAAATGGTAGGGAATAAATAAGACTGCATCTCAAGTAGATCAACCATATTGTTATCATATTCATGTTGTAGTTTCCTTATCTTGCATAAAATCTACTCCATATTTCCACTATGAGTAGTGCCTAATATTTTCATGGGATCAAAATGACCACTCAGGCTCACCAAAACCATTTGAACTTCACCTCTCTATTGCTCCAAATCCTAGAGAAATTTAAAATAGTTTAACACCTTAAAAAATAGTTGTCCTACCTCATTCAACATTGACTTGGTGCCCTTAACCAAATATGTTAACTTTTACCGATCTATAGTAATCTTATTCATCAATTTACCAATCGCCTTTTTCTCCAAGTTTTCTTCAAAAAAATTCATTTCTACAGTCTGCAAGTCTACACCTTGATCGGAAATGGCCTTGATTAGAATACCCATCTAATCAATTATTTATCTCAAGAATTTTTCCTTGTTCTTATTTGATCCCATCTTGTCTCTTATAGCATTATTTAGTTGTTCAGAGTATTCCATCAATTTATTTGACTTTATTTTAGTAGTGTCCGCTAGTGTGGCCACTAGATCTTCTTCTTCAATAATTTGCACTAGTTTGTACTTTTTCTACTCACTTGTCTCAACAAGAATCATTTTTCTCTTTACATGATATTCCTCTTCTTCCTTTTTGTGACTTAACTCTTGTTGAATTTCTATAAAATTTTCTTCCTCCTCCTCAATAATATATTCTTCTTCCCATTCCTTGGAACATGACAAGGGGGAGTCCTTTTTACTAGTTATTGTTGGAAATTTAGAATAGACTAGGTGATTGAGAGGGGAGGGGTGAATCAAGAACCAATAAATCTTTTACTTCAATTCACCAATTAATCCTTCACAAACCAATCTGATCTAGTTGCATACATGAAAGACTAAAAGAAATAGAACAATCATAACACTTCACAAAATAATTGGTAATCCATAAACCTTCCAAATAGAAAGAAAAACTAGGGTGGGGATGATACCCATAAGCTTTAGTACTGTAGTATAAAGTTGTCCTGTTAAGGTTCACAAATGATCACTTCTAGTGATTTTCCCTATTAGGAGCAATAAGGACTATTAGGTCCACCTTGTAAAAGGATTTATACAATACAATGAAGTATGAACTTGGTTAGGAGATTATGCATAAGACTATTAAGTCCACCTTCTTAGAGGATTTGACTAATGCACCTATTAGGATGAACCAATAGCTGATCTTTGCTATGTAACTAGGTTTACTGATTGAGATTCCTTTGATGTACAATGATCACCTTAATGTGATGGATGGGACTCTTCTTTTCCTTAAAATAATTGTAGCCTTACTCTTCTAATTCACATTCATATTTGTTACACACACATTTGGATATGGAAAGATATCTTACATTTATACCAATCCAAATGATTACCTTTCGGAGTTGGCTAAAATACCATATTCAAAAATCTTCACCAAGTCGGCTCAATGTTGATACTTAGGTTCTGAAGACCACTCGGGTGATATACTAACACTTGGAAACATAATGAACTCAGCAAGCTCTGGCACTCAATTGACATTGGTTCTCGATCCACATTGATCACTTAGGAGTAGGTGTGAACTCAGTTAACATTGATGACTCTGTAAACACTGTAGACCTTGGTTGACATTGTAGAGCTCGGTTGAAATTGTAACTTGATCAACACTAATTTAGCTCTGCTTGGTTAACATGACTAGCTCGATTGACACTCTTTTTGTTATGCTTGGTTAACACTTACTTTCTACTTGGTTGACACTGCAAGAACTTATTTTACACTTTGATGCTCGGTTGACATTGCAACAACTCTATTTGCACTGTGAAGCTCAGTAATAATGCAACCAACTAGATGACTAAGTGTTTTGACACTAATTGACAAATGGTTTGACCATAAGGTCAATAATCTCCCCCTTTGGTATTAGTAACAAAAACACTTATCATACCAAAAATTCTGAATGCTCAAAATGATAAGTCAAAACCCCCCTATCAATTTACTTGTGTCTGTAACTCAATTTTGATTGTTATGCTAATACTGACTGACACTAACTCTGTTTTTTATTTTTCAAAATTATTTTTGTAGCTTTGTTGCTTAGTTGTATACATAGATTCCTATTGTACAGCTATATTTCCCCCTTATATCTATATTTCTCTCTTTTTTATGATATAACTATATTTTCCCATTTTTTGACATAAATGCCAAAAAATACATATTTACAAGGTAATTCCAAAATGTGAGAGGAAATCACTATGTACCTTCAAAACTAGAGACATGGTTTTGTCCCAATTTTTTTGCAAAAACTTTGAAGTATGCAAAGCTATCTAAACTTCAGCTGATAATTCTATCATATGATCAGCAATAGAAAAGTTGTTATCATGGATTAATGTTTTTGCATGAACAATTTATTTTTGCATTACATCCATGTTTAGAATTATCAAACTCTAAATTTATGCTAGTGAAGCCTTGATTCTTGATTCTTCTCTTAGTAACTCTGCCTGCAAGTCTATCAGATACCTAATCTTTATGAAATGTGTTGAGTTGGTGCTAGGGTCAAGTGATAACTGGTTAGCACTTGCCTTTAGATCAGTATCAATCTTTGACAACTTGTCCTTGATTTTCTTGGTAAAGTTTGTAGTATAATTTTAGACACTTAAAATCGTCCCAAATGCTATATTAATTCATTTAATATTTCCTTTGACATTATAATTAATTAATTATATTTTTCATAGTCTTCTACCTATTTAATAAAATAGCTTCATTTCCCTAATGTATTTAAATTTAATTTGAATACTTCCCTTCTAATGTATTAAATTCATTTAATGCATATTGCTCCATAAATTCCCTTTTAAATAAATTCTAATTTATTTAATTCCCTCCACTCTATTAAATTCTATAATCCTATGATTAAGTTAAATCCTATTTAATTTAATCTTAATCCCACCCTAAAACCTAGTCCACACCCATCACTCTCATCCTTCGAAGCCTACCCATTAATTAATCCCACTTAACTAGTCCTAAACACCTTTCTAAACACATCTTAGTCCCTAAGTATTTTCTCACACATGTGTGGGCAACTCAAGATCCAATAAAGCTTCCATTTTATTATTTTATTCACATCTCTTACACCTCTTACACACTTGTCCCCCTTTCCTTTCTTCTCACACATGTGTGAGCAAACCTTGAGCCATCACTTTCATCCAAAAGGCTTATGCTAACCTTTGTATGGCTTGTTACCTTAGCCCATGTGTCTCCCTTGTGGCACCTATGTGGAGACCACATAGATGCCACTTCCCCAAGGCCTATCTCAAACCTATAAATAGAGCCCTTGTCTCAAGTGTTTTACAATCTCCCTCATTTGCATTGTTATCATGCTAGTATAGAGTTAGAGCTTTCTTAGTAATTTGCATTTTTGCTACTAACCCTTTGGTAGTTGTTTACTTCTTGCATTTCTTTGCTTATTCATGATAGTATTGCACTCTTATATTTTCTTCTTACATCCACTTCCATTATCCATTAAGTTCTCTCAAAAATGGTTGCTTCCATAGCCATCTCTTGAATCATTCTTCATCATTTAGCTTAGTTGTATGTTCATTATTACATTTTCATATCATTGGGATTAATAGTTGTGTTTGGGAGAGCACATCCACATCCCTCACACCTTAGCAAACTAACAAGGCCTCTTATGGGTGCCCTTGTTGAGTTTCTTTGAGGTTACACGAGGACTCTTTTTTATCGGTTGCATTAGTATTAAAACACAATGTTAGTTAGTAGTTATCTTGATTTCAATATTGTTATATGCACATGCTACTAACGTTTTATTATTTATGTGTGCTCTCAATAGAGAAGGTTTTCACATATAAAATCACTTAGATTTACAAATAAGGAAACAACATTATTAACAGTGCTCTCAAAATAAATAAGAGTAGTGGATAGTTCCACTTGATCTATAGCAATATTTTGTGCCACATTCTCCAAAACCTTATCATTAAGTTTTCTCTCTACCCTGTGTCGTATTTTTTCTTGACCATTCAAATCTTCATTGAACTTGTGAAATATGTCAACAAGTTGGCCCAAAACAGATTTTTTATCATCAATTTCAATACTAGGTGAATTAATAAATATACCTTTGATATCTTCTAGAACTTGATTTCTTTTCTTCTTCTTTGCTCTCATTTTCTACCATCTGGCACTTTTCTTCCAAAGTTCTCCAAGAGTTTCCATCTAATCAGGAGTAAGATTGGAGAGATCCCAATATGAAATAACCATGTCTTCTTCTAGATCAATTTTATCATTGTAAAATTCCATCTCTTTTCCTTTTACCTTAGGTGAAGGAATTATTTCCTTACCTTTTCCCAAATCCTTAGTGCTCAGTTGAGGCTCGACTTCAACTATCATTGCACTTACTGTGGAATCACTTTCAATAGAAACAACATTACTAATTTGAGAAACAATAAAAGTAGCAAGAATACTTACAATTCCTTGCTATGACTTTAGTCTAGCTTGGTGTTGTGATGAGTGGAGCTTGTTACTCGATAGATGGTGTGGTGGAAACAAAACTCATCACTGAACTCAGTAAGACAACTCCAATAGCCAATTGAATGCTTAGTTGAGCTATGTTTAACCCAATTGTCTATGACTCAGTTGTAATCTCCACTAAGCTTGATGTAACTATTGATTTTCTCAAAGAATTAGGGAGGGAGGTCATTACCTCTATTGCAATCTTTTTAGGATCTGAATCTTGGATATTTAGAATATCAGGTAGATCCTCACTAATTTTTTGATCATCCATATCCTCTTCATCATCATCCACATCATCTACTTGCACAACTTCCTCAATGAAATTTATAACATGAAATCCATAAATTTTTTTCCATGCATTTGTATTGGATTTTAAAATAGATTCGATATCATTTGACAAAGTCAAGAATGCATTGAACTTAGGAGTTAGTTTTTGTTCATGTTTTGCCAATGCTTCCTTTACTTCCTTGTCTGAAAGATTTGGCATAAATTTCCTCAAGGTTTTTTCTTGGATATCCTTGGAAACCATTACAACATTATGCCAATGATTTGCTACTAACTTAATTATAATATATGGAACTTGACTTTTTAATTCACTCGAAAAGTATTTCCATTTTTCCATCTTTGCGACAAAGGCTTCTTCAATCTACTTTTTCTCTTCCTTATTTCTTGTTTCATACTTAAGAGATTTGAAATATGCCATACCTCCACCTTCTATGAGTCTTCTTAATCTTTCTTCAAAGGTAGGAGATGACTTTTGCAAAGATACTTGTTGCTCTTCTTCTTCATCTTCTTTGTTTTTGAGTCTGAGCTTCTTACTTGACTTGGTGGGTCTTCTAGTGAAAAAAGCAGGTGAAGATCTTATAGCTCTCTTTGTTATTGCTACTTTCCCCTTTTTATTTGGAATTTCTTCTTCTATTTCTTCCTCTTCTTCTTCATGATCCTCTACTTCTTCTTTATCCTCTTCAATGTCATCACCCTTACCTTCTATGAGTAGGAGAGGGGAGCCAAATTTCACATTCTCCTTTGGAATCCTTTCGACCTTCTTCCTTCCTCTCTTCAGAATTTGAGGAATCTCAATTTCAAGAGAATTTTTTTGCCTCTTCATATGTTCCAAAATAAGGTTCTTTGGGTTCCATAGGCTCATTGACAATAGCCTCAATGATGTCCTTAGTATCATCAATATTTACCTCATAGCCAAGAGGTCTTACCGATGCAACTCTCAGTCTAACTACCTGAATATGTACCTTGTCACAATTTACAAGGAAACATATATCTTGTTCATCCACTAGTTGCTTAGGTATTCTAAACCTACTTTACATTCTTTCCTTGAAAGTTTCCAAATATGCATCTATGATACCCTCAAAGTTATCTCCCATTTCTGTTATAAATTCATTGATATGATATACAATGGGTTTGTCATTTTTCCATACTAAATTTCCCTTGGAATGAAACAATTTATTAACATAAAAGAATAACCATGCCACAAGTGAACTAAACTTACACATTTTTTTCCTAGATGCTCGGATGCTCTCCATGGTCTTTCTCAATCGGTTTAGCTACAACTCAGCAAGCTCAAAAGATAGATTGTTATTTACTACTTTGAAAGTCAAGTTTATAGCTTCACATGGGACACTATTTAGTCGGCTAGAACTATATATCTTGTATGTAATAACATGAATTCCAAACTTGATCTCCATGTTAGTAACACCATTCAACTTCATTCCTCTACCATCTGACTTAGTAAGAGTCTTCTTTGCCAGCTCAACCCAACCTATGGTTTTTGTCATTTTAGGTCTATAATAGATGAGAAAGTTGGTAACCCTATGAATCATTTTCTTTGTGATTTGGATGGGTTGGTCGAGCTAGAATTGCATGTCGTAAATGTGACTAAGGATAAACCTAATCCACTTAATTTTGAAATCCCTTTGCATATACAAAATGTGGGTTAAATCCTTCACTTCTAAGATTTTATGCTTGAGTTTAAGGTTGTCATTGACACACACAATTATTCATATGCTTGATTCATCTCTACAGTTACCAATTCCTAAATTGAACAACAATAAAAGGATCTAATATAATTTATTAATAGTACCTTTTGTGGAATTTGCAAATACGCACCAAATGGGTCCAATTCCTCTGTAATCACAGGACAAAGCTTGAATTTTGGGGCTTCATGCACAATGTTCCTTACTAACATCTCAGAACCCTTCTTGACCTTTTTGCTAGATGAGGACACCATATTTATCAGTGATGAAAGGATAAACTTTAACAAACTCGCTCTGAATTTCTCGAGGGCTCAAGATTTCTCTGCTCTATTTGCTATCAAATCCATGGTGAAAAAAAGAAACCTTTTGATTATTTCTTTTAAACAAAATACTGTATTTAACTTTCCATAAATGCATCATACTACAAATATCTTAGTGACATCATATTGAACTTGACAGACATGAAATGCTCAGCTAAGTACTCAACTCAGTAGATACCTTCAATCTTTAGCACACACTCAGTTAGGTATCAAACCCAGTGTACACCATCTAAGCTTGGTAGGAACTCCAAACTTAGTTCATAAAACTTGACCTTGCTCAGTTAAGATCATACAACATGACCTTACTCGGTAAGGTCATGCAACTTGGCCTTGCTCGGTAAGGTCATGCAACCCAAACTTGCTCAATAAGGTCATGCAACTTGACCTTGCTTGATAAGGTCTAAGACACTAATTCAAACTATCAATCAACTTAGTGATCCCAATGCATTTGAAATGTTGAGTTAGATCTTTTTCTTGCTTGGTTGGAACTGATATAGGATGTTTTTTCTAAATCATAGTTCCAGTGATCTCCATGGATAATTAGTTTGAAATAGTTGAGTCACCCAACTCATTGACTTGGGTGTCAACATTTTGAGGACTTTGACTTGTATTCTCTAGAGATTTCTTTATCTATTACTACCTCATTTGAATTCTGATATTTTCAACCTTTTCTTTCTTTTCATCTTCAAATGCAGCTCGATTCATACAATTTCTAGCTAGATATTCAAGTTCTATGCATACAAGACATCTCTTTGTAGGGTCTCTCTTCCTCATGTGAGTTCTTATAAAATTTTCTTTGATGTGTTCATACTCACCACATAAGTGACATCTGCAACATGTGTTATAATTCCAACCAAAGATAGCTTTCACAAATTGTTATGCTGGATTCCATTTCTTGGTTTTGCATTTTGAAGATTTGTGCCCTTGTTTGTTGCAATTGAAACATTTTCCTTCAAACTTGATTTTCTCTATGCATTCACTTCCTCTATGTCCTTGTTTGTTATAACTATAACAATGTCCACTAAATTTTGATTTACCATTCCTCCAACATTTGTTTAATGTATGCCCTATATTTCCACAATGATTGCATGTAGGCCTTTTGTTCTTTTGAGCTCCTTGTTGTGATGATTCGCCTTCATCTATATAGCCTAATCCAAGTTTTCCTTTGTGTCTGAATTGAGTTTTCTCATTCAATTGATTCATGCTTTCTTGAGATTTCATCATCCTTTCACTAGTTCTCCTTTCTGTGTCAAGATCATTCTACAATCTTTCATTATATATCCTCAAGTTGATAAGTTCTTAATTTGCACAATTGAGTTGATTCATCAAATCTGCTTGCTGAAGAGATGGGTGATGAATTTCATTATTTTTTTTCTTGTCTTTTCAGTTAGTAATATTTTCTCCTCTTTTTCTATGTCCTTTTGTTCCATATTTTCACACATTTTAATTGACTAAATTTCTTGCTCTCTTTTCAATTTTCTAACTTCTTCATGTAGAGTGAGATTCCTTTTCAAGTAGATATTTTATTGTTGCATCAACTTCATCTAAACGTCTTTCTTGGAAAATGTCTCCAATTCTTTCTTCTATGTAAAGATTGTCATTCATCTGTAACGCTAGTTCTTTCCTTCTTTGAAAAGATTTAGAGAGTTGCTCCTTCATTTTCTTGAATTGTTCCATGGCCAATTGTAGATCCAACTTTTCATTTTCAATAGCTTTCTCTGGTTTGTACACTTTTATTTCCTATTATCTTTTCTCAAGCTACTAAACTTCTAATGTGAGAAACAAATGCACTGATACCAATTATTGGAAATGTAGAATAGACTAGGTAACTAAGAGGGGAGGGGTGAATTAGGAACTAATAAAACTTTTACTTTAATTCACCAATTAATCCTTCACAAACTAATCTAATCTAATTGCATGCATGAAAGACTGAAAGCAATAAAACATTCATAACACTTGACACAATAATTGGTAACCTAGAAACCTTCCAAATGGAAACTAAAAATAGGTTGGAGATAATACCCCCAAGCTTTTGTACTACAATATAAATTTTTCCTGTTAAGGCTTACAATTGATCACTTCTGGTGATCTGCACTATTAGGAGCAATAAGGATGTTAGGTCCACCTTGTAAGAGGATTTATATAATACAATGAAGCATATACTTGGTTAGGAGATTATGCATAAAAGTGTTAAGTCCACCTTGTTAGATGATTTGATTGATGTGCCTATTAGGATGAACCAGTAGTTGATCTTTACTCTACAACTAGGTTTTCTTATTGAGATTTTGCTGATGTACAATGATCACCTTAATGTGATGGATGAGACTTTATTTTTCCTTATACTTCTTGTAGCCTTACTCTTCTAATTCACATTCATACTTGTTTCACACACACTTGGACATGGCAAGATATCTTATATTTATACCATTCCAAATAATTACCTTTTGGAGTCGGCTACAATACCATATTCAACAATCTTCACCAAGTCAACTCAATGTTGATACTCTTGTTCTAAAGACCACTCGGATGATATACTGACACTCGAAAACAAAGTGAACTCAGAAAGCTTTGGCACTCATTTGACACTGGTGCTTGATCCACATTAATCACTTAGGAGTAGGTGTGAACTTGGTTAACATCGATGACTCGACAAACACTATAGAACTTAGTTGACACTGTAGAGCTTGGTTAACACTGTAGCTCAATCAACACTACTTTAGCTCTTCTCAGTTAACATAACTATCTCGGTTAACATTGCCTTTCTGCTTTGCTTAGTTAACACTTACTTTCTTCTTGGTTGATACTACAACAACTCAATGTACACTATGATGCTTAGTTGACATGTACCAACTGAATTTTCACTGTGAAGCTCAATAATAATGCAACCAACTAGATGACTAAGTGTTTTGGCACTAATTGACAAATAGTTTGACCATAATGGTTATATCTATTATTTCAACCTTAGTTACACTAGTTGGTGGTAACTCAACAGTTTTTTATTAAATGTGCTATACTTATTTAGGGACATCAAGAAAAAAATCCCCACTGATATGTTCTACTATAAATACTTCATCTACATCAATTGTGTTGATCTCAGATTGGTTTTGACAATTGAGTGTCAACACACTTAAGAAATTTTCTAATTTCATTCTGAGTATAATATAGATGCCAAGTTGTAATGAGTGTCGAGTCACTCATGTGTCGAATAAATGGTAAGTGCCGAGTAGATAGACAGAGCCAAGCAAGTTTCAAGTACCAAGTGAACAATAGATGCCGAGCAAGTTCAAGTTTCGAGCAAGACATAATTTCAATATGTGTCAAGCATCAGTAATCAACAAGGACCGAGCAACATAGATTTGACATAAGAGTTTGTGAATGCACAAACTATTATGTAAACCATTTTTGAGCTGAGATATGGATAAATCTCGAAAGGTTAAAGATAAGATCGAATCCATTTGAATTCCCTATGCAATCAACATGCAACCAATAAGAAAAATAGAAGGATTTGAGCAAGAAAATTGGATGAATCTCAATCGTAGATTCATACCTAACCCTAAGTCATGAAGTCTTTTTAAAAGGATATGAAGCCCCATACTTTACAGAGTGTAAGAGAGAATGCATGCGAGGAGATAATGCTAGCAAAATATTTGAAGGAAGTGAAAGGGGTGAATTGATCAAGTTAAAGGTGACTTGGAAGAAGGAAAGAATTGTAGAATCAGTTAGCAGAAAAAAGAATCAAGATTACAACATTTTCATATCAAATTAGAGAGGATCAAGATGAACTAAATTGGGATATGAAATCAGCAATATTAGATTGTAAGTGTGTCAGATCAAACATTCTATTGTACTCTCTAACAATTGTTACAACAGAATGAAATCCTATGGAATTAGGTTGGTTTAACAACCATTATTTAAAGCCTTTAATAGGATGACATTCCAAGTGAGTTTTCTAAAGTCCTTTAGCTAGGCACACTTCTAACAGGGTGTTAAAATCCTTTAATAGGGTAGATCTAATAATCCTTTGTAAGCCTTTAACAGAGTAGGCCTTTCACAGGGCAGATCATGAGAATGGTCAAAACATGTAAACTTAATAGGTGAACTTTATTGTTGCAATACTAAAGAGTTGTGGGTGTCATCCCCACCCCAGCTTTACCTTCTCATTGGAGGGTTTCTCGGTAATCATATCTGGTGTCAAGGGTTTATGTGGATACATTTTCTTTACATGTTATTTCTATATGTTAATGCATGCAATGTTTAAAGTTGAAAGTTTTATTGGTTAGAGTTTAGTACTTCTGATTCACCCCCCCTCTCATAAGTATACTTCCTACTTGTTAATTCTAACAATTGGTATCAAAGCATAGTTCTCATCAAGAGAAGCCTTATAGCTTGGAGAAAAGATCTTGAGATGGAAGTCTACAAGTTGTGAAAGACTATTGAGAATCAAGAGATTGAGATACATCTCTTACTGCAACAACTAGATGAAGCCAGAGATTCCTTGAGGAGTTTTCTAAAGAGAAGGAAAGAAATTACCATAGTAGAGAATGACACTCAATACAAGGAGATTGACACCAAAAAGTTATTTGTAGATGGAAACTCTTGAAAATTTGATGCAGCAATTGTAGATCTCATGGACAAAAATAGAGCACAAGCTGAGGAGATCAAAAATCTCAAGTTGGAGCAAGAATCACAAGCAATACTGCTATGTGAGGTGACTGAGCAAAAGAAGAAAGCCATAGAGGATAAGGTCATGATTGAAGAGGACAAAAGAATCTTGTCAAATAGATTGGAAGAAAAAATAGCAGTGATGTCTAGGATCTCAAACATGCAACTAGACACCCTAAGTCAAATGATGAATGCCCATCATGAGTTGAATGTCAAGGACATTGAGATAACTACATTGAAGTTACAAAATGAGCAATTGCAAAATGACCTAAAAAGAGAAAAGGAGTTTGTAGAAAGTTTCAACAAGCCAAATGAATCTATCAAGTACTTTGAGCAATTACTAAAATCCCCTAGATCTAGCAAAGACACATCGAGATTGGGCTATACAAGTATTGAAGAAGGAGAGTCATCCAAGACTGCTGAACAAATGAATGACAAAGGTAAGAACTCTAAGCCTACTTGTCATCACTATGGAAAGAAAAGACATATAGCTAATATTTGTAGGAGCAAGAATTCTAGTCATAATGTTAAGTCAAAGAACATGACACATTGTTACAAGTACAACAAACAAGGTCATCATGCACATGAATGCAGAACTGAGACTATACATGCACCAAGATTTGTAGAATGCTACTACAATTGTTAGAAGTTTGGATACAAAGCCTTTGAGTGCAGATCCAAGTCCACATGGTCATCAAACAAAGAAAGAAGCCATAAAAATTCCTACAACTAGGACTACAATACAAGACATAACTATCACTACTATCAAGAATATGGACACATCCCTGAGAGTTGCATAAGAACACATTTCAATGGAAGCTATAGCAGACGGTTGAGCCAAACTACATGCTTTAGTTGTTTGAAGACTGGTCATATCAACAAGCACTGCCCAACAAGGACAAATGCACCTAACTTAGAGTCAATCAAGGGAAAAGGCAAGGTAGATGTTGAGCACATTAGAGGGGAGATGAATAAGACATAGAAAAGAAAAGATGGATGTAGCTCATCAAATGGAGGGATCACTTCACCTAAAGGGTCAAGTGGTCACACCTCATCAAACTAAGAAAGTGAAGGTATGTAAGACTGATATTTAAATGCTTTATCATACATTGGTTCCTAAATAATTTAGTACTAAAAGATCAACATGAATAAAAATGCAAGGTTAAATCTTCAAAAAATTTCACATTGCTTCCGAGTAAGGAAAGTTGCCTTTAGATACTGAGTAAAATCCTAGTGTATGTCAAGCTGCCACCCAAAGCTAGTTGAAGTCGAGTGTGTAGTTGTTGCCGAGTAAAAGGGAATTCCTATTGAAGCTAAGTAAGGGTAACTCTAGTGGATGTTGAGTGATGGGAAAACTAATGTAAGCTGAGTGAAATAGAAATTGCATAAGGAGTCGAGTGTATAGCTGTATATGTACTAAGCATTAAATGCTATGTATTGAAGGATATAAGGTTAATTTTTTAATCATTTTTTATCATTCAAACATAGAGCAAGAGTGAGCAAAGCACAGAAGTGATTTCCAAGCAGAGATTGAAGCTTTTGCAAAGATTCCAGTAAAGATTCAACACCATTTCATTGATCTAAGGTATTTCTCAAGTGTCAAGTTACACAGTTACAAAGTTTAGCATCTTTTGAAACCCTAGTCTTGCAAAATGGCCTCTAGTTCAAGAAATCCCAAAGATAAGGAACCATTTGAGGTTAAGTTGGTTAGTAATGAAGTCAAGCAACCAGATTTTAGGCCAATACTTGAAGTTTCATACAAAAATGACCCTATTGGTGTGCTATCCATAATTCCACCAAAAGTAGTAATGGTTCAGGATGTCACAAAATGTTATAACTACAAGGTTGGAGCAATAGGTGATATGGAAGTTCAACAAGCATATGAAATCTTATGTGAGAATGGAGTTTTGAAGGAAGAATTTCAAATCATTGAGAGAAAGGGCTGAACCCATGCTCTAGATTTCCCCACGGTCTTTGAGACTGAATGGATAAGAATAGTTTTGAGTAGGATTCACGATGGATGCCTATGGACCCATTAAGTTGTCAAAGAGAATCATACATAGGGTTACAAGATATCCAACCCTAAAATGACCAAAGACCTTGAGGAGTGACTCAAAAGAAGCTATTGAGAAAAATACTGGGGCAAAATGGAATAAAAGAGGCATGACCATTGACACAATCAAAGATCCTCTTCTACAATTTGTTGTAAGGGTCATATCCCAAAAATTCTACCAGTCAAGCCAACTAAATAGTGTGCCATGCATTGTAGTGGATGTAGGTTACAAAATTGTTAAGAAGGATCATACATATGATCTAGTAGAATTGCAACTGCAACAAATTATGGAGAATTTGGGAGCAATAAGGAGATCCAAAATTGCTCAATGTAAGTTTGGATCAATTTTGATATGGATCTTTTTCTATGTTAAGAATGAATTTCCCTCTTTTGGTAAGATAGGATGGAAGACCAATAGGTCTATAGCTGTACAAGTTAATGAGCACATAGAGTAGATGGAAACCAATTTTGAAACCATCATGACAAGCTATTTTGAGGACTTTAAGAAGCCTATGAAGTAAAGACTAAGGATTCTAGTCTCTCTACTAGATCAACATATCAATGATATTTGTTTCTTAGTTGACATTTATTATACTTATATCCAAGCAAAAATACCAAGAGTGAGATGGCTAAGGCCATTAGGAAATGAGCTAAACATCGATGAGGCATCAGCAACAATCACAACATTGCTTGTAGAAGAAATTTATAAGAGTGCAAAATCTTTTGGCACCTATGATGTAGTAAAGTCTAAGGTGGAAATGGAGTTGAAAACTACCTCAACTCTGACGAAAAAGGATAAATTGGTCAAGAAACTTAAGGCAAAATTTGGAGAAGGGACTGCAGAAGGAGAAGAAAAAGATGATGAAGATGAAGAAGAAGAAGAATAGGGCTAGGAGCCACTTGCCTTGACATAAGGCATGCGAGAAGATGAAGAGGAAGAAGGTGCTGAGGAAGAGCAAGCCAAGGAAGCACCAACTAAACTAGAGCCTAAGAAGACAAAAGCTCAGAAATAGCCTGCTGCTCAGCCTAAGGGCAAAAAGACTACAAAGCCAAGGCCAACCAAGCCTACTGCCCCAACCACAAGAACAACTACAAGAGCCACTACTCAAAAGGAAAAAGAGAAAATAATAGAGAAGAGGAAGGCTACTAAGCAACAAGGTCCAACCAAGAAGAAATTGAGAAGAAAATATGTTGCACAACCTAACTCTAATGAGGAAAGGACCGAGTCAGAAGACACAAGCCAATTTAGAGTGGTAAGTCATGCCACCAAGTCTGATTTAGAAAATATTTGTAATAATGTTAAAGATAATGTAGACTTAACAAGCTTGAAGAACATTGATTTCAATAAGTTGAGTAGGGAAGAACAAAACATGGTTGAGGAATCAATCTATACCATGATGGCCAAGTTCAAGAACAACCCACTTGAACTTGACAATTCAATGCCCAAAGATTTATATTCTATTATTGAAAATAAATGACATTCTTCCCTTAACATGGAAAAGGAAATAAGAGAGTCCACATTGGCTCAAGTAATGCCAAAACTTACCAAAGGACAAATAAAAAAGGCTAACAAGAAGCATGGGAGCAAATTTGCACCCAAATATATAGCCTTCAACATTCTTCAAAACAAGATTGAAGATTTTGTCAAGAAGTTCACTCAAATGTGGAAGTTAATATATGGGCTAACAACAGTTAAGGAAGGAGACAAAGATCCCTTTGAGGGAAGAAATAATGAAGAAGAGGAAGACAATGATAAGGAGAAGGTGAGAAGGAAAAGGCAGACAATATAGTGGAGGAGGAAACACAAAAGGGAGATAATATGGCAACTACTAAAGAGTAGCAAATAGATCAGAGTGTGCAAGACACATAATTTCCACCTCCAAGCCCTCCACATGATAGCAACACACTTGCAAACACAATCAAATTTAAGGATGTTCCTGACAACTCTGGTTAGAACATCAATCCATTGACTGCAGAGGATCTTAAGAAGATCCTTGACCAATCAACATCACAAGCTCAATTATGCAATAACCCAATATTAGTCAGTGTAGATGAATTGCACAAAGTAGTAGCTGACCTAACTAGGGACAAGGTGGCAACACAAGAAACATCTTCTTCCATCCCTACAACTACAAGTGGACAACCTAAAGAGAAAGCTTCACAAGAAACATCAACTAAGGTTAATTTCATAGTTAAAGTTACTACAGCTGTCGAGGAGCTAGCAAAGGAACAAACAGGATAGATGGATACTTCTGTTCCTACTACACAAGTACAAGGTGCACCACCTCAAATAATTATTACTAATAAAGATAAATTTGATGAGGAGAAGGAGATTCCAAAGGAAAAGGAGCAAGAAGCAATTGAAACCTTGGTAAATCTACCAACCTCTAGGACTCCTACAATAATGCCTCAGAAGCCAAGCACTAAAGTAATGCCACTCCAAATTTCAGCATTAGGCTAGAGCTTCACAAAGTTTTCAAGGGTACTTCACTATGGAGACCCTACATTAAATGAAGAAATAGTCATTCCAAAGTATGACTATGCAACCATGAACATAGACCAAATCAATGAGATGCAAGAAGCATTGGAAAGAAAGAAAAACTAAGAGATACTCAAAAAAGAGTACAAGAAAAGGCAAGCACTAATTGAAATAAAAGACATATTTTTAGATGCATTCAGCTTGCAGGCACCTGATGAAACTAAGCCAATAATGGACTAACTATCAAAAATTGTTGAACAGGTGACCAATGAAGACCAGAAGACAAATGTATAACTCATGGAATGGTTAGAGAAGAATTTTCAAGGAAAGGTGAATGAAAGAATATCCAGTAAAATAGCACTATCATAGGTAGAGCTGGAAAATAAAATTGAGAAGGTGAAGACAGTACTTGAGAATATATTCTCACTATACACAAAGTTGTGTGATCCTTCAATTTTCACACGAGAAACCAGCTAGAGAATAATGAGCTTGGAAAGAAATTTGAAAGTATCAAGCATACAATTGACAAAAGATCTAACTCAAAGTGAGAAGAACTATCATATGATGCTTCACATATATAAGGAACTAGCTATATTGATAGCAGAAGAGTCTAATACTAGAGCCAAATTAGTTCAAATACAAGCTGCCCTTACCCCTCACATGGAAATTCTCTAAAAGGAACTAGCCTATGCAGAAAATGTATTAAGGAAAGATCCTAAACTTTCAACATTAGATGGCTTAGTTCACCTTGCAGCAGAGACAACAATACAAATCAAATCCCTAGAAGTTGTAATACAAAATTGGGATGCTACTCTAAGAATTATGATGGACATGAACAAGACCTTCTTGGAAAAAATACTTAGTCAGTGTATAGACCCTTTGACATAATTGTCAAAAAGGGGGAGAAATTGTAAAAGAAGGCAAAAAATCAAAAGCCCAGAAGGAGACTTAATCTACAAGGGGAGACATGTGAAAGGGGAGCCAAAATGAAAGAGGGAGCCAAAACAAACAAAGAACAAAAAGGGGGAGATCAAACAATAGGAAATGGGGCATAACAAGGCATATCATATATAGAGTATCATAATTAAGAATAAAGAGAAGGAGTATCAAAAAAGGCAAATCACTCTACTCAGAGAGATTTTGATACATAAAAGGCACATTAACTCAGAGAGATTTATACAGTTTTGAGGTATATGGTTCTTTACAAAATTTTGAACAAATTTTAAAGTTTTGTAAATATTCCAAACAAAATGTATATTATACTCGAGGAGATTAGATTCATCATGTAAAGTTAAATGTTTTTGCCACTCATGTCAAAGGGGGAGATTGTTGATCTTAGATTGGTTTTGACAATTGAGTATCAACACACTTAATAAATTTTCTAAGTTCATGTCGAGTATAATATAGATGCCAAGTTGCAATGAGTGTTGAGTCACTCATGTGCCGAGTAAACAATAAGTGTTGAGCAGATAGACATAGCTGAGCAAGTTTCAAGTGTCAAGTGAACAATAGATGTTGAGCAAGTTCAAGTGCTAAGCAAGATAAAATTTTAGTGTGTGTGGAGCATCAACAATCAGAAAGTGCTAAGCAATAGAGATTTGACATAAGACTTTGTGAAGGCACAAACTATTATGTAAACCATTTTTGAGCCAACATATGGATAAATGTCAAAGGATTAAAAGTAAGATTGAATCTATTTGGATTCCCTATGAAATCAACATGTAACCAATAAGAAAAATGGAAGGATTTGAGCAGGAAAATTGGATGAATATCAATCATAGAATTATACCTAACTCTAAGTCATGAAATCTTTTTTAAAGAAGATGAAGCCCCATACTTTAAAGAGTGTAAGAGAGAATGCATGCAAGGAGATAATGCTAGCAAAAGATTTGAAGGAAGTGAAAGGGGTGAATTGATCAAGTTAAAGGTGACTTAGAAGAAGGATAGAATTGTAGAATTAGTCAGCAGAACAAAGAATTAAGATTACAACATTTTCATATCAGATCAGAGAGGATCAAGATGAACTAAATTGGAACCTAAAATCAGAAATATTATATTATAAGTGTGTCAGATCAAACATTCTATTGTACTCTCTAACAATTGTTACAATAGAATGAAATCCTATGGACTTAGGTTGGTTTAACAACTATTGTTTAAAGCCTTTAATAGGGTGACATTCCAACTGTGTGTTCTAAAGTCCATTAGCCAGACACACTTCTAACAGGGTGTTAAAATCCTTTAACAGGGTAGGATCTAACAATCCTTTGTAAGCCTTTAACAGGGCAAGCCTTTCATAGGACAAATCATGAGAATAGTCAAAACATGTAACCTTAATAGGTGAACCTTATTGCTGCAATAGTGAAGAGTTGTGGGTGTCATCCCCACCCCAATTTTACCTTCTCATTGGAGGGTTTTTGGGTAATCATATCTTTTGTCAAGTGTTTATGTGGATGCATTTTCTTTACATGTTATTTCTATATGTTTATGCATGCAATGTTTAAAGTTGAAAGTTTTATTGGTTAGAGTTTAGTACTTCTGATTCACACCCCCCCCTCTCAAAAGTATACTTCCTACTTGTTAATTCCAAAAAATTGGTGTAGTTTGATCTTTTTTAGCTTGTAGATCCTCCTTGGTTTTAGAATCTCCTTCTATACCTCAACTATTTCATTGTGCAAATTATGTGTATCCTCAATCAATTTTTTTTTTCTCTTTTCTTGAATCCAAATTGCTTCTTATGAGCTTCTATTATTGTTTTGATCTATTCAAAGATTATCTCATGTTCCACTTCCATCACTTCTTGCTCCATGATTTCTTTATCCATTTGGTACCTATCAACTAAAATAATTCATCACAAAAAAAAAGTATCTCCATAGGTTTTCTACTTAATTTTTCAAGATGATGTACAATGACATATTTAAGTTTCTTCTTGTGTTTATCACTCCTCTAGTTGTATATTCTCCCAAACAATGTTATTCCACTAGTTTTTTACTGAAATCACAAAGGCCTAATACTGCACTCTATTTTGGTTTCACTTTTACTATCATTGGAAATAATCCTTTGTATCAACAGCAAGCCTTTCGGTTGAAATAATCTTTTGTATCAACAGTGAGTCCTACTGTATTGACCATTAGTAGTTTAGTATTTAGAGGGTAACTACACATGTAGTTAGCCTATTGATAGTACCCCTTGTTGCACTAAATCACCTAATCAATGTCACCTTAATCGTGTTTATATCATTCCATGAGATTAAATTCTTCGTGGTTTTTCCCAATTGGGTTTTCTATGTAAAATTTAGTGTTGATTGTATCCATGTACCTATTCTTTAATGCTTATCTTTTGATGGTGTATTGTTGTGCTCTAATTGAAAGATATTAACTAGAAATGGATGTATGTTAAGTGTTTACCAATAATTGATTTTAATTTTTGTTTCATGTGAAATAACTAATTCATCCCCCATTCTCAGTTACTCAACCTATTCAACATACTATGTTTGTTAATCTAAAAAGATCCGCCCAAAACAAAAACTCATTAAATAGTGATCTATATCACTGGCTATGTTCCTTAGAAGACCCTATTAACATAACTAATATAAATAATAGTATGGTGATTGGTAATGTTAGGAATGTTGTGATACATATTTGATTATATGACGATTAGTTATTGTGTTGTCATTGGGGTCAACTATTGACCTAGTGTTCCTAGTATTTTGTCGAGCATAATTATGTTGAGAAAAGTGTTTTAATAAGGTTTAGTGTATGTGTGATCATTGATTATGCCTCTTGAAGTGCATGTTGTGACCATTGATGCTGAAGTGAAGAGAAAAAAAATTGTGAAGTAGTGCAACTACTAGAACAATTAGTGACAGTGATAGGTGATTTGATTGGTTTGTCAAATCTATGTTAAATAAAGTTGAGAGATCATAGTATGATGTGAATGAGTCAATAAAGATTATGTGGTAATGATAGAAAATCATTATTAGTAAAGGTTAGGTGGTTTCAGGATGGAAAGGTGACTAGTGAAGCAATGACATGCATGATGCACATGTTAAAGAAGAACGAGTTCTTGAGTAACAATCACTTAGTTGATGAATGACAACCAATGGAAAGGTTCCAGTGACTTAGAATGATTTAATAGTGATAATGTGACAATGAACATCTCGAGGTGAAGATCTAGGATCACATTGTTCAAGAATAGTATGTGGAGAATAATCTAGAGAAAACAAGTGGTTGGTCAAAACATGTTTGACCTCTAGCACAAAATTTTAAGAATTAGTTGGTGTGATCATGTAAATGTATTTTGTGGCATAAAATATTGTCTTATAGTGGTTGGATTTGAGTGGGATATTTGAATTTCATATCAGTAACACATTTAGAGTTTGATTAAGGTGGTGGAATTAGAAAATTGGTAAATATAGGTGAAGGACAAACAATTTATGTTGTCAACTATGGTCGAGCAAGTGCGGTAAAAAAGTGCAAGGTGTGATCCATCCAAGAAGTAGTTGGGAGTGTTGAGAAGTGAGTTTTATCTTTAGTGGATCTGATCAGATAGAGGTAGTTTTGTTACATAGATCATTCATTCTATTGTTCCCTAATAATTGAAGAAATCAAAATATCTTAACTAGGTGGATCCTTATCAGTTGTAAATCCTTTAACAGGGTGATAGTTTAGCTAATGTTCAAATTCCTTTAACAAGGCTACCCCTAATAGGGTAAAGCTCCTAAAAAGGCTAAAGAAAATCCTCTAAAATGGTGCCACCTAATAGTTTTTTTTTGTAACACCTAATAGGTTTAAGCTCCTAACATGACATACTTTAAAAGAGTACACAATTTGTGGGTACTAATCCTCATCGTGGTTTTGATCCAAGTCGAGTTTTTGCAATACCAAAATATGTGTCAACTTTGTGGATATTTTATGTTCTTGAATATTTTTATGTGTTGTCATCAATCTGTTTACTAGTTAAAGGTTCAAAAGGTTAAATTTTTAATTATTTGGTTAATTATTAATTCATCTCCCTTATTGGTTCACAATCTAATGATTATATTGAGAGGGGGATGATTTAGTATAATACTAACAAATTCTAACTTTTTACTTCATCTATCTATCGATGTATATGACTAATGTCTAACCTGGTTAGTGAAGAATTAACAAAGTAATCAAGACAAAAAGGTAACATCCCATACCACAAATTTATCTCATGGAAACCCGATTAGGGTGAAAACCATGGTTGGGTGGTGATGCTCACGAAGCTTGCACCATTCTAGAGTGTTCCTTTTCAAGAGCTTATCCCTGTTAAAATATCACAGAGACATTGTCAAGTGTCGCCTGGTTAAGGGATTTAGAAGAGACTTGTTAGATTCTCTATCTAATAAAAGGTAGCTTGGTTAAAGGATTTTAAGCACAAATGAATGTGTCACCTTGTTAAGGGATTTGATACAAAAGACTTTCTTGAGTACACCATTGATGGGACTTTATTTTGTAATTATAAGATAATAGCACAATGGTTAAGCTATGAGAAAGATACAAGTAGCTTGATTTAGATCACGTATATGCTCATGGATCTATTTGCAAATTGATCTACACCCCCTTGGATTTTCAATTCATATACAATCACATATATGCTTTACTCCTCGCATTTTTAGCACTCATACATTTTGTGTGCTTGGCTCATTGGCTCTTACACAACTCACTTCATTGCATCACTCTGTCTACACCTTCTCTCTCCTTTTCACTAGTGATTGCACTCATCCTTAAACCCTAAGTTGCAAATCCAAAATTTTAATTCAACTGTTTATGCCATTCATTTACTATAATGTTCCCCACATCATTTTCATAGGTAATGTGTGTCAGGTGTACTTTCACATTCGTGGAAAGTCACAACTTCTTTGTGACCCTTGTCTAATCACTGGAAAAAAAATCAAATTTGAATTCTCCTAGCTATCTTCCCCTTCAAACTTGATGTGATAATTCCTCCACCATTCTTTGAGGTGTCAGATAACTTCACCTACTTAATGATGTGTCCAAACATATATATTTTTCCTTTGTTCTTTGATCATGAAGACTTCCCTTCAACCTATCTAAGTTACTACTAGTCTCTTTATTATGTCTTCCTATTTGTCTGTCTTGGCTCTTTCCTTTATAAAAACTTTTATTTCACTCAAGTTGTCTAAATAGATTGTGAAGACCATTTTTCTTCACCCATCTCTTTTGTATCTTACTCTAGTCATGTCCTCTTGTAATTTTGGAAAACTTGTGTTTTTTCCTTGTTTCACTGGTTACTTTTCTTTCATTAGTGTGCACTTTGATACCACATTGACATCAATGACAATACTTGCTCTTACATGTCTCACTGGTAAGCTCCACCAACCTCATAAATTGACTCCTTTTAATTAGTTATATCAAACATCTCCCCATTTTTTATTGATGGAAACCTTAGGTAATTTCAACTCTCATTTGTGCCTCGGTACAATCTTCTCAATGTCTAGATACAATTTTATGACTACTCCATGCTTAGAAAATAGCAACATTGTTCATTACGTTTCTCTCCTCCATATTCTTTATCATCTCCCCTTGAGATAGATGGTTCCTTTTGTGCTCCATCCCTAGACTTCTTGGCTCTCTATATCTCTTTCATCTTTTATTTCTTTGTTCTATGCATATGCACTTCTCACTTTTTCTCTACCTTGTTGCATTTGACTTCTCCCCATTCTGCTCATTGTTTAATTTTTGTCCTTATTTATATAGTGCTCTTCCCAACCAGTCTTCTCCCCCTTTCATATTCTTTCTCTTTTGATACTTCTCTTCATTACTTCTCCCCCTTAGACAACAATTCCAAAGGTGCATATTTTTTCATGATGTTTCTATGACTACTCCCTCTATGGAGTAGTCCCTCTTTGTTTATCAATCCAATGTAAGTATGATCTTTGAAAATCTTGGGTTGATGTCTATCATAATTGCTCTACTTCAAGTATGACAGGGGCATGACCCCTAACATCCCTCTAAGATACTCAAAAGCATCTTATTGAAGAGGTTTAGTGAAAATATATGTTAACTATTCTTTTGTTGGAACATATTCTAGCCTTACTTATTTTTCTTGCACTTGATCTCTTAGAAAGTGATACTTAACAATGGTTTTCTTTATTTTTGAGTGTATAATTGAGTTCTTTGATATGTTGATGGCACTCATATTATCAATGGCTTATAACCATAGGTTTTCTATCTTCTCCTTAATTCCTTCCTTTAGCTATTTGTTCCAAAAAAATTGAGTACAATTTACTATTGAAGCTATATACTTAGCCTCTTTTGTTGATTGAGATGTACAATTTGATTTTAATTAGTCCATGCTACCAATCTTCCTCCAAGAAAGGATGCACCTCAAATTATGCTCTATATGTCATCTATGTTTCCTACCCTATAAGCATTAGTAAAGCCACTAAGTTCAAAGGTTCCTTTATGAAAATACTATAAACCATACTCTTCACTACCTTTCGACATCTAAAGATCCTCTTTATAGAATCTAAGTGTGACTCCTTAAAATTGGCAAAAAATCTAGCCACTATGTAATGTCTGGTATGTTGTGCACTATATGGTAGGCCAACACTAGGGTAAATAATAATAAAAGAATTAATGATTTATGATGACGTTTGGCTGGTCTATACATGTCAATCTGAGAGCGTAAGCTTGCAAAAGGTGTCTGAGCAATATACTATCAAGGGATGTAGGTTGTGAGCTGAGTGATTATGAATGTAGCTAGAACACATAGAAGAAAACCTACAACAAAGAAAAATAAAATTGGCGACAGCAACTATCACTTCCTAGCGACAAAATCTTCTCTTTTATGTTCAAGCGACATGAACTATAAAGAAATTGCAACAAACTCTGAAACAATAACTTTAACACAAATCATAAAGCCAAATCTAAAACATGGAATCTAATTTAAAATAAATAAAAGATTCATAAATTCTCAAACAAGAAAGTATATAGTGAAAACTGTAATACAACTAATATAATTATCAATGATTAAGCATGAAACATAGGGTGAATTATAGATACAAATACTATATGAAATACTAATTTGAAATGAGACAACATAAATAATTAAAACACTAAAATACTGATATGAAATTATATAGAACATAAACAATTAAGACATACAACTTACAAAAATATATAAAATGTATTTATATGCATTCGGCAGCCGAGAGTGGGCGCCCTTCCTCCCAACAAACTGATTGAAGAAAATGCTCAAAGAACTCTTAAATCAGCTCAGCACAATAATATATTTCTGATTTTATGATTCGTACATTCTTCTCCTCTCTTGAATATGTGATGGCTTATATAGCCTTTTACATATAAAACAAACAATTCCATTTTTATCATGGAAGTTCAGTCTTTATGGTTGAAACTTATTGTTTTATTTTTAATAAAGAGTGTAAAATATATTATCACTCTTTCTATAACACAATAAATTAATTTCTTAACAATATACTAATTATTTGCAAACTAATTTTCTAATAATATAACAAATAAACAATATGAAAATCTGGCCGAAATGGTAAATCTAAAATTTTGGCCTTTAGAAAACCACTCATAACTCCTTTTTCATTCACTTTCTAAAGATTTTCCCACGAGAGAACTGAATTGGCTCTATTCTGGACAAAACCCATATCTCAGATCTTTCAGATTCTTCTTCATTTTCTCAGAAACTGCCATGCAATATTGACTATAGAAAATGTTTGAATTGTGATTTCTTACAAAATTCTAACAAATATGATAATATCATTATATTTTCTTCAAGATATTCCTTAGTCAATATTGTTGGAATAGAAAATAATCCAAATAAATACCAATGAGAGTGTTGCATTGACAGTGCATGTTGCAAATATATATTTCAATGCAAAAAGAACAAGGGTTATTAGTAAAGATAATCAATAATTACTTTCCATAATCTAATCTCAAAACTAAATTAAATATAACTTATATATTAAATCATTTGCAACATAAAATGGTGAAATGATATGAAAATATGATGGAATTGGAATGCAAAAATATGATGAAATGTGATAGAAAATGGGATATTTTTTGCTCTCATCATTCCCCCCAACTTAACATATTGCATGTCCTCGTGCAATCATTATGATTAAGAGGTCTTAGGTTTGAACTTGTAACCTTTATCTTTTCTTTCTTTCTTTTTCTCCTTTCATTTTCTTTTCTTTTTCTTTTCTGCCTTGTTTTGTTCATGGCATTACAATTAGTTTCCATGCTTAGCCATATGAAATAGGTGATAGGCAAAAAGAAATATAAGGGGGAAATTATTATGTGAGTTGAAATAATGATATTTATGGTGAAATAATAAGGAAAAACATAAATAATGGGTGATAATGGGTGAATGGATAAGTAATTAGATGATACATCTTCCCCCAACTGAAAATGTTGATCATCTCGGGAAACAAGGAAGGGCTAAGTATGAGTGTTGCAAAATGATCAATATATTAAGCAATATTAATAAAGGTAAGAGATAAAATAATGAAATATTTTTTGACTATTTTACCAACTCACATGTCGAGGGAAGCCAAGGCATCTCAACAATATTGATAATAAAGTTGCAATAAGGAACCAAGGAGTATACCAAGAATTGCAACACCACAAAAAAGCACCATCAGACTGAAAGCAGTAGACAAAACTCTTCTGGAAGGAACCAAAATAGTCAAGAAGTCTTGTAACTTGAGGAGCCACCAACATCTGATTGAAGCAATATAGATCACACTGAAGGGAGTACAATTCACTGTTCATAACACCTCAACTGAATGTGTAGTGTGTACCCAAGGTGATCAATGGGGATCGCCATAATGGAAGCACAACCACAAAACTAAGTAATAGGATATATTAGAGAAACTATGAGAGATAAAGACCTATACAAGTAGATAAGTGTCCCTAAAAAATAGCCACCTCAAACCAATTATTGCATTTTAAAAAAAAAATTATTTATTTTTTGAAATAAATTTTGATAACGACAAGTGACCACTGGCAAGCTAGTTTTGAATCACTCACCACTTAATGGCACTATACAAATAGTTTTCACCATTAAGGATTTATTTTGTAGGTAACATCCACCAGAAATTGGTTTTCAGATATTGTTGGATCTTTTATTGCTTTTTTTTTTTTTCTTTTTTCCTTTTTCTTTTTTTTTTCTTTTTCCCTTTTCTTCATTGTTCAATAACTACATACAATGACCAAAGAAATGAAATCCTAACATAGATGATGAAAAATGATACCATCCAAAACTTGAGTTTTTATCCATGACCATGCAGAAGGTACCATTGAAACTTGATTGCATAAGGAACTTGAAATGATGACCAAGAATAATCTCCACAAAGTTGGGAACACTACACCAATCAACCTTGAGCTATGTGTCTCATGCCACTAAATTTGAAAGCTTCTTGGCGAACTTTAGAACACACTAGCACACTTGGATGAAAGAAGTACTCACAAGGATGACGATACTTATATGACATAGTATTTTGATGATGATAAAACTAGATCACCTGGCATGAGGTTGTGCTACATATCCAATCCTTGTAAAGAATGAGAGATATCCATTTTCTGAAATAAAACACACCTTCATTATCAAGGACAAGGTCATAGAGTGAAATACCAACAATAGTCTCCAATGTGTCCATAGAACTTCAGAGAGGAATGTGGTAGCTGGCAAGATGCTCTAAATTCTTGTACATATCTTCAAAGTATTATCAGATGTGTTGTGGAATAATCATGAATCTCATAGAACAAGTTGTATATTTTTCCTCCATGTGATAAATCACCAAAGAAAATAAATCTCATCTCAATGTGGTAAACACCTTATACATAATCTTCTTGTGATCTTGAATAGTGAACCACAATTGAAGCATATATGCACCAGATAGCTAGCAAGCGCACACAATGTTAACAAAGCCAATAGAGTATGTTTTGTAATGCTTGTGTAGAAGAACATCATCAATTGGTATTGGTTCTAAGATCATCACACCACAACAAGTGACCTGTAACCATATTCTCAAAACCAAGCAAATCAAGCATAGTAAAGAAATATCATCCATTCAATAACTCTATCATTGAGTAGGTTATTTAGTTTTATAAATGATAGATAGAGTTATTACTATGAATAGATACTTGATAGAATGGATAAATACAAATAAACTCTTGTGTTCATATAATAGCAATGCTAATTATTACCTTGAATTGTGGAGATGTCACCTATGGAGGTTTATTAAAGGGACCAATGAAACAACCAATGAAGCTTTATTGAAAATCATCCAAGAACCAAACAATTGAAGGGATTTCCCCCCAAACTTCATGCTACAAGGTCATGAAATCATTAGGATAACCAAAGAAATTAGGTAATACGAAGTGAGTAACACATCTACACAATTTTTTGAGCCTTATTGAATGATAGGCAAATCAAATATTTCAATAATTCAATGGATGTACTCCCAAATTAACTGTAGGTTATAAAAGTATAGGGAATTTGAATTATCCAAGCAATCAAAAAATGGATTTATTAATTGTTATCAATGAATATTCATCATAAGATACAAAAACCAAGAATGAAGAATATATGGATTTTAATACCATGATCCTTGTTATTTAGTCATGGAAAGGAAAAAAATTAGGAATAATGATCATCCAATTATAAAATTTTTGCCATTAATGCACGAAATCCTATATGATTGCACTTAATCAATTATTGGTCTCAAATCAACAAGTATGTGAGGGATGCACATTTTAACCATAGGCCCCCAAATATCAATGTGTAAGTACAAAACTAATAAAAAATAGATTTTGGAGAACCCAACAATGTGTTTGTGGAATGAGGAATGCATTTAGTTTAAAATTACTTAGTATATGAGTAATGTTTACACACATATTCATGAGTCCAACAATAAAAATTGATGCAATTTGAAGTATGGTCTCATTTGTGGGCATTTGGAATTCACTAAGTAGAAAAGAAGAGAAAAGTTGATTACAATTCGATAAATGATATTGTTCTTCTAATTTAATTAAACCAAAATCACATTCGTTATGTGCATCGATATATTCTAGTGTTGATTTATCAATTTCAAGCACATCATTATATGGTAAAGCGATCCGTGAAAATTTATTAACCACCTTATTATGAAGTGTTGTATGAGGAAATATAGTTTCATTTGGTGGATATGGTGGAGTGGTTAGAATATGATGTGAATGAGATAATGAATATGGTAAGAAGTGTGAAGGAGATAAAGTATATGGGAATAAGAAGGATGGGTGAAATGAAGATGGTAAGGATGGATATGGTAGAATATAAAAGGGATATACGGGTTGTTGTGAGCATGTATGATTACATTCATTGTGCATGCTAGGTGAAGAAGTACATTTTGAAGAAATATGTTGGCTTTGTAATGAACTAGAGTGACAATACATGTTACCAACATAATGCATACCTTGATCTTCTTGGGTTGGTGCTTGAAATTATTCATCCATTATAAGGAATACTTGGTCACTTCCACCCTTACCATGGTAAGGATTATAAATATCTTGTACCTCATTCACCATGTGCTCATGCTTGTTCATGCATATACATTGGTAATCTTTCCTATAGCAATTAAAACAACAAGTGGTTAGATTTTCATCATCAAAATCACATTGTTCTAAGAATTCATCAATGATATTTTCTTGGTCAAACATAAAGATATCATTTGTACATACTTGTGATGATGGAAGATCAATATCTTTTAAGTTGCATTCATTAGGTAGAGAGGGTATTAAAATCTCACCTTTGGTCAGTGTGATTTTCACACCAATTTCTTCATTTGTTTTTAAATTTGAAAGCGGGGGTCTGGGGGAAGCAACCAAGGTGCTCCTTGCTTTCCCTTCAAATTTTGCATTTTTAAAACATTTTGCACCTAAAATTGATGTACTTGAACAACCTTGAAAATGCATTTTTAACATTTTTTCTTCAAAATAGCTTCTTTTCTTTACCAACAATAACTCATAACAACTAGTGATAATTTTAAATTGAAATTGACTTCTAAGACCTACTTGCAAACTCTAAAACAATGCATCTATATGATTTAAGCAACAAAAATTAAGATTAATTACTTAAGCAAGGCTAGCAATTGCAAAAGCTTTCATCTTAACACATTGTTCCTAACTCAACTTGTCAAACTAACATGCCTTTAACACCTTTCCCCGGCAATGAAGCTAGAATGATAGGCCAACACTGGGGCAAATAAAAAAAAAAGAATTAATGATTTATGATGACATTTGGTTGGTCTATACATGTCAATCCGAGAGCGTAAGCTTGCGAAAGGTGTCTAAGCAATATACTATCAAGGGATGCAGGTTGTGAGCTGAGGGATTATGAATGTAGCTAGGACACACAGAAGAAAATCTACAACAAAGAAAAATAAAATTGACGATAGGAACTATCACTTCCTAGCGACAAAATCTTCTCTTTTATGTTCAAGCGACATGAACTATAAATAAATTGCAACAAACTCTGAAACAATAACTTTAACACAAATCATAAAGACAAATCTAAAACATGGAATCTAATTTAAAATAAATAAAGGATTCTTAAATTCTCAAACAAGAAAGTATATAGTGAAAACTATAATACAACTAATATAATTCTCAATGATTAAGCATGAAATATAGGGATGAATTATAGATACAAATACTATATGAAATACTAATTTGAAATGAGACAATATAAATAATTAAGACACTAAAATACTAATATGAAATTATATAGAACATATAGAATTAAGACATACAACTTACAAAAATATATATAATGTATTTATATACATTCGGCAGTTGAGAGTGGGCGCCCTTCTTCCCAACAAACTGATTGAAGAAAATGCTCAAAGAACTCTTAAATCAGCTCAACACAATAACATATTTTTGATATTATGATTCATACATTCTTCTCCTCCTCTCTTGAATATGTGATGGCTTATATAGCCTTTTACATATAAAACAAATAATTCCATTTTTATCATGGAAGTTCAGTCTTTATGGCTGAAACTTATTGTTTTATTTTTAATAAAGAGTGTAAAATATATGACCACTCTTTCTATAACACAATAAATTAATTTCTTAATAATATACTAATTATTTGCAAACTAATTTTCTAATAATATAACAAATAAGCAATATGAAAATTTGGCCGAAATGGTAAATCTAAAATTTTGGCCTTTAGAAAACCACTCATAACTCCTTTGTCATTCACTTTATATAGATTTTTCTCACTTGAGAACCAAATTGGCTCTATTTTGGACAAAACCCATATCTCATATTTTTCAAATTTTTCTTCATTTTCTTAGAAACTGCCATGCAATATTGACTATAGAAAATGTTTGAATTTTGATTTCTTGCAAAATTATAATAAATATAATAATATCATTATATTCTCTTCAACATATTCATTATTCAATATTGTTGGAATAGAAAATACTCCAAATAAATACCAATGAGAGTTCTGCATTGAAGGTGCGTGTTGCAAATATATATTTCAATGCAAAAAGAATAAGGGTTATTAGTAAAGATAATCAATAATTAATTTCTATAATCTAATCTAAAACTAAATTAGATATAACTTATATATTAAATCATTTTCAACATAAACTAGTGAAATGATATGAAAATACGATAGAATTGGAATGCAAGAATATGATGAAATGTGATAGAAAATAGGATATGATTTTCTCTCATCACTATATATTGTAGTTTACCAATCATGGACAAGAAAGAGTTTCATTCACATCAGGCTTTCATCCTCCATTAATAATTTACAACCAACCACCATTAGGGTTCCCATTAGTTTGGGCTCCTCTGGTCCAAAGGTCTTCATAATCTCCCTCACATATTTTGTTTGACTTGAATATTCCACCATTTAGTTGAGATATTTGTAGCCCAATGAAGAACTTGATTTTTTTCCAATCATTGAAATCTCAATCTCTTTCTTTATCTCTTCTGCAAACTCCTTTCTCATATTATCATCACCTTCAGAAATGATGTCATCCATAAAATTTTCTATAATCAACAACTCAATTCCAATTTATTTCTTTAAGTAAATGTTTTTGTTGTCATTGGTTCTTACAAACCCATTATTTATCAAGTATGGATGCAATCTCTCATACCATATTTGTGATGTATGTTTGAGTCCATACATGGATTTCTTCAATTTGCATACCTCATCCTTACAAACTTTAGATACGAACAATTATAGTTGTTTAATTTTTATTTCTTTTTCAAGGATTTCATCAAGGAATGAAGACTTCACATCCATTTGATACACTTTAAATCTTTTGTATGCTACAAAGCTAGGAGCATCCTAACTCCTTTGATTCTATCCATCAGTGCAAAGATTTCCCCACAATTTATTCCTTCTTCCTAAGCATATCCTTTAAAAACAAGTTTAGCCTTGTTCGTGGTTACTTCTCCACTCCATTCATCTTGTTTCTAAATAATCATTTTGTGCCAATGAAATTTTTGTCCTTTGGTTGGGTAACAAGGGTCCATGTCTCATTCTTTTCTATTTGTTTAATTTCTTCCCCCATGGCTTTTATCTAGTCTTCTTCCTTTAGGGATTCTTTTGTAGCCTTAGGCTCAACATGTGAGAGAAGACAATTTTATCTCTCTCCTTTCTCCTCATCATCACTCCAACATCCTTATCTCCAATAATTTGATCTATTGAGTGACACCTTCTTACATACTTAGCTAGTATTGGTTCCTCTCTTGGCATCACTTGTTGGCTCCTTAGGTTGAACTACTCCCACGTGTGTTTGTTCCTATGAAATATCTACAGGATCCACCTCTACTCATGTAGTGAGTGGAGTATACACAAACTGCTTTTGATCCTCTAGTTCTCTACTACTTCATCATTTTGTTCTAAGAAATCATCAACCCCTACATTGGTAGATTCTACTATCCTATTTCTCTTGGTGTCCCTATATTAGTAAGCCTTGTTTTTCCTAGAGTATCCTAAGAAGATACCTTCATAACTCTCAGGCTCAAACTTCCCTTGGTACTCATCCTTCCTTATGCAACACTTGCTTCCAAATACTTTGAAGTAACTTGCTAATGGTGGGTATCCAAATCATAGTCTATTATTTTTATGTTCTTTCTCTCAACAACACCATTTTCTAAGGTGTTTTTGGGGCTAACATATGCCTCTTGATGTTGTATTCTTCACAGTAGCTCACAAAATTTTGTGACATGAACTCACTTCCCTATTTGATCTTAAGTAGTTTAATGATTTACATGTCTTTCTTTTGAATCTAGCTTTGAAGACTTTGAACATGTGAAAACCTTCTAACTTTTCCTTGAGATAAGAAATCCACGTCATCTTAGAAAAATTATCTATTCAAAGCTTGACACCACAATATTGGGTTACACTTTTTTGGAGGAAAGAACTACTCCAACAACCAAAATGCCAAAATTGTTGCTTAGGGAAATTTTATAGAAATCCCTAAGGACTTTTAACTGAAAGTACTTTACTTTCTATTGAAAGTACCTTTTAAAGGTACTTTTGATCCAAGGTAAAGTAATTTTAATCGAAAGTACTTGATTCAAATAGTATGAAATTACCAAAATAGTTTCAATTAACTAAAATACTTTCGATAGAAAGTCTCTGAGTAAGAATATTTTGCAAAGGCTAAATAATTTCTAAAGAAGTCTTGGCTTGGGGACTCAATTAGAGGGCACAACTGGAAATTTTAAGTCATGCCCATTGGCATCAAACAAGTACTCAAAACATGATTTCTAATGATTATAGATTTGATATATTTTGATTTCATTGTGTACATGTTTTTTGGCATGAATCAGATGTAAATTTATTCCCCAAAATAAACCATTGTATTGGTGCTCATGAAAAAATTAAACAAGACAAAAATTCTGAAAAAATAACCAAAACCTTTGTATTCAAGTCCTCTTTCTATCAGAAAAAGAAATTTGAAATTAGACAAATAAAAAATAAGTTACATGCATAGTAAAAATGTATGTCAAAAATAGAGTTAAGTCAACTTTAAACATCAATAAAATATGCAATACTAAAGATAATGGCATAAAACCACCTCCATGAGCTCAGTATGGATGTTAAAAAAATAAATTTGAAAGAATCACATTGATATTTATCATAGAAAAAAGGTCATTTTTGTAAAAAACAAAGCCACTCTTTAAAAATCAGGTTTTTGACAACATACCAATTTTCATGGGAGAAAAAATAATTGAATCAATCAATTCAAAAAATAAAATAAAAATTATATTTAGAATGTACACTTAAATACTAAAAGACTCTAATTTACTCCATCTTCAAATTTCTAACTGTTAAATGACAATTTGCGTTTGCAAGTGAAAGTGTTTTTTAAAAATTGATAGTTCAGTATCCATTTAGGCAAAAGTGTAACCCACTATTGTGGGTCCACCCAGCAACATAAATTATCTATCACCTAATACACTCATAGTCCTCATAGGACCACACTGGTTAGGGTTCACTATTTCTAATGTGTTCATGAGTAAATGATTTTCTAGACAAAGTAGATCTAGCTAACTTTCCTAGTTGATAATCCTTGCACATAATGTTATCTAATTTTGTGATTGGAGACAAGTCTCTCACACATTTATTTCTTCCTACATTAATAATTTTGTCAAAGTTGGATACAAGTCTCTCACACATTTATTTCTTCCTACATTAATAATTTTGTCAAAGTTTACATGGCATATCCTTTTATGCCAAATCCAACTATTTTCAGACTTAGCTACAAAGCAACTATTTATAGTAGAGTTGGGATAAACAATATTGCCTTTCCTTTTCTCTCTTGTAGCCAATAGTTTACCTATCATGTCTAAAAATCTGCCAAGACCCTTTGTTTAACTCAAACCTATAACCCTTATTACTTAGCTAAGCTACTCTCACCAGGTTATATTTCAATCCTTCCACTAAATACACATCTTCACATTCTGTGAAATCATTTAGGGATATAGAACCCTTACCTATTACTGGACTTGGAGCATCATTGTCGAATCTTATTATTCCACCATTATACTCCTCCACTTCATTGAATTTTCTCTGATCATTGGTCATGTGGTGAGAGAAACCATACTCAATGATCTACTTAGCTTTTTTGTGGTCAACGCTTGATATGGGAGCTCTCTCCACGTGTTCTTTTCTAATTTCCATGAAGGTTATCTTCTCATCATCATCATCATCTGAACACATTGACTCATCATTGGTCACACCCTCTTCTATAAGATAGTAGTTCTTGTTGCCTTTCTTTTTGAATCTTGTCCACTTCTTTCTCTTTCCCCTTTATCTGGTCTAGGACATCTTGCAGCTATACATCCTACTTTACTACAATTAAAACATTTGAAATGAAGCTTTCCTTTATTCTCCATTTTTCTTGAGGCAATCTTCCTCCCATTAGTGCCTCTAGCTCTTCCTATTTGACTTCCTGAACAAAGAGACTCTTAAGGTCTCTACTACATTTGGAAGTTCTCTTCTTCTTTTTCTCTTTTGGTGCAGTAGGTGCAATAGAAGCTTTGAATGAAACTTTTCCCTTTTGAAGGTTATTATCAAAATTACACAACTAAAATGTAATTAGCTTTCCTACTAGGGTGTCGAGAGAAACTTCTCCTTTCTCTAGTGATCTCTACTCCTAGATAAATAAGACCTTTATAACATATAGATGTTGCAACATCCTTAGTATCTTTCTCATTACATCATGCTTTGCTAGTCTCCCTCTACCTCCTCTTATGCCAGCCACTACATACTTTATCCTTTTTTTATATTGTTCAATTTTTCTCCTTCTTGCATCCTCATTTCAACATATTTCCATCTCAAGTTGTTATTTTCCCCTTTTTGACATGCTTTCCTAATCCATATATAGTTTTCATCTTTTCCCATATTTCATATGTTGTTTCAAGGTCTTCTACGTCAACATACTCAACATATGAGAGAGTATCTGCAATGCATCCATGGTAGCAACATGAATCTCCTCCTCCTTTGTTTGATTTGCATCTAGTGGTGGTGTAGACTAGAAATATTTGGTTTCAACATGCTTCAAATATGCATCTCCCAATGTTCTAAGATGTATATTAATCTTTCCCTACCATAGCAGATAGTTCTCCTTTGAGAACATAGTGCCCCCCCTCCCCCCGTCAATCTAACATTTTCCTCAAGTTCTTAAACTCCTATCTTGAGAGGACCCAAGCTCTAATACCAATTATTGCTCCACAATCTAATGATTATACTGAGAGGTGGGGAGGGTGAGTTAGTATAATACTGATAACTTTTAACTTTTCCCTTCACATTTCTACTGATGTATATGAATATTATCTAACTGGTTAGTGAAAAATCAACAAAGCAATCATGACAGAAAGGTAACTTCCCATAAAAAAATTATCTCATGGAAAAATGATTAGAGTGAAAAGCATAGTTATGAGGTGATGCTCAAGAGGCTTGCACCCTTCTAAAGTGGACCTGGTCAAGATTTTATCTATGTTAAAAGATTATAAAGACACTACCAAGTGTGACTTAGTTAAGGGATTTAGAAGACACCAGTTAGAGTCTTTACCTGATTAAAGGTAGCCTAGTTAAAGGAATTTAGGTGCAAATTAATATGTCACTGTGTTAGGAGATTTAATACAAAAGACTTGTTAGAGTCCATCCTTGATGGGATTTGTCATTATAATTAGGAGACCAAAAAAATGTTTGACCAATAAGAAGTATATACTTATTTTGATTTAGATCACATGTATTCTCATGGGCCTATTGCAACTTTCTATACACTCCCTCAGCCATGCAACTAAAACATAGTAAATAATGTGCTTTTCTCCTCTTGGCTTTAGCACTCATGCATTCTATGTGCTTGGTTCACTAGATCTTACACAACACACTTCATTACTAAACTTTCTCTACATCTCTCATCTTTTCACTGGTGATTGCACTCGCCCTAGCTCAATGGCTTTCTAGCTTCACAATAATGTAGTCTACACTCATACATACAAAAATGAATGGCTATATACATCACTTTCTTTTCTCATCCTTAAACCCTAAGTTGTGAATTAAATTTTTGAATTCAATTGCCTCTTTCATGCATTTACTTTCCTCAATCTTATGCCATTTTCACAAGTAGCGTGTGTCAAGTGTACTTCCCCATTTATGGAAACTCATAGGTTCTTTGTGACCCTTGTCTACTTTGTAAGAAGAATTTAAATTTGAATTCTCCCACCTATCTTTTTGTTGAAAATTTTTGTGACACTTCCTCCACCATTCTTTTAAGTTTCAATAATTTCACCTACTTAGTTATGTGTCAAGTCAAGGGTATCTTACCTCTATTCTCTAACCATAAAAACTTCCCTTCAACTTGTCTGTGCTACTACCACTCTCTTTATCCTATCTTCATGTTTACCTATCTTGGTTCCTTTCTTTCTATTGACTTGTACTTAGCCCAAATTGTCTAAGTAGATTTTGAAGACCACTTGTCTTCACCAGTCACTCTTGTATCTTACACCACTCACGTCCTCCTATGACTAGGGTGAATTTGTGTCATTTCCTTGTTTCATCGGTTACCTTTCTTAGACCACTATGAACTTTGATCCCTCATTGACATTAATGAAAATACTTACATTTTTTTTTTATAAGCTCCGCGAGTCTCATAAATTGACTCCTTTCAATCAATTATGCCAACTTCCTTTCAATAATTTAAATTGTCAGGACTAACAAATTGTGTAAATAATTTTCCTCTCAAAAGAAAAACTCTACTAGACTGACTGCTTGAAACTTCATAAATTTTTTTTTAAAAATAGGCATACTTGGTCAGTCAATCTACCACAACATAAATACAATCTTTACATTGTGCCTTGGGATGACTACTAATGAAGTCCATCAAAATGAACTACTGGTTTTTTATTATCAAGAATCGACAAGAGTTGAAGTAATATCATTGGACAAGTATGTTCACATATATTCTATAGGAAGGTGGTAGATTCCTTGACATATCATAGAACCTCATCTTTAGGGAATTTCCATTGAAAATATCATACAAATTTTTCTATAGGTCTTAGAGTACATTGGGTGGTGCACCAATGGTGAATTATGAATCTCCCTCAAGATCTTCACCTTCACCTTAATCTACTGTAGTAAGTAGATCTAATCCTCATAGTAGATAAGATCATGACTACCTTTATACCTTTCATCTTGAATCTATTCATCCATTAGTTTCCAAATAAAAGTGTTCTGGGAGTATTCATCCAAGAGATGAGCTCTCCAATTTGTAGAAATCTATAATAAGAAACATATGAAAGGTCTCCTATATAATGCATTTACAACCATATTTTTTTCCCTTCACACATTCAATGTTAAGATCATAATATTGAACTTTTATCCCCCATTTTTTGCCTCTCATTTAAATTTTTTTGTTACAAAAAATATCTAAAGCTATTATGGTCAATCATTACCATAAATCTAGCTCCAACAAGATATAGTTAAAACTTGGCCAAAGCATGCATCATTACTAATATCTCCTTATCATAAATGGAGTACAATCATTTAGCCCTATTTAGTTTCTAATTTTCAAAGGCAATAGGATGAGGATATTGCATCAAAATTGTTGCAATGCCTTCCCTAAATGCATCGCACTCAAGGATGAAGGGTCTAGAGAGGCCTAGAGGTGCAAGACTAGACATGTTCTCATGGCCACCTTTACTATTTTAAAGGAATATCATTCATCCTCATCCCAATGAAATAATGAAATTATCCCTTCCTCATGAGATCTATCAACAATGTTCCCAACTATGAAAATGGCCTGACAAAGCTTTTGTAATAGTTATGCAATCCAAATAACCCATGCATGTTCAAAGTGTCAGCTAAAAAATAATTAGATGACCCTTCTCTTTATATGCATGAAGTCTATGAGCACTAATAATGGATCCCAAATATATGTAAAATTTCCCTCCTAAACTCAAATTTGGACCTCTTCACAAACAATGACTATGAATCCGTGATTCCAAAAACCTCATTTAGATGTCTTATGTGATTTTCCCAAGACTTCTTATACATGAATATGTCATCAAAGAATGCCAGTAAGAACTTACACAATTGCTTGTTGAAAATATGGTTCATTCAAGAGTGGAATTTAGCTAGAGCATTTTTCAAGCCAAAAGGTATGACCAAAAACTCAAGTGGCCATAGTGACAACACAATGATGGTGTGCATGTCTTTCACTCTCATGTGGATCTGGTAATGTGTAGAACAAAGGTCAATCTAGGAGTAGACTTCTCTATGATGGTCATTCAAAAGATCATTAATCCTTGGAATAGGTATAAATTATTATTTTTCTTCTTGTTCAACAATTGATTGTCAATGCATATCTTCATGGTTCCATCCTCCTTCGCCAAGACTAAAAGTATATCTAATCAAGTTCCCAGATTGTCTTCTGATCTCACATTTAACTTTCTTGGCATGTTGATAAGTTGTAGTTATGAATAGCTTAGATCCCTCTTCCAACTCAATGGTGTTCTCAAATTCTCTATGTGGGGGAATCCTTGGTGTTCTTTATATGAAAAGAAAACTGTGTTTTCCTAATACCACCTAAAGCTCATTATCATAGTATTATGCTTATTTACAAATTGAGGTCTGGGTGAAAGAAAATATTACTATGCCGAAACTAGTTCCTCATGCTTGAAGATTACCTCTCCATCAAAATATCCTTGGAACCTTCATTAGACATTCCTATTAGAACCACTTCATCTATCTTGAGTGGGAGATCCATCTTCTTACAAATCTATATTCTTTTTGAGTGTCTCCATCTATGGAATGCTCAAAATGACTTTTGTATCATCCAAAGCTACCACAAAACAAACCATCTATCATTGTGAATGATAATGCTAATTTTTGGAGCCAAATGTGTGTAAGGCAAAAATGATCCTACTACCACCTTGACCACAAAGAATTCATGCTCAACTATTTAAACCTCTCTTGTAAATAAGGGAGGAACTAATGAAGTTGAGGGTTGCCCTACTATCCAACATAACTATAACTCATTGTCCTTAAAATTTTCTACATATCGAAAAGATGCTACATCTAGGAGTTCTTGAAAGTGTTGTAATAGTTTCTCCTCTTCTAATGAATGTGGCTATGCTCTGAGCATGATTAGTTTCATTTTTCTCTTGCTCATCAAATTCTTCGCTCTCCCCTTCACTACACTATACCACCTCAATATAATTAATCTTTTTCTTTCTTAGACATCAATGACCCAATTACCAAGGCTCCCGACATGTAAATAAAATATTCCTTCTTAAAAGCTATTGACATGTGACCTCGTCTATTTCTGACTTCTTTACAATTAGTTTCTTTCCCTTATCATTATATATAATTGATGGCATGACATGTTTGTAACTCTTCAACAAAGATAATGAGGTGACGAGTAACATACATTTATTATTTCCTTTGTGAGAATTTTAGAGTTAAATCCCTTAAACAATTCCATCAAAACATGCATAAATAAAAGTATGAGCAACCATAATGCATGACCAACCCATTTTTTGCACTTTTAAGCACTTTCATGCACTCCTACCTAAAACATCAAGCAATTACTTAATTTAATAATTCCATAAAGCTGATCTTAAAACCTTCTGCTAATGTAATTCTTGCCTCATTTTGCCTAATATAGCCAAATTTTGTGGTCAAACTCTCAATGAATTGTGAGATTCTAATGCTTTAAAATTTGAATTAACCATGTGATAATAGAATTAAAATTTATATGTTGTACATTTTATGAAAAAAAAATTGTATTTTTTTCAACATGAATCATTCGTCCTATTGTTAAAATTTCATGGGAAATGGAGTTTTCAAGTGAAACTTATGATGTTTTTCATACTCATTCAAAAGGGAATTGAAAGATTTTGGAGTCCTCTTTGAACTACCAAACCAACAAAAAAGGGTTCAAAAGGTTCAAAGTTTGAATGGTTCAAATGTGAATTAAAAGATATTGGAGTCCTCTTTGAACTACTAAACCAACATAAAAGGGTTCAAAAGGTTCAAAGTTTGAATGGTTTAAATGGCCAAAATATAATAATAAATAGAGAAAAATATACTATAAAGATTATTAGGGCTATCAAGCATCACATATATTTTTTATTAGATAAACAGGTTTTATAGGGACCCTGAAACCCAAGAGTTAAAACATTAACAAGGCTGAAAATAAGCGTGAAAAGCCCAGCCAAAAGAGTTCAAGTTCAAAGGCTGATAATAATCACAAGGCCCAATCGAAAAACAAAGAACATAGAAAATACCAGGAATAGAAACAACAAGAACCGACAAAGGGAAAAGCCCTGATAAAAAGCCAAAAAAAAGCATAGATAGAAACAAAAGAATAGGCAGTGGATTAGTCCTCGTTCTTTCTCTCCAGCTCTTGCATGACCTGAGAAGCCTCATAGGCCATCTAGTTCTCCTCAGCCTCCTGCTGGTGCACCCTTTGATCCTCCTAGTCCTGACCATTGTTGATGTTGTCCTTTGTAGGGTCGACCACTAGTCTAGATTTTTCCCTGTCTTTTCCTTCCTCATCTTCCTTCATAACTCTATCTTTGATCCAGCTAGTTAAGGATATGATGTTGTTGTTAATGGAGCTTAGCAGAAAAATCATCTGGTTCGAGAGATTGTGATTGTAGATCTCGAGGTTGTTAATCCTTCTCTCTGCCAGACTAAGCCTCTCATCATGGCCATCTCTATTATCAGAATCTGCTCCATTCCTATATTCCTCCATATGACCCACCTACTCTTTGACCTCCTCCAGCTCATGGAAAAGCCACTTGATTGATATGAAGTTATCAATCATACTATTGTGGGCATTGTTCAAGAGGTTCATCCCAGTTTCCCTTGCTTTATATGAAGTAGCCACAATCATCAATTTTATGAGTTCTTCAAGCTATGACCCTTCTTGGCTTTCCATGAGGACCTGCAGGTTCATGGCCTCTCTAAAAATGCCCATTTTTGAGGTCCTAACATTAAAGTTTTTCCAAGCTTTCCTCCTGTCTTTAACCTGCACCTCCCCTCCCTCAGTCTCAGAATCCATTTTTGGCTTCTCGAGTTGGGCTTGAATATGGATAGGAGAAACAGACAGAGAAGACATATCCAGTTCTTGTTGCATTCTCTCATCCTCCAAACCCTCCCTCTTTTGTTTCTTCCCTCCTTGGTCTTCCTTATTTTCCTCCTACATCTCCTTTTCCTCCTCTTTCATCTCCACATCCTCCTCATCATCACTGTCAACCTTCTCATCCTTCATAGGTTGCTTCTACCCATGAACCCTAGGGCTTTTTCTACTAGGGGTTATAGAAGAAGGTGAATTCTTGACCTGATGGGTGACTTTTTTACCAACGAAAGAAATCTTGCCATCCTCAGAGCTTAAGCTCTAAATATCATCCGAGTCTAAAGAGAAGCTGGAACTTCCAAAGGTCACATTCTCAGTCTAAGGGGGGGCATTTCTTATTGTCTGATTTTTAAAGTGCTCATAAATAAGCAGCAAGAGCCCCTCATCTAGAGCGGGGTTATCAGTGGGCTTCTTTTTGAAGCTATCCATCGCCTTGCTCATGGAAGTTAACAAGTAAAAAGGAAAAGAAATTTTATAGCTGTGCCAAAAATGATTCAAAAGAAAAAAGTGGTGGGTATGAGCCCGATAAAACCTAGGGTCTAGAGTAATGTACTCAATTACAACTCTCAGAACATACTTCCATAGTTTCTTCATGGTATTAGGAACATAGTATGTGTCAATTTTCTTCAGGGATTTCAGTTCCTCCGCATCCTTCACAAAATCTTGCACAGCATTAGCCAAGAGCTTCTTGTCCTTGACAAACTTAAAACCCTCAATCAGGATTTTAGAAACCATTGATATCACCTCCTCAGTGATCATGAAAGAAACCCCATTCACCTTAACTCTTCTATCCTTCCATGATCCAACCATACTGTTGGTCACCTCCTGATCAAATCCATGCAATTTCATAATGTATCTAGTAATCCCGCCCTAATCCAGCTACTCCCAAACTTTTTTCCTGCTCCTCCATTTCTCTATTTCACCCACCAGCTCCTTTCTGCACCTTTTGCCTACCATAGCTGCACTCTTCACACCCTCAATTCTCATATGCACCTCGCACTATAACTGATAGGAACCTTTGTGTATGAGCAGAATGCAAAAAGAATTAACCTTCATATTGCTTGTATTGCAAATGCAAAAAATGACCCACAAAGCATGTCGAATAGTCTGTAATAAATTACAGCAATTATGATTTCCCATGCTACCTTTTTGGGAAGTACCCTTTCCCCTTAATCCATTCATACTCATAATTACACATTGATCTTCTCTGTACTTCCTTGGATCTTGTCTAGTTTGATCATGCTTTTGACATCCACCAGAAAACTATTTCTAAGATGTCATGTCATTATTTGGTTTGTGTTGACCCCTATATTAGCAAACCTATCGTCTATCAAGTTAGCTTCCCAAAATATATGAGTGATGTGGACTCTACTGAATTTGGCAAGAGTCTCACGTGTCTCATCAATAAGATTTGCAATCGACCATGATGGCTAAGAGTTTCCTTTAATACATTTTATAATGTTGTTCAAATTGCCCTCAAGCCAAAGGTTAATAACTCCAATTTCAAAAGCCAGTTTGACAGCATTACATGCAGGCTTCCATAAAGTGGTTGGTCTGAAATCTCAGCGGGAGGGAAAAAGCCGCAATACCATCGCCATTTTCATTTCTTATTGTGCCTCCACTTCTTGAGGAGCTAGGATTTCCCTTGGAAGCTCCGTCGAAGTTGGCTTTATGCCATCCTTTTGGGGGGAGAAGCCATTGGCTTCCTATCTTTTCATCTTTTTGTCTTTTGCCTTGTCCTTTTTTCTGCCACCTAAATTTATATCTCCCCCTTTCCTCACTAAATAGTTTTCCTTAATGTTAGCAAATATTTTCTTCCCTATCACTATAGTCGGCTCCTCTTTATCTCTAAAGATTTTGTTGTTTCTCTCCTTCCAAATGCTCCAACAGAAATGAGGTAGGATCTAGGAACTTAATTCCTAAAGATTAGACCTATTGAACATGCATTTCCATTGACAGAAGAGATCCAGAAGGTTAAAAGGCACACACTAGTTGAAGCCCAAGTTCTGGGTGAGGAAAACCCAAACATCCCTGGAGAAGGAGCAATGAATGAACAAATGATTCTCAGTCTACATTCGATCTTTACATAACACACATCTGTTGGGCATAATATGACCTCTTTTAATGAGGTTATTGTAGGTGAGGATTTTGTCCTGTAGAGCCAGCCAATAGAACATATTAATTTTTGGAATGAGGCCAGGGATCCAAGCCCTCAACCAAGGAGGAACTTCATTTAATCTCCAAAGGGCCAAATACCCAGAGGCAACAATATATAGCCCATTGGCATTATCTCCCTAGTCCAATTCATCCCAGTTGTTATTTAGGGCCATAGAGTTTAGCATTATCATAATAGGATTAAGATCTTCAAAGATGATAGAAAGGTCTATCCATCCCTGGTCTTTCCTATAGTTACTAACATTTTGCCCAAAATGGTTGATGTAGTCATTCACCAAGACCTCATAGCTGGGGTTGTTCATAAGAGGGCCCTGAATAAGCTAGCTATTGGACTAGAATTGGATATCCTCCCCATTTCCCAATTTCTAAGAGACTCTAGAATTTGCTAGGTCCCTGGCTTTTAAAAAACCATTCCAAACAGAAAATCCTCTTGGGATATCTTCATTGAAGAGGGTAAACTATTTAGAGGGCCTCTTTATGTACTTGTTTACCAAAATGTCTCTCCATTCCCCTGTGTTGCTAAAGATACGTCATATTTGCTTAGCCAAAAGAGCCTTGTTGAGGTGAGTTAGCTTCCTAATGCCAAGACCTCCATTTTTCTTTGGAAGGTAGACTTTTTCCCAAGTAACTAGGGGATACATTTTATTCCTTTCAGCCCCCATCCATAAGAAGTCTCTCTAAATTTTTTCCATCCTCTTAACAAATTTCACAGGGATCACAAAAAGGCTCAAAGCATAAACAAGAAAATTCTGAAGGGTGGATTTAACTAGTTGGAATTTTTCATCTTGGCTTAGAGAGGCCCCTTTCCAACCAATCATCTTCTTACTAAATCTGTCCATAATGTCGTTCCAAAAAGAATCAAGAGGATTCGTGCCCAAAGGGAGCCCAAGATAGGTAGAGTGAAGCTTCCCCACCCTACATCCCAAAATTTTGGAAATTTTCTTCTGTCTATCCTTAGGAGTGTTGATAAAGAAAACATAACTCTTATCCCAGTTGATGAGTTGTCCCAACCCTCTGGAGTAGGTATCCAAGATGTCCTTCATTGTCTTTGCCTCCTTAACAAAAGCCTCCTCTCCCATTATAGTATCATCAACAAATTGCTGATGCATAAAAGGGGCACTTTTAGAAGAAGGTTTAATACCTTTGATTCTCCCTTCCTTCTTATTCTTCTCAATAAGTTTGCCTATGCATTCTGCCAAGATTATGAAGAGAATAGGCGAAAGAGGATCCCCTTGATGAAGACCATGAGAAGGTTTGAAAAAATTGGAGGGGGGTCCATTAACTAAAACAACAAGTGAGGAAGTAGTTACCAGTTGAGAAATTAGCTTACATGTTTTGTCATCAAACCCAAAAGCCTTAAGCACCATATCCAGGAAAGACCAGTCAACTCGGTCATAGGCTTTTGATAGGTCCAGTTTAAGTAACATCCCTTCCCTTTTTCCAACTTCCATAGAGTGAATCACTTCATGCACCATCATTATCAAGTCTAAAATTTGTCTACCCAGGACAAAAATAGTTTGCTACTAAGATATTATCAAAGGGAGGAGCTTGAGCAACCTGGACGTAAGTACCTTCAAAATGATCTTGTAAAAAGAATTGCATAGGCTAATTGGTCTAAGCTTGTCCAAGGAATTGGCTCCAAGAACTTTAGGAATGAGAACTAAAAAAGTAGAGTTAATCTCCTTTAGAATGCTTCTAGCCCCAAAGAATTCCTAAACAGCCTTCACCACATCCTTCATCACAACTAGCCAAAACAATTGGAAAAAGAAAGTAGGGAAACCATCAAGGCCAAGAGATTTATCAACTAGCAGAGAGAAGAGAGCTTCTTTAACTTCTGAATCAGAGGGAATGGCTTGAAGCAGTTTATTATGGTGAGGATGGATGATCTAAGGGATGCAAGAAACAATGTCATCCTAATCCACTTTTGATAGCATAGGATCCCAAGACAACAGGGAGGAGAAGAAAGAAACAACTTCAATTGAGATTTCATCATCCTTGGTCAGCATACCCTATCCTTTCTTTAAACCTATGATTTTGTTATTAGCTTGATCTTTTAGAGTAGTAAGATGAAAAAACTTCGTATTCTGGTCTCCCTCTTTGAGCCACTTAACCCTTGATATTTGTCTCCAAAACTTCTCCTCTTTACTGATAATATTTTGTAATTTTGAAAGGATAGACAGCTTAGCCTCCCTGTTTAACTCGTCATACCCATCCTCCTGAATAGAGGCTTGGATAGAAGAAAGATAGTTAGATAGGACTTCCTTCTCAAAGAATATGTGGCCAAAATCAGACTTGTTCCAAGCTTTAACCATTCTTTTAATGTTGCTAAGTTTTCTAGCTACCCTGTACATAGTTGTGCCTTCCACATCAATACTCCACTAGAGCTTTATCTTGTCTAAAAGATCAGGGTGGGAGGTCCACATGTTTTCAAAATGAAAAGGGGGAGGCCTTTTGGGGCCTATAGGAACAACTGAAAGGGAAATAAGGGAGTGGTCAGAACCCACTCTGGGCAAAAGAGCTAATTTGCAAGAGGAAGACTACAGCCAGTCAGGAGTGATAAGAGCTCTATCTAGTTTGACCTGAATACAGTCCTGACCAATGCATTTATTTGACCAAGTAAAGGCACCTCCCATGAGTTCCATATCTAGAAAAGCCAAATCATTAATGAAGTTTGATAGGTCATGTTTACTTTCACAATCTGGCAGCAGACCTCCCTTCTTCTCCTCATCCAACAGAGGAGTGTTAAAGTCACCCATAATAATTCCTTTCTTTAAATTACTACTCTGCACCAGACTTTGAGCTCTAGTCCAGTAATTCTTTCTTTCTCTCTTATTGTTGGGAGCATATAAATTTAGCAAGAACCAACAATCATTGGAAGGGATATGAAAAACTTTACACAAAAGAATATTACCTTCATTGTAAGCAGATTCCATTCTAAAGTTTTTGGTGTTAAAAAGGGTCAGCAGACCACTAAAGGAACCATCTGAGTCCGAAGCCTCCCCACTCATCAAGTTGCTAAACTTAATCTTCCCCAAAAAGTCCTTTTTCATCTTAGTTTCCTGGATCATCAAGATGTTTGGTCTCTAATCTCTAATCAGGTTCCTAATAATTTCTTGTTTATGGGCTCCATTAAGGCCCCTAATATTCCATGACATGATCTTCATATTTAATTCTTGGAACACTCCTGAAGAGTTCTTTGGTACCCATTCACCAAGCTTCTTCTGGTCTCCTCCTCTCTAGCTTCCTTCTCTGATTTTCTACCTCTTTTGGCTGCTAAGCCCACATCTGGTTTGCAGCTACTCCTAGTCTCCACCGGAGAGGCCAAAGAAGGTTCTCTAACATTTTTCTTCCTGGGCTTTGGGGATAGAAGAACTTCACTCTCCATGCCAAAATTCAATGACTTAGAAGCCTTGAGAGCAAACTTTGGGTTGCTTGGAAGATCCTCCCACTAGTCTAGATCCTTCACCAAAACATTCATCTTTCCTATACTGGTCCCTCCAGCTATAGAGGAAACAAGATTTTCCTCTGGGTCTTGATAGATGATAATATCCCTATTAACTTTATCCTTCTCCTCCTCAATGGAAGCCAGGTCAAGCCTTTCCATAGAAAATGGAGAACTTAACATCACAACCTCCTAACCAGCCTATTGTGGGGCATCCTTTCCTTCTACATCTCCTGGAATCACTTGAGGATCTACCAGAGCACCCTCAGTCAGTTGGGGTTGGACATTAATCATTTGCCACTCCCTAATTACTAGAGAAGAATTTGGGGTTGTCTTCAACAACTCATCCTGAGGAACAGTCTTTCCATTTGTGCCCAGAGAAAAAGTGGAATCAAGAGGTTGCATTTGATTTACCTTCTTTGAAGCTTCTGCAACCTTCTTATTTTCCAAAAGAGGACCCTTTTGGCCCTGGTTGGTAGTCTTTTTTTTCCATACTTTCTTGACCCTGAAGAGAGAAGCAACAGAATGATACTTCTTCTGAACTGACTTTGCTTTTGGGAATTGAAAATCCTTATAGCCTATCTTAAAACAATGATAACATCCAAAAGGGACACTCTCATAATCCAACTGCTAAATATGAGTGCCAAGTTTTGACTAAAAGCACACCACTTCAGGCATATCAACCCCTTCCCTAACACCTATACAGATCCTTGCATAGGTTAGCTTGCTCTTAGAAGTAGTAGTTGGGTCTACGGAGAGAAGCTCTCCAAAAGAACTGGACACACCCATAAAAACATCCTCATTCCAGAATTCCAAGGGCAACTCAAGGAGTCTAACCCATACTAGAGCTTGCTAAAAGAAAGATTTATTTAAATCCAATTTTGAAGACCATTTTTGTAGCACTAGGGTAGCCCTTTCAATGATCCAGGGTCCTTTACATAGGATGTCATCCATAGCCTCTTTACAAGTGAATTCAAAAGAAAGAAATCCCTTTGCCATAGTAGTAACACTGACCTGCCCTTTTAGACTCCATTTCTTCTTTGTGAAGGATCGGACTACATCGATGTTTGGTCTCTAATCCATAAACTTCCCCACAAGTGTGGATGCCATCGTAGCAATGTTATGGTCAACAATTTTGTTTGGAATGGCAATCATGCATGATCCCTTTTCCAGTCCTAACACAACCTTAATCGAAGGGAAAGAGGACTTACCAAAAGGCTTAACACTAAAGAGTGAGGCCCATTTCACTGGGAGATTCCCTAGTCTATCCACCTTGGATTGTGTTTCTGGCTTATCCTGGGTTCCACTGGTTGCACATGGGTCCCCATCCCTAGACTTTGCCTCTCCATAGTTAGCCTGGATCTCATCCTGCATACCTAGTTTCTGAGATCCACCTCCCTGAGATTTCTCACCTGGTGCCAGGTTTGAAATTTGAACATGCACTTCCTGATCTCTCCCCTACCCGCTCCCCTTCATGTCAAGTTGTCATTTGTTTGAAGATCAATTTTTAATTGGTGTGAAAAGGAATAATTTTTATAATGGATAGATAGACATTTACTTGGAAAATGGAAAGCCATGGTAGAAATCACAAATACCATAAATAAATAAATGTAGAAAACAAGGAGTTGGCAAGTCATATCCATCTTTTAGATCTTCTTGTGTAGAGAGCAAGATTGGTTACTGGAGGAATTCCATATTTAGTTACAACAAGATCATCCAAGTTTATTGAGACCAAGCACAATTTTGAAGACCCTAGATTAAGTGAACTTGATCTTGAAATGTATCAAGTAATTAAGCAAGAAAACCAATGCCAATTCAAAGGCTTAAATGCATCACTTTTGAGAATTTTGCATCTCAAGTAGTGATGAAGCAACAAAGTTCTATAAAACAAACAAAGTGTAAGAATGTCAAAAGACCAATACCAATTAGAGGAAACTATCTCTGATTTGGCATGAGACCCTCAAATCTTAATGAAGTCAATGGGTCAATGAGAAGTTGAATATATATATATATATGAATATTTATAACATGGTGGAAAAGTTTTTCAAAACATTTAGATTCAAAAATCAAATTTTGACCCAAAAACCATAATCTCATGTATTAGATTTGAGATCAAATTTATGCTAGATAATTTGGTCACAAGTGTATGGTTGAGATATTTTCACAAACTCACCTAGTTTGGAGTTGAACATAAGATTTTTTCTTCAACATTGACCATGGAAAGATCAAGTTGTGAAATGTAGAGCCTCCAATACAACGACTAGTAATCCTTGTGAAGACTATGATAATGAAGTGGGCTTTGTTAGTCCAAATAAATTATCATTTGAAAAAATACCAATAGCCCTAGGTGTTGGTACCATGAAGAATTTTGATTTTATGTCACTATTTGTTTCCCATAATACTGAAAGGACAATTGAGGAGACCAAATGCTTTAAGATTGTTTGAGGACATAAGCTAGTCAAGATGATTCAGTTATGGGATGTCCTTAATTCAAAATATTAGTTTCCATTTTGGAAGGTATTTATCCAAAAAGATAAATATAGACATTACACTTTTAGGCACATATAAAATATGTTTATATTATGTAGTGTGTTCACATGTGTAGTTAATCGAGATGCAAAGAATTTGTAGATTTGGCCTCTGTAGGACGAAGACTGCTAACAAATAACTTTGGCTAAACACAAAATCTATTTGTTAAAAATAAGCAATAGAGAAGTGAATAAGAAGGGGTCCACAATCAGATAGACATGACATAATCAATGAGAGGGGTTGAATAGTATTTTTAAAGGAGATTAAAATGGCATAGTAATCTCAACCATAAAATAGAGATAGATTTTGAAACACTTTCCAAATGCAAATGCAAATGTAATGAGTTATTGGTTGGTCCAAATTTAAAACCATCAAGTTATGAGGATATTAAATTTAACAATTACTTTTCAATGATAGGTAGGGAGAGAAATCAGAAGTAGTGAAGAATTTATTTCACTCTTCTGTTATCAAGAACTAATTACGAAAAATGATAAGTTACCAAACTAGAAAGATGACCCAACATTGTTGTGGAAGAGATTTTCAAGTAATAGGCACTCTTTACTTTGGCTTCTAGAGAGTCAGTGTACCACAGGAGGGAAAATGAATTTTTTGATTTTTGCTTGTAATTAGGGAAAGAGGAGGTGTGTTTTATTTTCAAGCATGATTTTTGTATAGGAGTATTATGGTCTTCAAGCCATTTTCTATGCGTGTGAAGAAAGACAGAAATATGTGGTAGATCTATAAACTTATATATATTTTTTCAAATTAGAGGTAACCTTTGAGTTATCACTATAATCTTTTAACATTTTCCTATTCATTTTAATTATGTATGTGTTTGTTATAAAAGCTTTGAATTTTATTCATGCATATATTAAAAATAAGATATCAAATCTTCCTTTTGACCCTCTGTAGTAGGAAAGTGGAATAAATAGTCCATGTACCATTTGTTTATTTTTCTCTTAATTCTTTGATCTGTTATCACATTTGTGTCATATTGATGGATGAATGTTAGTGTGTCCTCTTTTCCTTCTCATTAAAGTCATAACAAGCATTTTCATTCATTGCATATCAAACAAAAGGAGTTGTACCTTTATATCAAAATTTAGAGAGTGCTTGCATATTAACATTGTAAGTGACTCAAATGTTGGTTCTTTATGCAGGAGCATCATGGGTGTAAGGGAAATCTTGTATCAATCACACATATTTATGTTTTGTCTTTTCAATAAGAGTTATCTCAATGTAGAGTCACTACTTATGGAAGCTTACTATTTTTAGCAAGTTGGTCATTCAAGCTTAGAATGTTCTGATTTCTTTCATAGAGGTTCATTTTAGGTATAGCAACTTGATAGTAAGGTTTCATTGCAAGATCAAGTCTATTTGTGAGATTATTGAAAAAAAAAGTATTGATAGTAGGGCATAAAAACTTTGAACTCATTTTTTAAGGCTTTAGAGGCTTTGAAAAGGGGTCAAACCTTGACTGATTTGGAGTTGGATGAAATAAGCTCTATAGAGTGCTTTGTGACATTTTTGAAATAGGTTCATAATAGCCAATCAAAGAAACTAGTGATGAGTTATGGTCTCTTGTGCTACCTAAATCAAATCAAATTAAAATCCTTCAAAGATTCTATTGAGTTCCAAAAATTTTTGGGGCCTACTCTAATATAATAAAATATAAATAATAATATCTTAGGGTTTGTTTGTTTCAAAGTTTAGGGTTAAAATTTATATAATCTTCTTGGGTGGTTAAAATTACCTATAAAATGAAGGTACATGGGGTTGTCTATGGTAGTTCCAGATAGGTAGATGGTTGTTCTACCTACAAAATATTGTAAGGATAATATTCATGTGGCTTTACAAGTTCTATTTCTAAATATTTTAATTATATTTTATTGGAGATAATAAAAAACCTATTTTTTGTTCTTGCAAATTGTTATTTTTTCTCTATAATGTTGTGTGTGTTTTTGTTAATAAGAGTGTGCCCTTCATCAAGTGGTATTGAAGTAGGAGTTACTTAGTTTGTAGATATATTTTTGATTATGAGGTGTTTTGCACCAATGCTTTGGATGTGAGTTTGAGAAATAAGTGTAAAAATGCCTCCATGAAGGAAGCATGACATAAGAGGTTTTAGAGTCCTCCAGAAATAGTGCAAGCATTACAAGAGGAGATATGCATAGGAATGAATATTGTGGAAAGACAAGAAAGTGAGGAGAAATTTGTAAGGGCATACTAAACAAGAAATTTCAGAAGGAAACTCTAAGAAGGATGGGCTTTTGAGGGCCATTTTCAAGACTAAAAAGATACCCAAGATTGAAGTCTTCACATTTTTTGGAAATATTAACTAGGAGAAAATGATTGACTAGATCAATGAATCAGAAGATTATTTTGAGTATGAAGATATCAAAGATTTTGAGAGGGTCAAATTTGCAAAGACAAAACTAAAGGGTCGTATAGACTCTAGTGGTAAGAGATTTAGTTGGATCAAAATATAAGAGGAAAGGATAAAATCACAAGATAGGATTAGATGATGGAGAAATTAAAGAGACCATTCTTGTCGATTATGGGCTTGATCTATTGAAGAAAATGAAAGGGTTGAAGCAAGTGGGAAGATATGTTTGAGAGTATGCTGAGGAGTTCTATTGAGTCCTCATCTAAACAAGTCATGCAAAAGTTGACAAAGAGAAAGTTGTTCATTACCTTAATGGGTTAAGACCAAGTATTGAAGATGAATTAAGTCTAGTTAGAATGATTCGTATTGAAGAGACATACCAATTTTCCTTGAGGGTGGAAGAGAAATCAAACAAGAATTTTGAATGCAAGCAAGGTGGAAGGGGTTATGGTAGAAGATACAATGGATAATATTATGGAGGCTAGAATAAAGATTAGAAAAAGAGTGATGAAGTCAATAGCGGTCAAAATCAATTGTTACTATGATCAAAATAATAGGGATCAAAGAGGAAGAGGAAGAGTTCAATGACTAGGAAGAGGAGGTTTTTGTGGGACATGTTTCTATTGCAAAGAATGGCATGGGGCTTATGAGTGTCCTCAACATTGAGGAAAAAATCAACATAAGACCTGAGGGAAATGCATGAGTTCTATCAAATCATTGCATTCTAAAAATTTTGATAAAGGAGAAGTCTTAGCTTGATTATCAAAAGATCCTTGCTAAGTGATGAGAATGAACTTGAACAAAGGAAGAATTTATTCCACACTAGGTGAAAATGTAATGGTAAGGTATGCAATGTCATTATTGATAGTGGTAGCATGAACAATCTTTTTTATGATGAAATGGTTAATAAGTTGAAGTTACAAAGAAAGAAGCATTTGAATCCCTATTGGATTACTTGGTTGTAGAAGAATCATAACTCTTTAGTCAGTGAACAGTGTCTGGTAAAGTTCAAGATTCTAAACTACCATGATGAGGTATTGTGGATATTATGCCTATGGATGTTTGTCATTTTTTGTTAGGGATATCTTAACAGTTTGATCATCATGCAATACATGATGGGTATGTAAATACCCATTATATGACAAAGGATGGAGTGAGACATAAGCTGAAGCCTCTGAGGGAAGTAGAAGATAATGTGTATTGTAATTTTAGAATATGTTTAGTTGATGGAAGAAATTTCCTTGAAAATCTGAGGCATGAGCACGTGTTTTTCTTTAGTTCCAAAAGTTGGTAAAGAGGAAGTACAAGATGTACCTTAAAAAGTTGTAGATTTGTTGCATGATATTTAGGATATTATATTTGATGCATTACCATTAGTGAGAAAGATCAGTAATCAGATGGATTTGATTCCAATAGTCAATGTGCCAAATAAGGAAGCTCACAACATGACTCTAATAGAAAGTGAAAAACTTAATTGATAAGTACAAGAGTTATTGCAAAAGGAGTGAATCGTGAAAGTTTGATTCCATGTGTTGTACCAATAGTTTTAACACCAACGAAAAATGGTGAATAGAGGATGTCTACAAATTATTGAGCTATCAATAATATCACTATCAAGGACAAATTTCCCTTTCTTGGGATGGATGATATTATGAACTGTTTGAGTGGATAAATGTATTTCACATAGATGAATCTAAAAAGTGGATATCACCAAATTCAGATCAGAGAAGGAGATGTATGGAAGAATTTTTTTAAGATAAATGAGGGCTTGTATGAGTGGTTAGTCATTCTTTTTTAGGGTAACTAATGCACCAACCACATTAATGTGGCTCATGAATGAGGTGCTCAAAGAATTTCTAGGTAAATTTTTCATTTTTTATTTGCATGATATTTTGATATTCTATGAGACATTAGGGAGCATATAATGCATATCTATAGGATGTTCTAGAGGCCAGGGGAAGAGAAATCATTGATTAATCTGAAGAAGTGTAATTTTGTAAAGGAGTTAGTGTATCTTGGATTTTTAGTTTTAGTGGAACATGTAAAAATAGACCAAGAGAAGGAGAATGTTATCCTTAAATGGCCTATTCCAAGGAGTGATAGTGAGGTAAGATCTTTTCATGGTTTGGCTCACTTTTAGAGAAAGTTTATCAGTTATTTTAGTAGTGTTTGTGGACCCTTGATTGAAACAAAAAGAGGGCATATGAAGGAATTTTAGAGGAGTACAGGAGCAGACAAGAGTTTTGAATTGTTGGAACAAAAAATATAAAATAACCTATTTTAGCACTTGTATAATTTAATAAGGTGTTTCAAGTAGACTATGATGCCAATGGTAATGCCATTGGATATTTTTGAGCCAAGAAGGTAGAATTGTTACTTATTTCAGTGAGAAGTTAAATGATGTCAAAAGAAAATATTTTGTTTATAATAATATTTTTTATGTTATAGTTCATGCATTCAAGAAGTGGAGATATTATCTTTTATTTAAGGAGTTTGTGTTATGTACTAATCATCAAGCTTTGCAATATTTGAATAGTCGAGGAAAATCAAATCAATGACATTTAAAATAGAGTGAATTTTTGTAGAGTTAAAAATTTGTTTTGGAACACAAGACTAAGAAGTCTAATAGGGTTGCAAATGCTCTTAGCAAGAAACAAAGTCTATTGACATAGATGTAGATTGAGGTTGTTGGATTCAAAGGACTCAAAAAAATTTATCCAAAGGATCCTAATTTTAGTGAAGCTTGGAAAACTTTTATAAAACCTATTAATCTAGACAAACCCCAAGATGGTATGTTATGCAAAGGAAGTGAATTGTGCATTCCAAGGAGTTCTAGAAGAGAGAATTTCATTGAGGAAAAACATAGTGGAGGGCTAGCTAGACATTTTGGTTGAGATAAAACTATTGCTTTGGTTAGTGAGAAGTATTGTTTGCCACAGTTGCAACAAGATATAAAGAAGTTTGCACAAAGTTACAGAGTATGTGAGATGGAAAAAGGAATCAAGAAGAATACAGGATTATATCATTTATTACCTATACTAGAGAAGTCATGGGAGGATATCAATATGGACTTTGTTTTGGATTTTCCAAGGACCCAAAGAGGGTGTGATTCAAATTTTGTGGTAGTTGACAAGTTTTCAAAGATGACACATTTCATTCCCTGTAAGAAGACTAATGATGTTATTCATGTGGCTGAATTATTTTTCAGAGAAGTGGTGAGACTACATGGTCTACCAAAGATCATAGTTTCAGCGTAGGACACCAAGTTCATTGGGCACTTTTGGTGAACACCATGGAAGAATTTAAAGATAGTTTTGAAGTTCATCTCATCATACCATCCACAAACTAATGGGAAAACATAAGTTGTGAATAGGAAGGAGTTTGGAGAATTTATTATAATGCTTAGTTGGACATAAATCAAAGGGATCAAATTTGATTTTACCGTAGGAAGAATTTTAATAGAATAATTATGTTAATAAGAACACTTGTAGATCAACATTATAGATAGTATATAGTAGTCCTAGAAATTCTTCTAAATTAAGGAAGCTAGAGAAAGGTGAGGCACGTAATATCGAATCTAAACAAAAGACTTGCAAAATTTGCATGAGGAAGTGAGGAATCACATTACCAAGATGAATACATAGTACAAGACTAAGACGAAAAAGAAATGAGGCATAAATATTTTCATATTGGAGATGAATTCATGACTAATTTGAGGAAGGAGAGATTTCCATTGGGAACATATAATAAGTTGAAGATGAAGAATTTTGAACCATGCAAGATATTGAATAAGCATTATTCAAGAAAATTCTATGAAGTAGGATTGCCAAGTGAACTGAATGTTTCACAAGTGTTTAACATTTTAAATCTGATAGAGTATTATGAAGGAGGAGTTGAAGATGAGTTTCTAGAAGGATAGTGTAATATTCCAATAACTACTTTAGCTACATAGGATATTGAGGATATATTGGACAATCATGTTGGTAAAAGAACAAGAAACAAGAAAAATGAAGAATATTTAGTCAAATGTAAAGGGGGACTTGTTGAAGATTCATCATGGCTAACAAGGGAAAAGATTAACCATCTTGATTTTACTTTAAAACCTTGAGATGTGACAAGATCACCTTTCAAATTATCCTCAGTATCTGATGTGGGAGGATCCTAAGTGTAAGGGAAATATTGCATCACCCAAAAATATTTGTGTTATCTTTTCAATAAGAGTTATCTTAGTGTAGGGTTTCTACTTTTTGAAACTTACTAGTTTTAGTAAGTTGGTCATTCAAGCTTAGAATGTTCTAATTTCTTCTCTTGGGGTTCATTTTAGATATATCAATATGTCAATAATGTCCCATTGCAAGATCAAGTCTATTTGTGAAGTTATTAAAAAAAATCAATATTTGATAGTAGGGTATAAAAACTTTGAGCTCAATCTTAAAGGCTTTAGAGGCTCCAAAATGAGGTCAAACCTTGGCTGACTAGAGATTGCCCAAGTTAATAGTTGTAGAGTGTTTGTTGACATTTTAAAAATGTGGTCATAACATCCAATTGGAGCAAATGGCAATGAGATATGATCTTCGGGAGTTGTGCTACTTAAAATCAAAGAAAATGAAATTTCTTCAAAAAAAAATTTAAAATATCAAAGTTGTTGGAGCCTAATCTAATGTAATTAAATATAGATAATAATATATTAGGGTTGGTTGGCCTCAAAGTTAGGGTAAAAAATCTAGAACCTTCTTGAATGGTGGAAATTACCTATATAATGAAGGCCTATAGGGTTGTCTAGGATAGTTTTGGATTGATAGATGTTGACTCTAGCCTACAGGATACTATAAGGAAAATGCCTATGTGGTTTTTCATATTCTATTTTTTAATATTATAATTTCACATTATTGGAGATAATAAGAATCCTATTCTTTGTTGCAATTTTCTGTTATTTCTCTATTCTATTATGCATGTTTGTGTTAATAAGAGGGGTACCATTTGTCAATTCTAGTTGTGTTCCAATTTTGGACATTTAGGAGTCATTTTTAAAGGCAATTTGAAAAAGAAAAATCTATTAAACAATAGATTTATGGTGACTCCCCTAGGGATTCAAAAATAAAGAGATATATTTCCTTTGATTTTTTTAAACTATCTCCATGAGCACGGGGATTTGCAGCTTTGTTAGTCATCATGCACAACTGAAAGGTTACTAGAAATAGAAAAAACTAAATCCTAGTATTTCAAATATTATTGGATGGATGATAAAGTGCTACACAAAAACTAGGATTGTTGTTATGAAAATTTCTCATGCTGTGAAAACCAAGATGAGTTTAGAAGATGATCATGTATTTACACCCTTATTGGTTAGTCTTTGGACCAGATTTCATAAGTTGGAGTTTGAAAGAAAAGACAAGTGTGTTGCAAGCATACAAGAAAAAAGTATCCCAGCTTAAAGAAGAGCTAAGTTGCTACATCCCAAAATTTTGGTACATCAAATAATATTCTAATTGTTGGAAAAACTCATGTGAAATCAGTTATTTGATAAATTTGTTGAGATTTTTGGTTCATCTGAAATTGATTTATCAATAAATTTGTTGAAAATATTTTATTCTTGCAAAATAAAAATTAGGTTATTAGATAATGTGTCATTTGACATGTTAGTTAATTGTTAAGATAAATTTGGAAAATGAATATCTTAGAAATTTAAAATGATTATGTGATATTTTTATTATTTCTAACTATTGGAAATATGTTATTATTTGGAACCATTTCCATTTTGCAGGAGCATGAAAATGAGGGGAAGTTTTGCCAAAATGTGACTTAGGAAGGGGACACCCAAATCCACCATCAAGCAATCAGGTGTGAACCTAACCACTTGGACCAAGGACTAAAATGACTAGGCAAGCAAGAAAGTAAATGGATTACCATGAGCTATAAAAATAAGAAAAACACTAAAAATAATCAAATAAGAAATACCGTTTTCATTGTGTTATGATCTTTGTGTACCTTGCAAGTTATCATGACTCAATATATTAATATCATGTCTATACTCATACTTGGGTGGGTATGAAATATGTACTTATGTATACACACACACACACACACACACAAATATATGTATATATATATGTATACAAAATTTATCATTATATATATATATACATATATATGTATATATATATATATATATATATATATATATATATATATATATATATATATATAAAACTCAACCAAGCATGAATATATAGGAATGACATTAATATACTAAGGCATGGGTATGGTCATTTATTTATTTTCTTGGAGTGACCACTTCTATTGTATTTTCCACCTTATGGCACAGACTATAATACTTCTTTTGATATTTTGAGTTTTAAAGTCTTACAAATATTTCTTGCCACCTCAATCTTGGCATAATTGAGCGCACTGTAGGTGGCCATTATTCATATTGTTGATTTCTTGTTTCTTATTTATGCTCTTTGTTCTTGCCACAAGGTCATACACATGCATTTTCTCATTGATCTTAAGCATCCCATGTTTCTCTTGTTATCACATCACAATATTTTGTTCTCGTACTCCCACACAAGTACTCGATAGTAGTGGTAATTTGGATGAGCTGAAGCACATGATCTTGGATCGTGGCACACATCGAACACCTTTAGGATTCTTGAGTGTTAGCATTTCTAAAAAACTCATTTACATTAGACCACACTGATTGATTAGGTTATGCCTCATATTATTCATTACATTTTTTTTTCGTTCAGAACATGTCTATTTCTTATTAGCTTCAGCCTTTCTCTTAGTGAAAGTTTAGATTTGAATGTGATGATAGTATTTTTTTATTGTTGTCTCTGATAGGCTTTGCCTATAATAAATAAAATGTTGCATATACATAAGTTCTACTCAAATGAATACCATACAAGGATATAATCAATATATCTCTAAGATGGAATGTTCTCCATGTAAATGATATCAAATAGAAATAAAAGCATAATTATTTATGATGTCAAATGCTGAAATTGGCATGAAGCATGGTAAAGGAATAAGTATTCATGAATCTATAATTTATATTATGAATCTCCTGAGTAATGAGGACCTTGGTTGAGTTGAGGGGAGAAAAGAGTGGGAAGATTTCCTACAACAAAAGCAAGAATATGATTAGTATTAACATCTAAATCAAATATAAAGATAGCTCATGGAAATCCTTGTATTTTTCTTGATGTCAAGTCAAGCGGTTGGTGATCGAGCATATAAGTTGCTCATCTGAAATCCTTCACCAAGGTAGTTAATGGCATCATTGCCACCATGATCACTAGATATCATGGTGCTAGCAATTTTAAGATAAGCTTGTTGTGAATGTGTCCACAGTCCCAAAAATGGACTAGATGACACTTTAACACCAAGATACTCAGTGCCTAGATAAGGGTGTCCCAAGCCAATTCCTAGGGTAGGGAGGGCCTTTCTCATTGAAGATTGTATGAGGATACTAAGGGTTCAGAGTTGGAAGGTTAAGCCCATGGCAATGCTTCTCCTTTCTTCTAGAATGTCAAGCCCATGGAAATGCTTCTCCTCTCTTCTAGAATGTCAAGGCTTGTATAGCTCAGTGACATCAACCACTTTATTTTTGGTAACCCTTTTATGTTTATTTGTTACTTATTTGCTATACATGTTGCTTCCATCAAAATATTTTAGAATTGTTTTCTTTGCAAGTGATATAGTAGTTAATAACTTAATGTCTTATGAATCTAGTAGTTAGATGGTTGTTAGTTCCAAATTATTTGATATGTGGTTGTAATTCATTCATATTTCCATTTCACATGAAAGAGTTGAATAATTGAACTAATGATATCTCATTTCATTCGGTTAAGAATTGTGATATGTTTTCCTTAATTAAGAATTAGTTAGTTTTTTGAAATCTTAGTATGTTGCATATGGTATTAGAGCACTAGGTTCAACTTTTAACCTTGGGTTCATCATAGACAAAACATGAAAAAAACTTTAAAATATAGATTTGAATGGTAAACAGGATGCATACTCATATGACACCTTGCAAGAAACCCTGAAATCCTATATTTTTCTACCTAATAAAGAATATGCCAAAACATGACTATTCCTACTACTCTATACCTAAGGATAATGAGTCCTTATCATAGGCATTATGGTGAATCAAGAAAGAGAGAGTCAGGTGGACTCTGGCCAAGAAGGTAGAATTGAGAAACAAACTTATTGAGGCTTGTAATGCCAAACAATCTGATCCTCTTATGATTTTTCATAAACTATGTAAAGGAAAAGACAAGCCCAGAAATGAAAGTGAATGGGATACGAAGGAATAGGGTGTCCGATTTATTATTAATTTACTCTTTTGATGTGTCCTCAGGTGAGGAAAATTTTGTAAATAATTTAGTTGTAGTTGCAACGAACAAATAATATATAATAAGAAATTAGCAAATCTTCTCTTTTGTTGAGCATAATCTCTTAAAGTATTTAAGTATTTGTTGTAAACAAATGCGAGCATGATATTGATCTAGTAAAAAATTGTATATAACAGGAACAAATCAACCTCAAACATGGCCAACAATGGAAATCCCATAGAGTATGAAGTAAATAGTCGGTCCAATCCCCACAATTCATTGGATCTAATGATCTAGATTTTGCAAGAAACATAAACAAAACTAGAAAACATGGAAAAGGGAATGGATGAATTGGCAACCCAAATTGGGCAAGATCAAGTGGAGACTTACTCCTCACAAGAATGAAACATAGAAACTCTTTCCACGGTGATAAAGAAAAAAAAACTTTAATAACACCCTATGAGAAATAGAAGAAGCTAGAAACAGTTAACGATCTGTCCAACTATATTAAAAAGATTAAACCTCCTAAGTTCACAAGCTCTGAGTCCGTAGAAGATGTTGAAGCATGGCTTATTGAGATGGACGAATATTTTAAAATTAAGAGATTCTCAGAAATATCTAAAGCATTATGGGGAATATACCACCTTTTTGGAGAAGCACCTACCTAGTGGGGACACACAAAAATAGAATTCAATATCAAAACCATCAAGATCACATGGAAAAGGTTCATCTCTATCTTCAAAAACCAATGGCTTCCCCAAACCTTTGATGATCAGAAATTGTTAGACTTCCAGAATCTCAAGCAAGGATATTTGACTCTACATAAATATTGGGAGAAGTGCACTTGTTTGTTAAAATACTTTCCCTCGTACCAAGAAGAAAAAATTTTGAAAGTTCAAAAATTTATCATGGGGTTAAACAATAGAATTGGGGGAGTTGTAGATGTTCTTGCTCCATGAACCATGGAGGAAGCTCTTGAGAGAGTCATTTGGTAAGAGTATAAAATCAAAAGGGATTACTCCATTTGAGATAATAAGAGGAAGACCAAATGGAATTATGATAATGCAGACTCGGGAACTCATAAAAGGAGTTTTAAGAACTTCACCTCCAAGAAACCAGAATTCAAATAAAATAGTGGAAAAGAGATTAAAGGTAACCACAGAAGAAATGTTAGTAATAAAGGGGGTGAAAAGAAAGTGTCACTCAAAGGATGCTTTACCTATGGTGGGGATCACTATGCCAATCAATGCCCCAACAAGTTCAACACTAATCAACAGCCGCAACCCCCACTACCCCTCAATAGGTTGTTTATTAGTAGAGAACCCATGTTGCAGTGGACAATTGGCAAGAAAAACATCAATTGGGTCCTATAGAAACTCTGAGTAAGATTTATGGTAATCCTATCTCTATATTGATTGATACAAGAGCAATAGAATATTTTATTTCCCCAAAATTGTTGAGTAGGTTCCCTAAATAACCAAATTTATGGAAAAATCATTGACTGTTGAGTATGCAAATAAGAGAAGGGCTAGAGTAGAGTAGTGTTTGTTTGAGGCCTAGGTTGATATTTTGAGCTTCTCAACTAAGGTGAATTTGTATGTAGCACCTCTAGGGTTTTATGATATCATCATGGGAATGAATTGGCTTGGTGAGAACAAAGCCATAGTTGATTGTCTTGCAAAAATAGTAGTGTTTGGATGATTAGGGAAACATTGTAAGCATACATGGGATAATACATGAGGTAAGGCCTCACTGAATTTTAGTCATGGAGCTTAAAGATGTAGCATGAAAGGGTGTGAAATCTTCACTATAAAAGTAAAAATAGAAGACCTGTGAGAACCCTTAGAAATACTTATCAAGATGACTATATCTTTGAAGACGGGTAAATCAAAGAAAAATAGAGAGAATCCTTTGAAGAAAAATATCCATACCTTAAGTACTTTCAAGAAGTATTTCCAAAAGAACTTCCAGGCTTACCTCTGTCCAGAGTATTTGATTTCATTATAGATTTAGTTCCCACAGTGGAACCCATATCAAGAGCATCTTATCAAATGACCACTACTAAATCAATGGTATTACAAGTGCATTTGCAAGACTTATATGATAAGAAACTCATTCAACCGAGTGTTTCACCATGGGAAGCTCCTGTTCTTTTTGTCAAAAATAAGGATACACCTATGAGATTATGCATAGATTATAGGATGCTTAATAAGGTTACTATCAAGAATAGGTATGCCATTCCTAGTATTAATGATCTATTTGATCAGATAAAGATAAAAATAGAGTTTTCCAAGACTAGCCTAAGATCACGTTTTCATTAGCTTCAAATCAAAGAAGGATATTCACAAGACCACTTTTAGAACCCGCTATGGGCATTATGAGTTTACAATATTACCTTTTGGATTAACCAATACTCTAGAAACTTTCATGAACCTTATGATTAGTATCTTTTAGGATTATTTGGATAAATTTGTGTTAGTTTTTATTGATGATATTCTTATCTACTCCCAAAATGAAGAAGAACACCTAAGGCACCTAGAGATAGTCCTTCAAAGGCTACAAGAACATTCGTTGTATGGAAAAATTGTCAAGTTCTCTTTTTACCAAAAGGAAATCCAATATATAGAGTACATTATATCAGCTCAAGGAATAGTTCTTGCCAAGATTGAGGCAACCAAGGATTGGTCAATACCTTAAAATGTGTCAAAAGTCAGAAGTTTCATAGGTTTAACTAGATTTTATAGGAAATTTCTCAAAATTATCTAGAATTGCATATCCTATCGCTTCACTCCAGAGGAAAAGGAAGAAATTTATTTGAATAGAAAAATGTCAAACAGCCTTTGATTACCTAAAGGAAAAGTTAACTACTGCCCCCATACTTAGAGTATTACCTAGAAGGTCAATTTTTGGTCATAATAGATGCATCAGGAGAAGGATAAGGAGGTCTATTAATACAAGAAGACCAAGTCATTTCCTATGAGTCCAAAAAATTGAAGAATTATGAAAAAAATTATGCATCACACAACTTGGAACTAGCCTAAACTCAATGTAGAACAAAGAAGATGGTTGGGATTTCTAGTAGATTATGATTTAGAGACCAATTATATCAAGGCCAAGGAAAATAAAGTAGAAGATTCTTTAATATGATGAAGCATATATCAGCTATGGTAGCCATAAACATTGGGCTCAAGGAGCAAGTATTGCAATGTCTACCCAGTGACAACTTCTACAACAAGGTCCATCGAGCGCTTTAGAGGGATCCTCAAGATTCCAGATATGAAGGGTACCACCTAGAGGAGGATGGATTCTTGATATAAACATGGGATGTATATTACTAAAAATCCAAGAATTAGAAGGATGATCTTAGGAGAAATTTTTATTGCTCCTTATTCAGGACACCCTGGGGTTACAAAAATGTTGGCAGATATAAAACTCATATACTTTTGGAAAGGGATGAAGAAATAAATCATAGATTTTGTGGTAGGATACCTCGAACATTAGAGGGTCAAGGTAGAACACTGATATCCAATAGGGTTATTGCATCCAAACAAATTTCTAGAATGGAAATGGCAGATAATCACCATGGATTTTGCTCAAGGGTTACCCATGAATTGAAACATGCATAATACCATCCTGGTGGTAGTAGATAGGCTAACCAAAGTAGCACATTTCATTTCGGGAAATCTAACAAATGCAACATCAAAGATTGATCATAATTTTATAAAAGAGATTTTTAGGCTTCATGGAATTCCAAAAAAGATTATATCCGACAAGGATGCCTGGATAACATCCAAATTTTGGTAGACTTTATTTTTGACCTTGGGAACCAAATTGAACATCATCTTTGCTTATCAACGAAAAAAAGGGTGAACCAAATACTAGAGGATCTCCTAAGGGTATATTGTATGGATTGGCTATACCAGTGGGAACTATATTTTCCATTAATAGAATTTGTATGTAACAATTCTAACCAATCCTTAATTAAGATAATGCCCTTTCAAGCTCTATGTGGGTATAAATGTAGAACCCCCGTGAATTGGAATGGGATTGAGGATCGAATCATTGTTGGCCTTGAGATGCTTCTAGAGATAGAGGAACAACTGGTTCAGATTCATCAAAGGTTAAAGGAGGCAAATGATCGAGAAAAGAGTTACACAAACATAAAAAGGACTCCTAGGGAGTTCTCAATAGGAGAAAAGGTTCTGCTAAATGCTAAATCACATAAGAGCACTATCAAGTTCTACAAGAATTCAAAACTAGCCCCAAGATATGTAGGACCATTTGAAGTCCTAGAAGTCTTAAACTCGATAGCCTACATAATTTCTCTACCTCCATCCCTTGCCAAAATGCATAATGTGTTTCATGTATCATACCTTAAGAAACATATATCTCATCATGAGCATGTCATTGACTGGAATCTCTTGTAGGTGTGAGACCGAAGGGTGGTGGAATATGATGTTGGAGCATCTAGGGTCTTTGGCGATCTTACATCAACCAAAAATATTTCTTTTTTTTCTGTACCATATGTTGTTTGTGAAGTAGTTTTTGTTTCCTTTGGTTTCTCTTTGTGTGCAGTTGATATCATGTCAAGGACCTATCCTAGATCCTTTTTCTTAAGGGCACAAGTTATAATGTTTCATATTTCTCAAGTTTTGTGTTTTTATTTGCGGTCCATCTTTTCCTATTGTTTCCATCTAGTAAGGCATGTTATTTTGATCGGTATTGTTTCCTATACTTACATGGAATCTTGTGCAATCAGGAGCTAACTCCTAACACACATGTGGACCTATCTCTATGTACTCATGGTTTATTGTTGTCCTTTCTTGGATTCTAGTTTACTCTTCCAAGATTGAACCTGTATTGTAATTAAATTCTTGACTAGATAACTTGTGGCTTAGCTAGCTAAAAAATAAGCTTGGTTAGATGTAGGAAAGTAGCATTCTTAGAGGGATAGAAGATGGAAGATGCGAGCTTGGAATCTAAATTGTGATTCTTAATTTTGTATAAGGCTACAACTTGGAAGGCCTCACAACTGGACATGTTATTTTGTATGTGAAGTTAAATAATTACACCTAATAATTTGTTGCATTTGATCTTGTGTTCTTTGTTGATTATTTGAATTTCATATAAATATTTTGTGTGTGACTCTGAGCAAGGGATATTGGGAGAATTGAAACTGAGTTTAGTCCTCATTTTTCATCCTCCCTCCTTTCCCTTGCATCAGATGTTATCAGAGCGAGATCTTTCTTGAGGCTTGGATTGTGGAGAACCTTGTTGAATTTAGTTGTAGGGTGGAAGATCTAAAATTTTATCTATAACTTACAAAAGGTTATGATTTTATTGGAGCTATTTTCAAGATGGTTCGGGGTAGAGGAAATGTTGATAATGTTATTATGGACATGTTGAGGCTAATTGTAGTGAGAATTGAAGTTGTTGAGATAGTATAGAGAAGAGGTGTACATATTGAATATGTTAGTGATGATGAAGAGGCAGCACCTAACCCTAACCTTGAGCATGAGGTTGAGCATAATGAGGAAAGGATTTTGAGAGTTTTTTCTAGGGCAAATGCTAGACCTGTTGTTGAAGTTGATTGCAGCTATGATGGAAGACTTGAGAAAAATGTTGTATTGGATTAGATCCCTAAGATGGATAAATAATTTGAGTATGAAGGAACTTCTGATAATAAGAAGGTTAAGATAGTACTCACAAAGTTGAAGGGTCCTACTTTACTTTGGTGGGATCGTTTGCAAACTAAAAGATAGAAAAGAGGAAAGCAAAAGATCAAGACATGGGCAAAGATGATTGGACATATGAAGAATAAGTTTCTCTCTGGTGATTACCAAGTGAATTTTTTGAGGAAAATGAAAAATTTGAGGCAAAAGGATATGTGTGTGAAAGAATATAGTGAGGAGTTCAACATATTGTATATTAGATCTAGACATGTGGATGATGAAGTTAAGAAAGTGGCTAGATACCTAAATGGATTGTGGACATCAATATAAGATGAGATCATTTATGTGATGATAGATAGTGTAGAAGAAGCATATCAATATGCTCTGAAGGCTTAAGAAATATTGGTGAAGAAACATGATCAAAGACAAAGAGGAAGAGGTGACATATTTCAAAGAAACAAAGGCACAACCTTTGGAGAAAGTAGCAAATCTGAAGTACAAGAGAAAGGAAATTTTGATTGGAAAGATGACAATGCTAGAAATAGAGGTAATTACATTAGAAGTAGCTATACTAGTTACTTTAGGAATAGTAATAATGGTAAAAGGGATAAAAGATCTTGGTTTAAGGATACTTGTTATAAATGTGGTGAAGAAGGACATGGAGCTTTTGAATGTACTAATTCTAGTAAAAAGGTTGGATGAAGTAGCAGAAATGTTTTGTCTTGTGAAGAAGTTGTTGAAACACCTAATGAACATGAGAATGATGAGAATCTAATGATAAGAAGGATCTTGTAGAATGAAAATTCAGATGAAGGACCTATTTTGAGGAGAAGCATGTTTAAAACCATATGTAAAATTGATGGTAAATATTGTAAAGTGATCATTGACAGTGGCAGTTCAGACAATTTGACTTCTAAGGAACTAGTAAGCAAGCTAAAGTTGCAGAGGTTGAGACATCTAAACCCTTATCATATTGCTTGTATTTAGGATGAACATAAATTACTAGTTAGTGAACAATGCCTTGTGAAATTCAAAATTGGGAATTACTATCATGAAGTCTTGTGTGATATTATGCCTATGGATTATTGTCACATTTTTTTGGGTAGACCTTGGCAGTATGATAAACAAGCATTGCACGATGGTAGAGTGAATTAGTATACTATTTGGGAAAATCAAAAGAAACAAATTTTGTTATCTTTGATTGAAGAACTTGATGAGAAACATTTTACTACAATAAGAGTTAGTTTGGTAAATGGAAATCAATTTTTTAAAGATATGAAGAAACAAAATGCATGCCTTGCCTTGATCCCTATGAAGACTAAAAAACAAGATGAACTTGACCATGCACCTAAGATAAAAGATTTGTTATATGAATTTCAATATGTTGTTTCTAAGGATGTACCTACGGGATTCTCTTGTGTGAAGTATTACTGTCATGCCCAAACTACGAGGGCAAAAAAAATACACACAAATTTTTTTTTTGAATAATAATTAATAATTAGAATGTTCTAAGTTGATGAGTTGCAACCAAAGTAACAGAAAAGGGTTCAGTACAATGTTAAACTAATACTTACATTATTAAGTTGACATCAACCAAGGTTATGTTATTATATTAACTTATACCGATATGCAAAAATTTCTTAAATAACTATGTATATGAATTCAGGTTTCAAAATTAATTGTAAAATTTAATCAAATATAATCTACATTTATGCTTATTTCAAATAGACAATAACCTTAAATCTAAAACCAATTAATACTCGCAAAAATTCAAACTAACTTCAATACTAAAACTAAATGCACTTAAAATTTAATTAAAAGAATTATCACTTCTACCTGTACACTTATATATATTATTCTTAAATATGATTAATTAGTAACCTATAATTCAAAAACTAAGTAACATTAATATAAAAACTAACATTACAAAAAAATATTAAATTTTGAACAATGGCTTACACAAATAACACGAGTTATAACCAGCTAAAAGTTTACTTAATTTACATTTACAACTTAACTAATTAAACAAACATAATTAAACACAACTAATCCTAAAGATAAAACTTAACAATATAACTTAAAACTTTAAAACTTAAATAAAATTTAAACTAACTCCTATTTCATTAACATTACTAAACTAACATCTTTAATATAATGCTAATATTAATAACTTAAACTAAAAACAACTCACACAACAAAAAAAATAAACTAACTAACAACAATTTAATAAATTACACTAAATTATAACTACATGCTAACCTGAACTAATTCAAATAACATAAATTAATTAATTAATTAACACTAACTACTAACCCCCTAACCTACTTACTAACCACACCCCTTTAACACCTAACTCTACCTACACTCTACCCTAACCCTACACCCTACCACTTGTCCCATCGATCTCCCCTCAAGCCCTGCGCTTCCCTAAGCGCTTGTAAAGCGCGCTGCCTAGTACTGACCTTGTGTCAGTAATACTTCAGTGCAAGGTGGCCACCCATGAAGAATTACATTAAATATTTTTTTTTAAATTTCAAAATGCTTTACCCCAAAAGCCATGGCCAGCGAATAAGGAAGGAGGGACAGGGGGTGACGTCATCTTAAATGATTGCAAACTGACTTGTTAACCATTGCAAGCATAAGTCCTTTCAACTCCAATCAAAAAGTTGCATCACAACTAGGGGATTTAAAAAGGAAACATTAATGCAAAAATTTTTATAGGTAGTTATAGGATATTAAGGATATCCAAAAATTGCTCATAACAAATTTAAATATTATTTAAATTAGAATATATTTTATATTTTTATTTTCTTAAAGAGATCAAAAGGAATATTCTCTGTCTCAACAAGAGGATAAATTCTTTCTCCATACAATTTCCAGCATCCTGTAGGTGGATGTTTTGGAAATTTTCTCTTAAGGATGGTATGAAAAGTTATTTTACTCTTTTTTTTTTTTTTGATCAAAAATTGAAAGACTAACATATTGCTAATGTTATCCCAAGTATTAATTTTTAAAGTTTCTTATGGATTACAAAATTAATAATGCTTCTTTTAAATCTATTAGATGATTAAGGTAGGATTCAATGTAAGTTCTATCACATCTAAATAGATTGATTCAAGGACTAAATTCGTTGTTAAATTCTTTTTTTTTTTTTTTTGGCAAATCTATAATGACTTGATACAACCATAACCTATCAAGAGTTTAAATTATTCGTTTCATTCAATAGTGCAATACTTTATCATTTGGATCTAACAATCATAAAAAGTGAATTTGCATGCATGATCATAGCTTTTGTTTTCAACATTATGAAAGCTTAGAATTTTGTCAAATTTAACATCATCAATTCCTTCCTACATGGTTTCCTACTCCAATAGTCTAAGTTACTCATGATAAGATATTACAATGATAGTGCGAGTTACTCATTGGACTAAGTATGGTTTAGGATGATAATTCATATAACAATCAACATAAAACTTAATGCAGCCGATAAGCAGTCCATAGCAAGGTTAAAGATAACTAACTGATTTATGCTTTAAAAATTTAAGGAGATACAAGATCTCTTAGTCCAATTGATTCGTTCATAAGGAAATTTAACAAAGAAGAGATAATTGAGTTCTCAAGGTAGGAATCCTGATTCATCTAATACTTATACATCAACTTGGAAATTCATTCTATCAAATTGTTCTTCCCTAACAATTTAAAAACTTGAAATATCACAATTCATAACATTATCCGTTACTCTTATTTATTTATTTATTTATGTGCAACCATATTAAATTTAATACACAATTTAAATCACATGATAACCAAATATGCTCAACACCAATTTTATTGGCAAACCTGATTCAAAGGCTCAGCCGGGAAAGAATCAGGAAGAAAACTTGGCTTCGTTGCCATTTACAATAAGGTTAAAATACAAATTACAATAGGATCTCAATCCCAAATTTCAACAATTATATCAAATTTTCTTCATGATCATAATCAAGGAGTTTGTATTATTTTCTGAATCTCATTTCAAGGACCATGGAGGAAACCAATATCTAATCGGGTGACAACCAAGCAGAACCAAAAGAAAATCAAACATGCATAATCATACATGGTTTACACAATAGGATTCACAATGAATAAAGACTAGGGAAAGGTGGATTCTTCCAACAGGAGAAGTCAAGCACAACACCAATTCAGATGCCCAATCGGGGCTAATAACCAAGAACTTCCGTTCTTCCATTTAAACATGACATACTCATATCAGGTTTGTGCTGACGGGTAGGGGCCCATAACACCCTACCCTTTCTCCCTCTTCTCATCCTGAGAAAAGAGTCTACACTAGTTGGAGTCCAACTAAACAGACCTTTCCCAAAATTGGTCACTTCTACCCTCTCCAAGGGTGAGTAATTCCAAAACACCCATGTAAGGAAAACTCAAAATTGCAAACATAAACAAGAAAGGAAAACAACCAAAATGACATGGTTTTCAAATCTTCCCACATACCCACAACCATACAACAGTGAAACAACAACAAGGTAACATGAACATGAAACCAAACATAAAAATTGAATAAGGGAGATGAGAATTTCCTACCTTCACAAAGAGGTAATGGCAATGAACAAGTTTGAGTAGAGTATCCATTTCCTTCCTTCAAGCTTCAAGAAATCTTCTCTAAATGTAGAGATTGGGTAACAACCAACTAGTCCAAGGAAGGCCTCTAAATAAGCCTCCCACTCAACCACCCAAAAGGAGCAATAACTATTTCCACCCACTAGCAACTCTAGAAACTCCTAACTCAACCTACACTATGGTTAAACCCTAAGTGGAGATGAGGTGAGGTAACTCAAGATAACCATGATCAATTTTCGCACAAAGGCAAAAAGGGACTTTTTGAGTGACCTCAAAAGTCAAAAAAAGGGGCTTAGGGGTTGGAAAAGACCCCTAACCCATACCCATACCCTTTGGGTATAATAATAACATGATTAAAAGCCTTAGGAAAGAGGTTTAGAGTCAAATAAAATCTAGGAATAAAATAGGTCCAACTCACTACTCTAGCTTGCAAATTAAGCACTAATCCGGATTAGGGATGACTAACCCCGATTAAGAACCCACTTAGCAAACTAACACTATCTTAAACCAACTTGGTCCAAAGTTTAATCAATTAACCCTAAACAGCCACTAAAGCACATAACCATTTTACGAGTGTCAAGCGACACTGAAAGAACATAATTACGAACATTAACATTCATTGAACAAGGAAGATACATACATATACCTCACAATACAAATACGTGAATTACGAACAACAAATTTTTCAAATTTAGCACATAGAGATCAGTTCTATTCCTCCGTAGGGTTTCTCGGCTAAATATCTGCACACTCATTGCACACATCAGTAGTCTCGTAAAATCACATGTACATAAATGTATACGTATTTAGAAATTCACATAAATTAAAACATACATCAATAGGGGTTTCTTTATCCTACTTAATTCTTAATCATTTAAAATCTCTTAAATCAAAGTCTCAATCCTACATTTACTGATTTCATCAACATACATATACATGAAACATTAAATGACAATCATCAAATATATCTGAAAATAACATCACACAACATGAAATAATAAAATATGTTCTAAGCATCAGATAATGTCTCGACATCTCGAGTCGTGAATATCAAAAAATAATAGTAATGCATCGCTATGCTACGATGGGTCGGGGCGAGGCCTCACAATTACTCAATATATGGATTTGATTTTCAGAGCTAGCCTGTCGCACAAAGTACCACATAGACTAACCCCAATAGAGAATGTTGAATTGAATAAACAATTGTAAGAGTTTCTTGAGAGAGGGTTGATAGGAGAAAAGTTTTATTCCTTTTGTAGTACCTATTGTATTGGCACCTTGGAACAATGGAGAATGGAGAATGTACCCTAATTCCAGAGCTATAAATAAGATCACAATAAAGTATAGGTTTCATTTTCCTAAGATTGATGATATTTTGGATTGTTTGAGTGGAGCTATATATTTTACCAAAATTTATTTGAAAATATGATATCATCGTATCAGAATTAGAGAAGCAGATGAATGAAAAATTTCTTTTAAGACTAATGAAAGCCTATATGAATGGTTGCTTATGCCTGTTGATTTAACTAATGCACCTAGTACTTTCATGAGATTGATGAATGAAGTTTTGAAGAGATTTTTGAGAAAAATTGTGATTGTATACCTTGATGACAAATTGATATTTAGTAAGACTAAAGAGGAACATCTTGAGCATATTAGACAAGTGTTATAGAGGTTGAAAGAAGAAAAGTTATTAATTAACTTGAAGAAACATTTTTTTATGAAAGAGGAACTAGTATATCTTGGTTTTGTAATTTTAGTTGAAGGTTTGAAGATGGATCTTGAAAAGGTAAAAACTACACTAAAATGGCCTACAACTACAATTGTTGGAGAACTTAGATTGTTTCATGGGTTGGAAAGCTCTTACATAAAGTTTATCAAAAATTTCAGTTCAGTATGTAATGCTATGGCAGAGACTATGAGATGAGATATAAAGAATTTCAAATGGACACAAGGAGCAAATAAGAGTTTTGAAACATTAGAACAAAAGGTTGCATAATTACCTACACTTTCTTTGTCTGATTTCACTAAGGTTTTTCAAGTAGACTGCAATGCTAGTGAAAATGCAATTGGATCCATTTTGAGTAAAGAAGGAAGACCTGTAGCTTTCTTTAGTGAGAAATTGAATGATGCTAGAAAGAAATACTCAATTTATGATCAAGAATTCTATGCTATTGTTCAATCTTTAGAGAAGTGGAGACATTATTTGATGCCTAAGGAAATTGTCTTGTTTACATATCATAAATCCTTGCAGTACATTGGAAGTCAGAACAAACTAAATCAGAGACATATGAAATGGGTAGAATATTTGTAGAATTTCATCTTTGTATTGAAACATAGAAGTGGACAATCAAATAAAGTTGTTGATGCTTTGAGTAGGAGTTTTCTAACATAAATGAAGATTGAAGTGCTTGGTTTTGATGATTTGTAGACTTTGTATGAAACGGTCTTGATTTTGTAGAATCTTGGAATGCTTGTAACTGCCATTTGACAACTAAACAAAATAAATGTATTGATTATTTCATTCAGGATGACATGTTGTTTAAAGGAATTTAACATTGCATACCTAGAGGATCTGTGAGAAGTAGCATCACTAAAGAGAAACATAATGGTGGACTTGGTGGACATTCATCATTGGTAAGACACTAAAGTTGATTGTTGAAAGATACTATTGGTCATAGTTGTATAAGAATGTTCAAGAATTTGTAAGAATTTGTGGAGTTCGTCAAGTAGCAAAATGAACTAGTTAGAAGTTGGGTTTGTATTCATGTCTGCCTATTCCTAGTAGACCTTGGGAGGACATAAGCATTGATTTTGTATTTGGATTTCTAGAAACTCAGAGAGGTTTTAATTCTATATTTTTTGTGGTAGACATTTTTGTTAAATGGCACATTTCATACTTTGCAAGAAAACATTTGATGTAGTATATTTAGAAGAGCTATTTTTCAAAGATATGGTGACGTTGCATGGATTGTCAAAGACAATTATTTCAGACGGAGATACTAAGTACATTGGATATTTTTGGAAGACACTTTGGAAGAAATTAGATATTGAACATAAGTTGAGTTCTACATTTCACCCTCAAAATGATGGACAAACTAAAGTTGTGAATAGAATTTTGAGTAATTTTTTGAGATGTTTGGTTGGAAGTAAGCCTACAAATTGGGACTTTGTCTTGACACAGACTAAAATTGCATACAATCTATGAACGGAAGTACTAAGAAGACATCTTTTGAGATCATGAATGTACTACACCCTAGAGGACCTACAAAACTAAGAAATTTGTGTAAGGAAGAAAAGGGTAGTGTTGATGTTGAAGATTTTGTAAGTTTCATAAAAGATTTGCATGATAATGTAAGAGACACTTTGCATAACTATACATAGAAATATAAACAACAAATTGATTAGAGGAGAAGACATAAATCTTTCAATGAAGGTGATCAGATAATGGTTCATTTGAAGAACACATATTTCTAGTTGGAACCTACAACAAATTAAAAATGAAGAAGTTTGGACCTTGTAAAATTCTGAGAAAATTTGACAATGGAAATGCTTTTGAAGTGGAGTTACCTAAAGATATGGATATTTCTAATAGCTTCAAGTACCGTGAGCCTGAAAGTGAGTTGACTGATAACCTAGATTATCCCAATAAGAAAGAGGAATGCATTGAATGAATCTTGAATACTAGAATAAGAATAAGCACCAGAGGGAAGGATTACATGGAATACCTTGTTCAATCAAAAGGAAAACTAGTTCAAGATAGTTCATGGATATCATAGACTGAACTAGATCTATATGATTCAGGTCAAAATGATCTTAAGTCCTGATGTGGATATTAGTTCTCTTTTTACCCTAGGTGTCTGATGCAGGAGCATCTAGGGTCTTTAGCACTCTTGCATCAACCAAAAAAATTTCTTATTTTTTGTGCCAATCTGTTGTTCTCAATGTGGTCATTTTTTCTTTTGGTTTCTCTTCATGTGTAGTTGATATCATGTCAAGGACCCATCCTAGATCCTTTTCCTAAGTGTGTAAGTTCTAACATTTCATATTTCTTGAGTTTTTTGTCTTTATTTATGGTCCATCTTTTCTAGTTGTTTCCATCCAGCTAGACGTGTTGGATCGATTAGCATGGTTTCCTATTCTTATGCAATATCTTGCATAGTTGGGAGCTAACTCCTAACATACGTGCAGAACTATCTCTATGTGTGTGTGGTTTAATGTTGTCCTTTACTTGGATTTTGGTTTACTCTTCCAAGATTGGACCTATATTGTAATTAAATGTTTGACTAATTGACTTAAGGCTTAGTTAGCTATAAAAGAAGCTTGGTTAGATGTAGGAAAGTAGCATTCTTAGAGGTATAGAAGATAGAAGACATGAGCTTGGACTCTGAATTGTAATACTTGATTTTGTATGAGGCCACAACTCAGAAGGCCTCACAATTGGCCATTTTGTTTTGTATATGAAATTAAATTATTACATGTAGTGTCTACCCCTAGTTTGCATTTTGTTATCATTGTCGAACTCTTTTAGGGCTAGTTTTATGATGATGATAATTAGTAACATTATTTTGAGATTATCAGATATTGTTTTAGATTCAGTTTATTACATGATGAGATTACTTGGTACTTTATATTTCATGTATGCATGATGATTATTACAATGTTTGCAATTATTGATGATGATTAGTTAGATGATTTATTATCATATGTGTTTTCTTATGGATACTTACCCCATACTTGCATGTGTATGGTGTGCATGTTTATTTTCTTTCTGTATGGCGTTTCTGATGTGGTTAAGGAAGGGAGTCGTAGTCACCTACTAGTCGAGATCTACACAATGCACCACTTCTTGTCATTGCCTATTTAGCTTAGTATATATTGTGCTTGTACATGTGTGAGTTTTATGTACGTTGCAGGTATCGGGTATCGACTTCTCTAAATTGCCAGGATGAGCGTACCCTATCGCATTATTTCAAGGGTAAGAGAGGGGAGATAAAATTCTCAAGTCCAAATCCAAACCCTTTAAGCCATTTGTTCTAATTAAAAATTAGGAAAAGTATCTGAGTTGAGTACCCTTCGAATACGTCGGATGACGTAATTCATGATATTAACCCTTGATTTGATTTTGTATGTGTTTTTCTAAGATGGGTTTTTGCATTTTACTTTATGAGTCTTTAGTGTATTTTCTATTAATTAAAAAATATTTAATTAATGATTTAATTTAATGGAAAATTAATATGATATTTTAATATTTAATTAATTGAGAAATTAATTAAATAAAAGAATTAAATTTGGAGATGAAAGTTATAAGTTTAAATTTGGAACGTGACAATATTTATTTTAATAATAATATATTTAGAGTTCATTTTTAATAAATGCTAAATAATATTATTATATATTTTTATCAATTAAAGTTTTGAAAATAAATTTAAAGGTGGAAAAGATATTAAAATTATTAAAAGATTCTAGATCACATGATGCGTGCACGTGATAAAAATATATTAAGATAAAACAAGTGGATTTAATAAAGTGAGTGCATGAGATTTAAAATTAATAAATTAATTTAAAAAGAGTCAAGTGAATATTAAATAAATAAATTTAATAAATTAAGGTGTATTATTTTAATATTTATTCACATAGGAGTATGCGAACTCTTGTAAGTTGTCATGTTGACAACACAGGAGTTTGCACTCTAATTATGCATGTGTTGTCTACACTTAAGAGTTAGAATATTATTTGAGCACATGTTGTCTACAACATTCTAGAGACCTCATCGTGTCTATCTTCTTGTCGTGAAAGTTACATGCTTAGTTGTCATGCTTATCTCCTAGTTCTTTCTAGACACATTATAGATGCATCTTAGAGGCCTTTATATAGAGGCTCTCCTAGCGTGTTTGGACAAGCTTACATGCATTTGAGAAGCTCATATGCTTCTACAAGCACTCCTAGTCACTGGGGGGGGGGTTCGGTTCTTGGAGGAATTGTGAATGTTGGAGAAGGTTCTAAGAGGAGGAGCTTCTCTACAATTTTCTAAGACGTAGCGAATTAGCATCAGTTTCCAGGTAGGCACTCGTGATTATTTCGCATATTTTATTATGCTCTTTCTTTTCCTATCTTCATCGTGTCTGTTATGTATGTCTGAATAATTCTCTATGGATTAATCTTCAATTTTGTAATTCAGGCATGCATATTGTTTCATCCAGTTATGGGAATTTAAAATATTATTACAATCTTCCCTTAGTAGAATCATGATTTGGAAATTGATTTGGATTTGGGTTCGAATTAAAATAGCATCTTATTATTATGCATTAGTTTTATATGATTTATTAACTAATCTAATTTAATTAAATTTAATTAAGATTAGTTAATAGTAGAAGAAGTGTAATTAATTATTAGTCAATTTAAGTAAATGGATTTTTTAATGAGGGCAAATTAAAAGAAAAGAGATATTAATAAGTGGAATTAAATAATTGAATTATTAATGAGATTGATTTTACTTAAAATCAATGAAAATTATTTTAAATAAATGATTGTCCTTGAAGTGTTTAAAAAAAATTGTAAACTAATTATTTGAAAGTTGATAAGTATTATTCTAATGTTTTGAATAATGTGAATGATTTTATCTAAAAGTCAATGGGAACTAGTTCAATGATTTAGATAAGTAAATAATTATCTTATGATTATTTTGGAGAATTGTTTTAAAATAATGAAGGGATAATTCTATGTTTTATTCAAACAAATAAATGGGTTGAGTTGTAAATTAAATGATGACTCTTATACATTTGAAATATACCTGGAACAAAAACTGAAACCTCATATTTGGCATAACTATGTGATTGTAAAAGCAAACTAAAACATGTGTTTGTATCTTGTTTCTCTATGCTATCTGTGTTTTGGGGTTTTGGGGTTGACTAGAGTGATGACTAGTTAGGACGTCTACTAGAGGCTTGGGAGTTATGTGAATGTGATGGCATGTTGATGTTATTTGGTCTCGATTCTTTTAAAACCCAACCATGGTAATGTGATGGCATGCTCTATGAGATGTTTGTATTTACTGATTGTTATTGCTTTCCAGTCTTTTTGTGTGAAGCCGAGGTGTATGTATTTGAGATACTTGACTTAACCATCTTTGAGTCATCGATCAGTTATACTTGGATTATTTTCCAATCGTCTTAATGGGATTGAAGTGTTTGTTTTGATCTTGATGATATCATGTTGTGACATATTTGAGTTGACCATTTTGGAGTCTTTGATCAGTATTATTTATTTTGAGATGCTTTTGGTTGCTCATTGAGAACCAATGGATATTGTGATTTATCATTAATATGGATATTGTGATTATCATTGATAGCTTCAATTGCTAATAGAGAACTGTTGTGGTCATGATTATCAATGGATGCTTTTAAGTCGCTCATGGAGATTTGATGTTTTTATTGTGGATTATCTTTTGGTATTTTTTCAGTCACTTGTATAGGACTGAGGTGATTTCGTGATTTATGATTCCATGAGCTTAGGGTAGGTTATCTACTTGTAGTGTTGGGAAGTGGCTTGCAATGGGGGTCGGGGCCCTAAGTGGCTGCCAGGGTAACTCATTGTAAGTTGTTTTAATAAGTGAAAACATTTACACTAAATGGAGATTAAATGAACTTAATAAGATAATTGTATGTTCTCTCCCATGCCTCGAGTGCTAGTACAGACTAGGATGGGAGTAGAGAGAATGCTTGGTTGTGACGTTGCATTCTGTAGTATGCCTCGTTAGTACGAGAGGATACTAGTGGCTCCATAGGGATCACTAGGGGATCGAGGTCTATTGAGAGACTACTAGGGTAACTCTAGTGTGATCCGTGCGATGACACTTTCCCACTTACATAGTAGGTTTCCTACATGTCATTGTTGTGCCTCTAGGATTAGATGTCAATTTGTGATTGGAACCTTTGAGTTAGTATACTTCTCGGTTTCCTGGACTTAGAGAGTACTTGTGTTATGTGATTTGATATCCTATTTGAGACTTGAGACTATCTCCTCCAGTGATTTCTTTGTTGGCATTTATCTTCATTCTGTTCTTGGATTATGGTGATGGGCACATACCCTTATATTGATTATTATCATATAAGAGATGACATTATTTTCTTATCTTATGCTTTATTTTGCATGATTAGATTTCTTTTTTGCATATGATGTAGTATGTTTTAGGAGTGACATTCCTACTATGATAATACCGATGATCTCTTCGGTAACTTGGGATGTTACACACAGAGAGATGGCTAGGACCCATGATGGTCTAATGATGTTATTTATGGTTGGGAGGAAACGTGCACTTAGTTAATTGTGTTTTATGATATATGGTTATCTTTTACGATGGATGTTTATATCGTCTATGATGATGGAATTTGGTTTCATTTACTTTATTGTACTTGCATCATGGATTAGAATAGGATGATGTACTTTATTTTCACACATGTTTAATCTTTTAAGCTTTTCATACCTTGTGACATGTACAATGGATGACTGAGCATTCTGAATTTAATTGCCAAGAGGCATTCGAAACAAATGTGTAATATGGACATTGGACTTTTCATTATTCTCTCATGTGGATGTGGTAGTTGTTAGACTTAGTATTAATTAGATCAAATGTGACTCAACATCATGGTATCCTTAAAGAATGTAACCTGTTATATATGCTTATAGTTGATTGTATGTCATTACTTCCGCTACTATGTGTTTGATATGAATGGTTTATCTTTCGTTCTTTTTTTTTGTTTTTTTTTTTTAAAATTGTTTGGCAAACATAGTTAAAATTTAGGTTAATTCTTTTGGATCCCTTGGTAGGGCGTTACATTACACCTAATAATTTGTTGCATTTGGTCTTGTGTTCTCTATTGATTATTTAAATTCCATATAAAGCTTATGTGTGTGACTCTAAGAAGGGGATATTGGGAGACTTGAAACTAAGTTTATTCCTCATGTTTCATCCTCCCTCCTTATTATTGCGTCAAAATATAACCACTCAAAATACTCAAGGTGCGTAAGATTCGCTTGCAAAATCAAGACATAACTCAATGCAAGGTCCAGTAGGACCAGTACTCGGAGGAAAGTGCCACATGGGAAGACTATGATGAGATCTTCTAGAAGTTTCCTCATTTGTTTCCAAGAACTTGAACTATGAAAGAATTTTGAATTATAAATATGTTTAGATTTATGTTATGGTAATCAAAATTTTTGTTGTTATATTGTAAGTTCATTGGGGATGATGAAACACAAGGGGGAGGGTATGTTACCTCCCAAATGTTGCTATGTTAAATAATACTGTAACCGTTGGAAAAACTCATGTGAAGTCAATTATTCGGTAAGTTTACTATTGAGAGTTTTGGTTCATGTGAAATTGATTTATCAATAAAGTTGTTGAAGATATTTTTATTCTTGCGAAATGAAAATTAGGTTATTAGATCATGTGTCATGTGACTTGTTAGTTAATCATTAAGAAGAATTGAGAAAATGAATATCTTAGAAATTTAAAATGATTATGTGATATTTTTAATATTTCAAACTATTGGAAATGTGTTATTATATGGGACCATTTCCATTTTGGAGGAGCATGATGACTCAGGGAAGTGTCACCAAAATGTGAGTTAGGAAGGGGACACCCAAATCCACCATCATGGTATGAACCTAACCACCTCGACCAAGGACTAAAATGGCTAGGCAAGCAAGAAAGTAAAAGGATTACCATGAGCTATACAGATATGCAAAACACTAAAAAGAATTAAATAAAAAATAATACCTTGATTGTGTTGTGATCTCTGTGTACCTTGCAAGTTATCATGCCTTGGTATATTAATATCACGTTTATACTTATATTTGGGTGGTTATGAAATATGTATGTTTGTACACACACATATGTATATAGGAAATTCATCATTAGCGTGTGTGTATATATCATAATTACTCAGGAAAGCATGAATATATAGGAATGACATTAATATACTAAGGCTTGGGTTAGGCATATGTTTCCAACCTTACTTGTAAATATTTTCTTGACTCTAACCATGGTCATTTATTTATTTTCTCGGACTGACCACTTTTACTATATTTTCCACCTTATGGCATCGAACTATAATACTTATTTTTATATTTTGAATTTTAAAGTCTTGCAAACAATTCTTGCCTCCTCAGTCTTAGCATAATTGAATGCACCACAAGTGACCATTATTCATCTTGTTGATTTCTTGTTTCTTATTTATGCACCATGCTCTTTCCACAAGGGTATACACACACACATTTTCTTATTGATCTTAAACATCCCATATTTCTCTTGTTATCACATCACAGTATTATCTACTTGTACTCACACACAAGTACTCGACACTGATGGTAATTTGGATGAGTCAAAGCTCGTGAATTTAAACTATGGCACACATTAGACACCTTTAGGATTCTCAAGTGTCAACATTTCTAAACTCATTTACACCACACCGAATCGATTGATCAGGTTATGCCTTACATTTTCCATTGCATATTTTCTCTTTCTGAACATGTCGATTTCTTATCAGCTTCAACCTTTCTCTTAGTGAAAGTTCAAGTTCAAAAGTGATCATTTCCCATAGCGAATTTTTATTATGATCGCTGATAGGCTTTGCCTATAATAAATGCAGTGTTGCATTTACATACATTATGATCAAATGAATACCATACAAGGATATAATCAATATATCTTTGAGATGAAATGTTCTCCAAGTAAATGATATCAAAGAGAAATAAAAGCATGATTACTTATGATGCCATAGGCCAAAATTAGAATGAAGCATGGAAAAGGAATAAGTGTTTATGAATCTATAACTTATATTATGAATCTCCTAAGTAATGAGGGCCTTTATGGTCGAGCTAAGGGGAGAAAAGAGTGGGAAGATTTCTTACAATAAAAGAAAGCGTATATGATTAGTATTAACATCTAAATCAAATATAAAGATAGCTCATGGAAATCCTCATATTTTTCTTGTTGTCATGTCAAACAATGGGTGATCAGGCATATAAGTTACCCATCTGAAATCCTTGCCCAAGGTATTTAATGGTGTGTTTGCCACCATGATCACCAGAGGACAAGGTGCTATCAATTGTAAGATATGTTGGTTGGGAATGTGTCCACAGTCTCGACAATTGACTAGTTAACACTCTAACACCAGGATGCTCTATGGTTGGATAAGGATATCCCAAGACAACTCCTAGGGTAGGGAGGACCTTTCTTGTTGGAGATTGTGTAGGGCTACTAAGGGTTCACGGTTGGGAGGTTAAGCCCATGGCAATGCTTCTCCTCTCTTCCAAAATATCAAGGCTTGTACAACTTAGTGACATCAACCACTTTATTTCTAGTAACACTTTTATGTTTACTCGTAATTTATTTTCTATACATGGTTCTTCCATCACAATATTTTAGAATTATTTTCTTTGCAAGTGATATAGTAGTTAATAATTGAATGTCTTATGAATTTGACAGTTATATGGTTGTTAGGTCCAAATTATTTGATATGTGGTTATAGTTAATTCATATTTCCATTTCACATGAAAGATTTGAATAACTAAATTAACAGTATCTCCTTCCATTCGGTTAAGAATTGTGATATGTTTTCCTTAATTAAGAATTAGTTTTATTTTAATTATTATTATTATGTTACTTAAGTGATGTCAATGATGAGGCTCCATTTCTATCAGTTTCATCTCTCTTACAACTACTTTCTCTTGGGTGAGAAAGAAATCCAAAGAGTAACAAATCAGCCTCATGACGATCTACTATTACTAAACAAGAATGATCTAGAACACATGGGAGAACTTGTGAACCTGAATGATGAAGACATGTTAGAATCTCTCTCTTCTCTGGAAGTGGAAACTTTCAGTTTTGAGACCATTGAAAATTCTTAAAGGTGAGTATTTTCAAATTAACAAACAAGCTAAATATGTGACCTTTAATTTCATGGAAGGAAATGGAAAAAATGACTCTTTATAAGTTTTGGAGTAATTTTATTTGAATATGTCATGATGTGTCTAAAAATTTATCCAATGAGTTTTGTGATAGAGATGAAGTAAACCCTTACTCTATTGAAAAAATTTCAAAGTTTGAAAATATGGAAGAAAAATAAGATTTTGGGATAATTATTGAGCAAGAAATAAATTGAGTTGTTGTGTTGGATAAAACTAATCAATTGTGCATTATCTTTGATGTTACACAAATGTCATATCATTGTCAATCAATGCATGCTGAGCTCACTCGGGTAGCGAAGAAAGTTTTCCATGTCTATCGAGTGTTCCTTTGTAGAAGACAGTGTCTACTAAAGTCCACTCAAGCATCAAAGGAAATCATGCAGAAGAAGAGTGTTAACCGAGCTCACTCAGTTAATGAAGGAAAGTTGGATGGAACTAGTGTTAACTGAGTTCACTCGGTTACCAGAGGATTCTTGCAAGTTTGTAGTGTTAATCAAGCTTCTATTGGTTAACATAGGAAATCTCTTATGAGTTAGTTTCTACTGAGTTGGGTTGGCTAACGAAAGATTTTCTTATTTTGGCATATTAAGCTCAATTGATTTGTCTATTGGTTCTAGCCAACTATGGTGATGATTAATATTAGTTATTCTAAGTTGTATTTGAACTAACTTGACAATATGAAAGGTATAAGTAAAAGGTCAAGTTATGGTTTCAAAAGGTGCAAGTTGTAATGAATGAATTGCAAGAGATGAAGAGAGGAAGCAAGTTTGAAGGTTAAGTAGAATATCCTTGTGGAGTAGAAAAGCTATAATCAATCAAGTAGGCTTAAGTACAAGCTAGAACAGAGATCTTTAATTAGAAATTCAATTGCATCTCAATTAAGTCATTTCATTGTTGCTCTCTAACCATTGTAGTAGTGATCTAAATCTCCTAACAGAGTTGGTTTAACAACCATTTGTAAATCCTCTAACAAGGTGGAAATTCTATTGAATTGTTTCAAGACCTCTAACAAGGCCACTCCTAATAGGGTGATTAAATCCTCTAATAGGGTCACACCTAACAGTGTGTTTTGTAACCTTTAACATGGTTGGCTCCTAACAGGGCTCACTTCAGAAGAGTGAAAAATAGTAACTAGTTACAATTGGTGGTTTTTCCCAAATTGGGTTTCCACGTTAAATCTTGGTGTTATATGTGTTCATGTTATTTCTTTCATGCTTGCAATAAATTTTGAGTATTGATAATCATTGATAATATCTTAAGATCTGCAAAGTTAATTAGTTACTAAGTACATTCAGCATTTATCAAGCTACAACATTTTATATGTGTTTACCGAGCATCTGCAGTACTCAATTTTTAGATTATAATTTGTACTGGCATCTAAGGGATCTTGGATTTATTTTAGTAATAACTGATTCACCCCTCCCCTCTCAGTTATTCCTCTTAGATTTCCAACAATTGGTATTAGAGCTTTTGGTGCTTGCAGAGAAGGTTTCAAGGACCTAAGCTGAAGATCAAGATGTCTTATAAAAGAGAGATTCCAAAGCTCAATAAAGACAATTTTGTAGCATGGCAAGGATTCATGAGGTTACATCTAGCTAGTATTAGTGATTCATGTTCCAAGTATCTTGACGTTGAATACAAAACTCCCACTAGAAAATTATCAGTTGAAGACATTGCTAAGAAGAAGAACCATAACATCATAATGATTGATATTGCATCTGCTCTCAATTATGTTGAATTTGATAAGGTAAAACATTGTAAAATTGTTTATGAAATGTGGGCCAAGATGAAAGATATCTATGGAGGAGATGACAATGTAAGAAGAGCCAAGGCAAAAAGTCTCAGAGGAAAATTTGACCAAATAAGAATGAGCGAAGATGAAAACATTACAAAATATGTGGAAAGAATCAAAGCCAATGTAAGTGCAATCAAAGCATCTAGAGGAGACATTAAAGATGAAATTGTTATGAGTAAGGTACTCAGAACTCTTCTTCCTATCTATGCAATGAGAGTGTCTGCTATTCAAGAAATGAGATGTGATCCAAATAACAAATTAAGCTTGGATGCTCTAGTTGGAAGATTGATAGCTTTTGAACTAGATAACTATGATAATTATGTTCCTGTTTCCAAGAATATTGAATCTGCATTTGAAGCCAAACTCTCACTCAAAGAAAAGAGCAAGAAATCAAAATCAAATCAATCAAGAAGTAAGGAAGAAACTAAAGAAAGTTCTGACAGTGATCTTGAAATTGTTGAAGCCCTACTTGCAAAGAAATACTCCAAGGGTAGAGGAAAGTGCAAAGGTAAAATCCCTCTAATCTATTTTTCTTGTGAAGAAATTGGTCATATTGTTGCCAGGTGTCCAAACAGAGAAAGCAAGGATGAGAAGAAATCCCACAAGTACATAGGCAAGAAGGAATTCAAAAGTCACAAAGCCTACAAGGACAAAGGCAGGAAAACTTGTTTCATGGCTAAAGATTCTAATAACAGTGAAGATGAAATGGTGTATATTTTTGTAAAAGATGAATTTGATGATGAAGAGGATAAGATGGCACTTATTTCTCATGTTAGCAAAAATGGTACATGGATTATTGATAGTGGATGTTCACACCATAACACTGGAGATAAAAAAAAATTTGAACATTTTGAATACTATGATGGAGGTAGTGTAAGGTTTGGAAACAATGAACCTTGTTTCATAAAAGGAAAAGGTTGTATCTCATTAAACAATGAACTTGTATGTGATAATGCCTATTGGGTTGAAGGACTAAAGCATAATCTACTGAGTGTGGCACAGTTAAACACCATTGGATTCAAGGTAGAATTCATGAATGGCAAGGCAAAATTGCTAGATGACAAAGGAAATCTAGTTGGATCAGGCAAGCAAACAAAAGGTTATTTATTTTATCTGAATGTTCATGTTTTAATGCTCAAGTAGAAAGAAGTTGGTTATGGCACAGAAGACTATGTCATGTAAACTTTGATAATCTGGTCAAGATAAGCAAACATAGAAGAGTAAGAGGTATTCCTAGTTTGAAGAAACCTGATGTTGGTTTGTGCAAAAATTGCCAAATTGGTAAAATGGGAAAGACTAGTTTTAAGAGAAAAAAATATCAGTTAGAAGAAGTCTTGGAAATTGTGCATACTAACTTATGTGGACCCATTGGAATAGAAAGTTACAGTGGAGAAATTTTTTTCATTCTTTTTGTTGACTATTCAAGAATGATGACTGTGGTGTCATATGTGTTCATGCTATTTCTTTCATGCTTGCAGTAAAGTTTGAGTAATGATAATCACTAACAATATCTTAAGATCTGAAAAGTTAATTAGTTACTAAGTACATTCAACATTTACCGAGCTACAACATTTTATATGTGTTTACCGAGCATCTGCAGTACTCAACTTTCAAATTGTAATTTGTATTGACATCTAAGGGATCTGGGATTTATTTTAGTAGTAACTAATTCACCCCTCCCCTCTCAGTTACTCCTCTTATATTTCCAGTAGTTGGAGCATTGTACTACTCAAATTTTATCGAAGGTTAGGGAAGGCATTTCTCTTTGCAAAGAGAAAATCATATGCGAATTTTTGTAATCCATTAAACGAGGAGATTTTTTTGAAGATGTTTCTCTTTGCAAAGAGAAAATCTTATGCAATTTTTTGTACTCCATTAAATTAGGAGGCTTTTGTGCAAAATACTCAGGTATCAATTCATTTCATGCCTTAGTTTTGGATAGGGTATTTCAAATTTGATTGCATCTCAGTGTTGAAAGATAAACTAATAAAATGCTAAATCTCTTAGAGTAAACATTTGTGTCCAACAAGCTATTCCTCATCATAAATGTCTAAATCTCCTCTAGTTCCTTGCATTACACCACTCAAGCAATCTTCCATTTGTGATTGCAAGTAACAATGCTCAAAATTTTATATAGAAATAGTTGCATCATCTTTAGAATTTACACAATTAAAACCATTTACACAATTAAAATCACCACTCTTAAAAGGACTTTTGACATTCATGTTGAGTTTCATATTTGATTGTAGTAAAGAACGATGGAGTTGTTTTAGCTAGTGTAGACCCTATTCTTGATGAGATCTTTCTTTATTCCCAACTCAACATGAATGTCAAAAGTCCTTTTGAAAGTGGTGATTTTAATTGTGTACATTCTAAAGATGGTGCAACCATTTCTTTACAAAATTTTGAGCATTGCTACTTGAAATCACACATGGAAAATTGCTTGAGTGGTGTAATGCAGGAAACTAGAGAAGATTTAGAAATTTATAATGAGAAATAGCTTGTTGGATATGAATGTTTATTCAAAGATATTTATCATTTATTACTTTAGCTTTCAACATTGAGACAGTCACTAGATGGTAGTTGTTTATAATCAATATCACATGGCCAGAGTCCTTCGTTCTATGAAGGTTCCTATCTCTACCAGTCAGTGAATGGATTTGCATTACTAACTTTTTAAAAAGTCATTAAGGTAGGATTTTCCTAACTTGTACATACCTGTAAATGAGTTTTAGCTTTCAATTTTGGGTTGTGGGTAGTTTAGCCCCTATTCCTACTTAATCAGTACCAATTTGGGTTGTGGTTAGTTTAGCTTTTATTCCTACTTAGTCAAAAAAAAAAAAATCCATTTTTTGTTGTGTTTAGTTTAGAATTGATTTTGGCTCATTGAGTTTTACCCTACTCCCCTCCACCCTTCTACAAGTAGCTCCCTATGTCCATGTCTTTCTTTGACTCTATTACCAAATGGAGCTAGGTGCTGGTCTCTATTAGAGATATCCTAAATTTTGTGTCCTTTCCGTCCACGTACCCAAGCAAAGCCAATAATTGGCCATGCATGACCGACCCATTTTTAAAAAATTTAAGCACCTTCATACATTCCTGCCTAAAAAATCATGCAATTACTTAATCTCAAAATTCCATGAAGCTGATGCAAAATACTTTTGTAGACCTAGTCCTTGCCTTTTGGTTGAATTTTCAATGGGTTGTGATATTCTAATGCTTAAATTTTTTAAGTGATCATATGCAAATGGAATTAAAAGTTGAATTTTGTGCATCCTATGCAAAATTGGATTTTGAGTTTTTCCCAACACAAGTCACTAGTCTTGTTAAAATTTCATGGCAAATGGAGTTTTTAGCTTAAAGTAATGAGGTTTTTCTCACCAATTCAAAAGCGAATGAATAGATTTTTAAGTCCAATTTGAACCACTAAACCAACATAAAAGGGTTCAAAAGGTTCAAAATTTTTAAGTTTGAAGGGTTCAAAAGGTTCAAATATAACAACATACAAAGCATGAGCATGCATCAAAGAGTATTAGGGCTATCAAGCATCACAGAGGTTTATCATGGTAAGCTAGTTTTTCTAGACCAATTTGTAATTGGTGTGAAAATGAATGATTTTCTAATGGATAGATAAACATTTACGTGGAAAATAGAAAGCCACAGTAATAACAACAAATACCATAAATCTTGAAAATGAGTATTTGGCAAGTCATGTCCATCTTTTAGATCTTCTTGTATAAAGAGAGAGATTGGTTACTCGGGGAGCTCTATCTTCAGTTATAGCACGATAATCCAAGTTTTCTGAGACCAGGCACAATTTTGTGAACCCTAGTTTTAGGGAGCTTGATCCTAAAATATATCAATTAATTGAGAAAGAAAACCAATGCCAGTTCAAAGGCTTGAAACTCATTGCTTTTGAGAGTTTTACATCTCGGGAAGTGATGAAAGTGCAGAGTTCGATAGAACATACAAAGTATGTCAAAAGACAAACAAAAATTAGAGGTGACTACCTAAGATTTGGCATGAGACCCTCAAATCTTAATGAATTCAATGGCTCAATGCAAGGATGAATATATGAACTGGTTAGACATATGGATCCTATAGTTTCCTCAAAGTCAACATCAAGCAACTAAAGTTGTGGTAAGTTTGATTCGTTCAACCATGACCACAATGCCAAAAAATTGTAATGAAATAGAGCATCTAAACAAGATAAGTGATAGCATATTAATGCCATGTCCTTTTGAACACCTTATGCTTAGAAACACAAATTATGGGGAAAGAGTAGTTGTCGTGAATGCCTTCAAGGCTGAGACAATATGACCTAAATTATGTCCCCTATTTTAGATGCAAATGTTTTCAAAAGCATGTTTGTATGGACTAACACTGATCTTTTTTCAAACATTTTATTTCCAAAGTTTAAAATTATGCCCCGCGTATAAGAGAAAGACAATGAATTCTTTATTCCTATGTTATGAGAAAAATTCATTGAGAAGTTAATGTGGCATGAGTTGTGCGGGTATCACTATGCTCGGCGCTATCCAAATCCTCAAATCCCATTGTGAACTTACATTCTCCACTCAAATCTCCCTAGTCACAGTTCCAATTTGAAGGTTTGAGGCAAGAAGGTTTTTTAATGCTCTGACATAACCACAGATAAATAAGTGTGTGTTTTCTTATCTACATATTCAAGACATATCCTACATTGCCTTGGTCATTTTGTCACGATACAATGTGGTGGAAAGTGGAGTGACTAAACAAAATTAAGATGACAAAATGTGTAACATAGACGAAAGTTATTTTAAAAAAGTCATGGATCCAAAAGTTATCATTTGCTCCAAAAATCGTCATCTCATGTATTAGATTTTAGATCAAATTTATGCTCAATGATTCAGCCATGGGTCTGCGGTTGAGACATTTTAACAGGCTCACCTAGTTTGGAGTTCAGCAAAATATTTTGTATCTTTGACATTGATGATGGAAAGCTCAAATTGCAAAATGTAGACCTCCAATACAGCAGCTAATAATCCCATCTTTCCTATGAAGACTGTGAGAATGAATGGGTTTTTCTATTCCAAATAAATTACCATTTGAAACAATAGTAACAGCCCTAAGTGTCAGTTCCATAAAGAATTTTTGATGTTATGTCATTGGTTCCTTGTAATGCTAAAAGGAACAATTGAGGGTTGCATCAAATGGCAGAGTTGTTGGTGGCTTCAATAAAAAATGTAAACTTGTTCATGATGATCTCTCGTGTTACGAATTGAATGGCTCGTAGAAGCAAAATATAGGCCAAAAAATCTATTGAAGAATGATTAGAAAATCGTCTACTTGGGAAATGGATTTACCAGACTTTAGCTTCTTAATCTTTGCATTATGCTCCATTATACAGGGTCTACTCTGAATCTTTTCTTTCCTAATTAACATAGGCATTTAAATGAATCAATGAGAAGGGTTGAATATTATTTACAAAAGGAGGTTAAAATGACATGGGAATCTTGTCACGTCTTGCCTCTGAATCTTTTTCTTTTTCTTGCTTATGTGGTGAATAGTCAAATGTTGACTAGGTCAAACATGGTTTAATCTTGTTTTAAGATAAATGAAGATTAATTACACCAGTAATTAAATGAATTACTTTAAGATGGATTACATAAATTGTTATGTTATTATGATGTTGCCATAAGATGTTTTCTTAAATGTTGTGATCTAATATCCATGTGATTATGCTAATGTATTTATTTCCTAATAATGATATAATTAAGATCTGATATATTGATTATGATGGGTACTGACTTATTGTCGGTTGTGAGTGTCTGAGTGGATGCAAGAATCATCATGATGAGAGTGTGGTTGAGGTAGAGAGGGCTAGCCTCTCGAAAGGGGATGCATCGGATGCCCATGCTGCCACACACACACATCATGTAGAATTTCATGTTGTTTGTTTTTGTTTTTAGTTACATTTACTAAAGTTAACCTTGGAAGTTCGAAACGAATTAGATGTTTCATTTGATTGATTTAATGAAAGATGTGATAGATTGTTAATATGATATCACGAACGGATGACTTTTGATGTTTTATTATGATATATAAATAAAAGTTATATTTTGATTGTTTATGGAATAGGAACTTAGAAGTAATTTTTTTTAACATATCTATATATGTGCTCATAAAACAAAATTTGTTTAACAATGTTTCATTCTTTTAAACATCCAAACAAATATGTATATACATATACATATACATATATATTACAAAGACAGAATTAGGTCAGTTATTCATTTTGGAGGGATGTTATATATATATATATATATTACAAAAGATAGAATTAGGTCAGTTATTCATTTTGGGGGGATGTTGTTTAAAGAGGTAAGTTGGTTAGCAATGAAGGACAGCGGCGGACTGGAGATAGTAACAGATTGGGTCAAGTGTGGAGCATTCACAGGTTCCCATCTTTTTCCTTGCAACAGTCTTCTTGCATTTGAATCATTTTTATCCATTAAACAATCTTGCTGGTTATTATGTAGCTTTGAATTAAGTTTTTCTCCTGGTATGCTAATTTTGAAGTTTGAACCCTTGTTGAATGGAATGTTAAATCTGTAATTGAATCTTGCACGTTGGGTAACTGCTCTCTACCCTAGTCCTGAGACAAAAAACACTCAGTATGAACTCCTTAGTTGTATATGAGGAAGGGCTCCTTACCCGGCCAGCCAGTGTTCAAAACACCACTCTGTTGGGCTTTCATTAGACAAATTATACACATTCTCAACCTTAAAAAAATTTCATCACTATCGTGGCCGTGGTCATGGTCTTTTCTTATCCAGTTGCACATTTCTTGCCTCCACTCCAGCCGGTCTTGCACTGTACACACAGACCACATAAATGGGGTTTCTGACTAAAGACTGGGCTCCAACATTAATAAATGTTTTCTTTAATGGAGAAAAAGAGAGAGCCATAGGTAAAGCCTTATTCATTGAATCTTGATAAAATCCACATTTACTTCCTATAACCATGCCATTTATGTTGAAATTGTTAGCAAATTTCAGAAACTTAGATTTGTATTCCCTAAGAAGTAGGAATTTTTTGTGCATTGAATTGAGTTGAGGACTTGAATATGAAGCCAATGAAGTTGTTTTTCCAATATTTTCCTTGAATACCTACCAACCATGAGAAGACCTCAATAAATTTCTTGAATCATCTATCTCAGAACGCCTTAAATCTAGATCAATTTTGTATGTTGATTGGGGTTAATAATCAAACGTACTTCGTGGTTGGCAAGGTAAAAGCTCCTAGGCCACACTCCTATCTCAAATAGAAAATGGACGACATCCTACGACTTTGGAGACAGGTTATGCTAAAGGACACTAGGAAAAAATAACTTAGTTCATTATTGTATCTTTCATCCTTGAGATGAATTGATCTATGTAATTGTATTTGAGAGCTATGTAAAAGCTGGAAACTTCTGTAAATTATTGCATTTTAATTGATGTATGTTGGATCAACAACTATGGTACTAGGTTTTTGACATAACATGAGATGTGTTAACATGATTAGTCATCACCATCATGATGTAACTCTGAACATTCTTGAATATGTTAAAGATGTGATATTGTAGATCAACATCTTTATGTTTATGTTATGCTAATAAACTAATTTGTTATATCAAATAGTTAATGGATAAATAGTTTGAATTTTCCATATTGTTATGATTGTTTCTTTTCTGCTTTTTTTGTGATTTTGATGATGTGGCATTTTTAATTAGGATTTGGTTCTTACATATGGTATCAGAGCCAGGTTTAAACCTAGGCCTTGGGCTACTATGCTAACTTGTGCCAATGTCTGTCAAGTGTTTGATTTATCACCATGGCCACAAGAGCTAAATGAAAAAGTGGGTCCAGCAGTGGTGCACAAGCTAAGGAACCTAATGAGAGGTTAGATTAGATATTGGCACTATTGACCCAACAGGGGGCTTTGTTATAACAACGAGGCCAAAGGATGGATAACCTAGAGCATGAGGCTCGAGGTAGACACACTAAAGAAGAGACAAGGAAGCGTGATGAAGATCAACGCTCTGAAGCCCTATGTAAACAAGAAGAGGAATTGAGGAAGAAACGTGAGGACGAGCAGTTTGTTGAGGCTCTTAGGAGATCTGAGATGGAGCAGAAGGCGAAAGTTGACTATCAAATTGCTCTCCTTAATTCTGACAGGGTAAAGATAGCAACTGACTTGAGCAAAGATCTCAAGAAAGTGACTTCACCTACGTTTCATGGTAGAGATTCTGGGGAAGATGTTGAGGAATGGATTAGCAATATGGAGAAGTACTTCCTAGTTCGAAACTATACAGGAAAATCTAGAGCAGTTTGGGCCACATATCAACTAATGGGTGAGGCAACTACTTGGTGGGAAATGTTATGGCCGAAAAGAAGCTCTAGCATGAGGAGGTAACTTGGGAAGAATTCTTGCAATTTTTCCACAAATGATGGTTACCCTAGCTATTCTATGACAAGAAAATAGCAGACTTCTACAAATTAGTTTAAGGAAACATGAATGTTACTTAGTATCACGAATGATTTTTTCATTTGGGGAAGTATGTCCCTCAATATTAACATGATGATCTATTTAGAACTCAAAAAATTGTAATGGGTTTGCGACCAGAGATCTATTGTGAGGTTGAGATGCAGGAGCCTGAGACCATGGACTTTGCACTGCATAAGGCCCTTAAGAAGGAATAGAGATTGAAGAATGCTTCTTCATATAAATCCTCTTCCAACCAAAACTATAAAAGGAAGTTCCAAGATAATAGGTTATATTTGGATAACAAGGGTTATTAGGATGATAGACAAAAAGGAAATGGATAGAAGCAACAAATCAGAAACATGAAGGATAAGGGACAAGAGAATTTTGATAGGAATAGGAACAAGAAAAACTGGAACAGCAACAAGACTCAAAATCATAGAAATGGAAATGGAAGGAATGGAAACAACAGAGGTGATTAGATCAGGAATGATGACAGGAGAGGCCCTAGGACAAGATGTTTTGTTTGTAGCGGTAACCATTTGGCTGCTAAGTGCCCACAATGATCCGATAAGAGAAACTTTCCTCCACAAAACCACATTCATGCTACAGTTGATCATAGACAAGCAGATTATCAGGCCACTCCTATACTAATGACTGGTACACTTTTTGGTTACCCTATTTCTATCCTTATAGACACTGGTACTACTGAATGCTTTGTCGACCCTAAGATTGTAGCCAAGATACTTGTTAGGTCTGGTTTTATGGTTGAACTTTGGACTGTAGACTATGTTAACAAGGTTGAATGCAAGGTAGATCAATGCTTATTTTATAGTCAGTTGGAACTCCCTAGCTTTCGAATAGAGGTCAACTTGTATGTAGCACCTTTGGGCTCATATGATGTCATCCTAGGCATCAATTTGTTAAGTGAGCATAAAGCTTTAGTAAACTATTGGGATAAGGTTATTGAATGTCTCAATGACATAGGGTATTCAATGATGCTAAATGGTGTCAAACGACCCTTGGCGTTGAGGAAAATTTCAGCAATGTAGTTGAAGAAATCCAAGAAGAAAGGATGTTAGTTATGCGTTGCCCATGTTTTTCATCTCGATTGGAGGATCACCCTATTTTGCAAAAATTTAGAGATGTGTTTCTAGATGATTTGCCTGAACTACCCCCTAAGAGGGAGTTCGATTTCTCCATAGATCTTGTACCAAGAGCAGAACCCCAATCAAAGGTTCCCTACCATATGACTTCCACAGAAATGTATGAGCTGAATAATCAACTATAGGAACTCTTGGATAAAGGTTTCATTCAACCTAGTGTGTCATCATGGGGAGCTCCTATAATTTTTGTCAAGAAGAAGGATGGTACCTTAAGATTGTGGATCGGCTACTGCATGTTGAATAAGGTGACCATAAAGAATCGATACCCTCTCCCAAGGATTGATGAACTTTTTAATCAAATGAAGGGAGCAACCGTATTCTCTAAAATTGAATTATGATCTGGATATCACCAACTTTGGATTCGGGATGAAGACATACCTAAGACGGCATTCAGAACAAGATATGGGCATTATGAGTTTGTAGTCTTACCTTTTCGACTGACAAACACACCTGTCGCTTTAATGAATGTGATGAACAATGTTTTCAAAGGTTGTCTTGATAAATTCATGGAGATATTTATAGATGATATATTAATATACTCTAAGAATTTAGAAAAGCATGAAGAGAATTTGTGCATAGTGTTGCAGCGTCTGAGAGATAGGAAACTATATGGAAAACTCTCCAAGTGCTCTTTTTATCAGATGGAGATCCACTACTTGGGGCACATTTTATTAGTAGAAGGCATATTGGTGGACCCCATAAAGATAAAATCCATCCTTGAATGGCCAACTCCACAAAATGTAAGAAAAGTTACAAGTTTTATGGGTCTTGATGGGTATTATAGGAAATTCGTTGAGGGATTTTCTAGCATAGTAACACCGATTACATCTCTTCAGCACAAGGGTAAAATATTTGAGTGGACAGAAGCATGTGAGAAAGCCTTCTAGTTACTTAAGTAAAAGCTTACTACCATTCCTATATTGATTATAATAGACCCAAATGGACATTTTGTTATCACCACATATGCTTCCGAAGATGGGCTTGGGGGTGTATTGATGCAAGACAATAAGGTTGTTGCCTATGAGTCTAGGAAACTCAAATTGCATGAAGTAAATTATGCTCCTCATGATTTAGAGTTGGCTACGATAGTTCATGCTTCGTAGATGTGGCAGCATTACTTATTAGGCAAGCCATTTGAACTCAAGACTAATCATATGGCGTTGAGGTACATTTTCACTCAACCTAGTCTAAATGCCAGACAGAGATGGTGGCTTCAATTCCTTAGTGAATATGATTTTGGAATAAAGTATATTAAAGGCAAAGAGAATAGGGTACCAGATGTACTTAGTCGTAGGAGACATATTATCGCTATCTCTACATCTTGAACTTGTATGAGAGAGTATATCTTTCAGTACCTTTCTGGAGATACCTATTATGAATGGGTGAAGTTAGCCTTGAACACAGATGCCTCTGATTCACAATTTGATGATTATTCTTTAGATGAAGATCGTGTGCTTAAATACCAGAACAAGATTTATGTTCCCAACCGTGAAGGGTTGCGAAAAGTTGTTCTTGAGGAGATACATTGCACTCCATTTTTAGAGCACCTAGGGGTAAACAAATTGATGGCTGATTTGAGACCTTTATACTTTTGGTCGGGACTCAAATGGGATGTGACAGAATATGTGGCCCAGTGTTTGGAATGTCAACATATCAAGGCTGAGCATGTCCATTCAGCAGGTCTTCTGTACCCACATGAGATTTCATAGTATAAAAAATAGGTTATTAGCATGGATTTTGTATAGGGTTTACCCATGACGATGCAGGCATGATTCGTCTTGGTCGTAGTCCACAAATTAACCAAAGTTGCCCACTTCATTCCTAGCAGTCTGAGGGATGGATCTCCAGTTTTAGCAAGAAAGTTTTTCCAAGAGATTTTTTGACTATATGGTATCCCAAAGACCATTATTTCCAACAAGGACACCCGAATGACTTCAAGGTTTTGGATAATCTTGAATTTCGCTTTGGGTACATGACTAAATTTTAGTACAGCTTACCACCCTGAGACTGATGGATTGACAGAGAGGGTGAATCAGGTGCTAGAAGATTTATTATGTATGTATTGCATGGATCAATGGTACAAATGGGAGGAGTATCTTCCATTGGTGGAGTTTGCCTATAATAACTCCTATCATTCTTCCTTGGGTATGGCTCCATTTGAGGCTCTCTACGGATGGAAATATCAAACTTCTATTCGTTGGGATAGGGTTGAGGACAGGGTTATTATGGATCCTAAGATGTTAAGGAAAATGGAAGAGTAGGTGATCTTAATTCGTAGATGGCTAAAGGAGGCAGCAGATCGACAGAAGAGTTACGCAGACAATAAATGCACTTTCTGTCAGTTCCAAACTAGGGATAAAGTGTTTCTAAGGGTTAGACCGCAAAAGAGTTCAATCACATTCGGCGAGAGTTCAAAGCTTGCCCTGAGATTTGTTGGTCCATTCGAGGTCTTAGAAGTTATCAACCCAGTTGCTTATCTACTTGCTCTGCCACCTGCTTTGACCCGAATTCATAACGTCTTCCATGTTTCTTTGCTTAAGTCCTATCATCTTGAGATATCGCATGTTCTTGGTTGGCATGCATTGTAGGAATAGGATCCAGGGGGTGATGGCAGTTCATCCCACCCGACTCATTGAGTAGTGTCCCCTTAGGGTACGAGACGGGGATGTTCTCCAGTATAAGGTCCAATTTGGTGTAGATAGTGCCACTTGGGAGGATGCGGAGGATTTACAGAAATATTTTCCCCATCTTTTCATACAGCTATTTATTTCAATGGGATATCAGTTTTGGTATGTGTATGCTAATTTTGTTGTGAAAGACATCGAGACGATGTCTTTACCTAGTGGGGAAGGATGCCACATCTTGCCCTTGAATCATTTTTTTTCTTGCTTGTGTGGCAAATAGTCAAATTTTGACTAGGTCAAAGATGGTTTAATCTTGTTTTAAGATAAATGAAGATTAATTACACCAGTAATTAAATGAATTACTTTAAGATGGATTACATGAATTGTTATGTTATTATGATGTTGCCATAAGATGTGTTCTTAAATGTCGTGATTTAATATCCATGTGATTATGCTAATGTATTTATTTCCTAATGATGATATAATTAAGATGTGATATATTGATTATGATGGGCACTGACTCATTGTTGGTTGCGAGTGTCTACGTGGATTCAAGAATTGTCACGACAAGAGTGTGGTTGAGGTAGAGAGGGCTAGCCTCTCGGAAAGAGATGCATCAAATGCCCATGCTACCACACACACACATCATGTAAAATTTCCTGTTGTTTATTTTCGTTTTTCATTACATTTACTAAAGTTAACCTTAGAAGTTTGAAATGACTTAGATGTTTCATTTGATTGGTTTAATGAAAGATGTGATAGATTGTTAATATGTTAAATCACATTTGGATGAGTTTTGATGTTTCATTATGATATATAAATAAAAGTTCTATTTTGAATGTTTATGGAATAGGAACTTAGAAGTAAATCTTTTTAACATATCTATATATGTGCTCATAAAACAAAATTTGTTTAAAAATGTTTCATTCTTTTAAACTTCCAAACAAATATATATATATATATATATATATATATATATATATATATATATATATATATATATATATATATATATATATATATATTACAAAAGACGGAATTAGGTAAATTATTCATTTTGGGGGGGGATGTTTTAAGAGGGAAGTTGGGAAGCAATGAAGGATAGTGGCAGACTGGAGACAGCAGTAGATTGGGTCAAGTGTGGAGCATTCATAGGTTCCCATCTTTTTCCTTGCAACAATCTTCTTGAATTTGAATCATTTTGTCCATTAAACAGTCTTGCTGGTTATTATGTAGCTTTGAATTAATTTTCACTACCGGTATGCTAATTTTGAAGTTTGAACCCTTGTTGAATGGAATGTTAAGTCTATAATTGAATCTTGCACGTTGAGTAACTATTCTCTACCCTAGCCTTGAGACGACAAACACTTAGTATGAACTCCTTAGCTGTATATGAGGAAGGGCTCCTTACCCAACCAACCGCCCCACTCTGCTAGGCTTTCATTAGACAAATTATACACATTCTTAGCCTGAAATTGCTTCTCACCACTACTGTGGCCACGGTCATGGTCTTTTCTTATCCAGTTGCTCATTTCTTGCCTCCACTCTATTCAGTCTTGCACTATACACACAAACCACATAAATGGGGTTTTTGATTAAGGATTGGGCTCCAACGTTGATAAATGTTTTCTTTAATGGAGCAAAAGAGAGAGCCGTAGGTAAGGCCATCTTCATTGAATCTAGATAAAATCCACATTTACTTCCTATAACCATGTCATTTCTATTGAAATTGTTAGCAAATTTCAAAAACTAAGATTTGTATTCCCTAAGAAGTAGGAATTTGTTGTGCATTGAATCGAGATGAGGACTTGAATATGAAGGAAACGAAGTTTTTTTTCCAATCTTTTCCTTGAATACCAGAAGAACTCAATAAATTTCTTGAACCATCTGTCAGAACGCCTTAAATCTAGATCAATTGTGTATGCTGATTGGGGTTAATAATCAAACGTTTGAGCTATAATTGTGTGTGTTGTAACAGGAAATGAACTATCCTAGACAATTGACTTCTTTCCATTGCACAACTCTTCTTTTAATGCAGAAAAACTTAGCTTCAAGTGAGAAATTATAAATAAATATTCAATTTTTACTTCTTCCATGATGAAATGTACATGTGTTTATAGAGCGTTATTAAGATTTGAAATACCTAGTAACCAACAGTGAGAACAATACCTTAGTAAATCGATTTCAACTTTAGATGTAATACTGAGGATGTTGTTGTCTTATTCCCAACATGTACTGTTGTCGGTGATTTCAGTATATTTTTAAGGTAAATTAAATTGTGGATCTTTTCATTTATAGCCGAGTGTTGAATGCATTGTTGTTGGTTGTCTGAAGCCTTATAGTATTAAATTTAGCATAGATGTGTTTGAATGTACCAAATGAATAGAGTGATCTTACACATTCTATAAAGTTACAATAGTTTCATTTCAATATTAATGTGATTGGTTGAACCATAAGGAAAGAATGGACATATGTATTAAGTGTTTTCATATGCAAAAGTAATCAATCAACATTGATGTGTTTGATTGTACCCTACAAAAGGAATGATCATAAGTGTTCTCTTTAAATATAATCAAATTTAGTTTGAACATCTTGTTGTAGAGCAACGCAGAGATGTGTATTTTCCTTGATGGCTAGGTGTAATGTAGCAATAATGGGAAAGATAGAATGGATACTTCATGCTTAGTTTCTTCTATCTGCCAGTTCTATAGAATGGATACATGTTTTTCTTGTCTCTTCTACAGTTAAATCTAGCTATAAGTGCTTGGCCAAGCCACTTGATTTTCCAAATAACGCATGGGTGTGTGTGACTATGCTTATTTGGTTGTACTACATATGTGTAGATGTATAGTGTTATTTTTTTGTAGTCCCTGCTACATTCTGTGATTAGGCTACTAGGCGCATGGTTGCAAGTAGTATGTTTCACGGCAACACCGAATCCATCTGATCCATCTTGTTCTAAGAATCTAGGCTTCTCATGCCAAAGTCGGGGCATTCTCCATGTCAGAAGAATCCCAGGGGAGTAATCACTCTGCGGTTGGTGAGGTAAAAGTGCTTGGGCCACATTCCCATCTCAGATAGTAGGTGGACGACATCCTACGGATTTGGAGACAAGTTACATTGAAGGACACAATAGAAAACGATAACTTAGTTCATTATTGTATCTTTCATCCTTGAGATGAATTGATCTATGTAATTGTATTTGAGAGCTATGTAAAAGCTAGAAACTGCTGTAAATTATTGCACTGTAATTGATGTATGTTGGATCAGCAACTATGGTATTAGGTTTCAACCATAACATGAGATGTGTTGAGGTGATTAGTTGTCACCATCATGATGTAACTCTAAACATTCTTGAATATGTTAAATATGTGATATTGCATATCAGCATCTTTATGTTTATGTTATGCTAATAAACAATTGTCATATCATATAGTTAATGGATACATAGATTGACTTTTCCATATTGTTATGATTGGTTCTATCCTGATCTTTCCGCAATTTTGATGATGTGGCATTTTAAATTAGGATTTGGTTCTTACAAATCTCAACCATAAGACATAGATAGATTTTGAAACTCTCCAAATGAAAACAAATAAGTTGATAGTGGGTCTGAATTTGGAATTGTCAAGTTATGAGGATCTTAAATTTAACAATTTCTTTCAATGATAGGTAGGGAGAGAAATCAAAAGTTTTGAAGGATTTATTTCACCCTTTAGTTATCAAGAATTAGTTATGGAAAACTGAAAAATCACCCAACAATATTTAGGAAGAGATTTCAAGAAATGGGGATTATTTTCTTTGGCTTCCAGAGAGTTGGTTTCCTAGAGTAGGGAAAAGAAGCTTTCTGATTTATGTTTGTAACTAGGGAAAGAGGAGTATGTTTTATTTTCAAAAATGATTTTGCCTAGGGGCGTTATGGTCTTTGAGTTGTTTTCTATTCATTTGAAGAAAGGAAGCAATATGTATTAGATCTATGAAATTAAATATATTATTTCTGATCAGGGGTAGGCTTTGAGTTATCACAAACATATTTTTATGTTGTCCACTTCAATTTATTTATGTATGTGCCTTTTGTTAAATCTGTAAGTTTTATTCATGCATATATCTATAAAAAAAATATCAGATCTTCCTATTGTTCTTCTATAGTAGGATAGTTGATAGGAAAGTTGATAGGTAGGAGATTTGATAGTAGGAAAGTTGATAGGTAGGGAGAGAAATCAAATGTTCTAAAGGATTTATTTCACCCTTGAGTTATCAAGAATTAGATATGAAAAACTAAAAAAGTTACAAAAACGGAAAGATCAGCCAACATTATTCAGGAAGAGATTTCAATAGGAAATTTCATAGTAGGAAAGTTGATAGGTAGGGAGAGAAATCAAAAGTTTTGAAGGATTTATTTCACCCTTTTAGTTATAAAGAATTAGATATGGAAAACTGAAAAAAGTTACAAAAGCAAAAAGATCACCCAACATTATTCAAGAAGAGCTTTCAAGAAACATGGATTTTTTTCTTTGGCCAGAGAGTTGGTTTCCTAGAGTAGTGAAAAGAAATTTTCTGATTTATGTTTGTAAGTGGGGAAAGAGGTGTATGTTTTATTTTCAAGAATGATTTTGTACATGGGCATTATGGTCTTTGAGCCATTTTCTATTCATTTGAACAAAGGAAGAAATGTGTATTAGATCTATGAGATTTGATATATTCTTTCTAATTGGGGGTACCCTTTGTTTTATCACAAACATCTTTTAATGTTGTCAACTTCAATTTATTTATGTATGTTTCTTTTATTAAATTTGAGTTTTATTCATGCATATATTTGAAAATAAGATATCAGATCTTCCTATTGTCCCTCTATGGTCTTTGTGCCATTTGTTTATATTTCTCTTAATTCTTTGATCTATTACTACATTTGTGTTATGTTGATGGGTAAATGTTAGTGTGCCTTATTTTCCTTCTGGTTAAAGATATATCCATATTTTTCATCCATTGCATATCAAATGAAGGGAATTGTACCTATTAGCATGAATGCTAATGATATTCCTATGGGGGAGTATCCTAGCATTGTTGGAGCATTGTAAATACTGATAGCATGACCATGTGTTGCATTCATGACTATGTTTTTCATTGATGTCAACATACTGAGAAGATTGGCAGAGTAGCAGATAGTTATTGAGATCGTATGGATCGAGGATTAAAGATAAGGTCAAGCGCAGTTGAGGGCATGTTCTATAGAGTGTCCTGATGATGTGGCTAAGAGCGCGTGCAAAAAGTCAAAGATTGGTAGCATTTATTCGAGATTTATAGAAGATGGTTTACGGACAGAGTTCCTAAGAAGTGGTTTTTGGTAATTGGATTATATCTCTTAATGGAGATAGATTTTTAATGAGCTTTGTTAAACGAAGGTAGAAGACATCTTGATGATGACATTAGAAAGTCAAAGGTCGTACATGTGAAAGTTTTGTAAAGACTGTGAATGAATGGTGTTATGTGATTATGAAAAGATGTAATGTAACATGTTATCTTAACGAGGTTCTATTATAATTGTAATTGGGAAAGCCTCAATTATTTTAAGGACTTGGTATAAAGGAAAGTTATTTTCCTTGTGATGAAGCCTAAAATATCAAGTCGATTAAGTGTGTGTGGATGTGATGTATAATGCAAGAGATCAAAGGGATTATTGTGATGTGAGTTTGTAGATTTGGTATTGAGATCTGAAAAGTGTTTGGTGTAGAAATGGCATGATAAGAGGACAAAGAAAAAGTATGAGTTACTGAGATCAGTTGTAAATTCTATTATTCTGAAAGGAATAATAGAGAGGTCAGTTGGACAATGAGTTTGTTGGTCTTGCCCCTAAAACTATTTGGATAGTGGGTCCTTTTGCCTTCTACAACTCCTAATAGGGTTGGGACAACTCCGAACAGGGTTGGAATCTCCTCACAAGGATTCAAAGTCTCCTAACAGGGACTGATACATACTAATTGTATTTCATTAGCTCCTAACAAATTCCATCCTCTTACAAGGAACTTATATATTAGTACATCATTTTTTTGGGTACCATCCCCCCTCGAGTTTTCCCTCTGATCAAGGGTTTCCCTAGTTAACATATCTGGTGTTACTGTGTATGTGTATCTTCTTATGGTGGTTGTTTATATTGATCACATGTTTAATATTTAATAAGGTTAATAAAGGTTGTATTGATCTAATAACTAATTCACCCCCTCACACACCCCCCCCCCCCCCCAGATACCCCCCAAGTTATCTTGGTGGTGGTGGACTTTATTTTCTAACAATTGGTATTAGAGCATCAAGTCCTTGAAGGAAAAGCTTAGCAACTTAAGGAGATCAATGGTGGGTCATTTCAAAAAAGAAAATTCCAATTTTGATGGAGTGAACTATGATAGTTAGAAAGAGAAGATGAAGACACATTTGTTATGCATAGGTCTAAGATATTGGTTGATCACAAAGAATGGAAAGACCATAGTTGAAGAAAGAAAACTTGAAGAATGTACAGAAGCTAAAAGAGATTTGTTCATGTGTAACATACTTTCCAGAGAAGCACTTATGTCAGCTCTCCCTAAAAATGAGTACAATTAGGCAAAATCTTTAAGGTTATGTAATGAATTTTGGAAAGCTTTGGAATCTACTTTTGAAGGTGATAAACATATGAAAGGGTTAGATTACAAAATTGGATACATTTATTTCAAGAAGCTAAAACAATGGAAGATGAATCTATAAGAAGCTATATTGATAGAATATCAAAGATTGTTACAAGAATCAAGGTTTGTGAAAGAACTAAATTAAGAAGATGAGATCATATGGAAAATCTTTAAAACTTTGACACCACCATTCAAGAAAACAACGCAGATGATTGAGCAAGTGATATCTTGTATAGAATTCTCTAGAGAGGCTCTTCTTGGAAGATTGGAAGCAACAAAAATAATTTTGAAGCAAGTTGGAGATGTCTATAGTGGAGATTGTCTTTAGTGTACTAAGTTTTTGTCCTACCCTATCAAGGAGTGCAAACACCAATGGTAGTAGATCAAGATCTAAGGAAGATATAAAGATTGAAGAAGGAAATGCCCTACTTGTAAGAAGAGAACCAAATGGCAAGAAAATATTCCAATATTGGACTTGTGATGAATTTGGTCATTATGCTTCTAAATGTCCTAAAAGAGTGAAGAAGTACAAAAAAGTTTTCAAGTGTAGAAAGCCTAGAGATTGCTTCTGTGCAAATGATGATGATGACTAAGATGAAAGATTCAAGAGTAAAAGTGATGATGAGTTAGCATTTGTTTCTATACAAGAAGAAAATCCTGAAAAAGAAGTTAGAAAGGAAGAAGCCCTAGTGTCACAAGTTGAGAAGAAAGTTGATTGGATTCTAAATAGTGGTTGTTCACATCATATGACTGGAGGTATGAATAAATTTGTTGAGTTCAACAATTGTGATGGAGAAATTGTTAGAGCTGGTAACAATACAGCTTGTCATATTAAGGGATGGTAAAACTAACACAGATGATGTTTATTTTGTTGATGGATTGAAACATAATCTTCTAAGTGTTGGACAGTTGGTTGACTGGGATATCAATACACTTCACTAAGAAGACATTTATTATCAAGGATAAGAATGGTAAGATGATTGACACCGGCACAGGATCTAGAGGTAATTTTTATCAGCTAAATCCTACAATGAAGCCATGTTTAGTTGCTAAAGTTCATAACAACTGATTGTGGCATAAAAGGTTCATCATGTAAATTTTGATAATATTGTGAAAGCAAGTAGTAAATTTTTTGTTAGGGATTTGCCTAAAATTATGAAGCCTACTAATGTTGTATGCAAGGAATGTGTTGTGGCTAAACAAAAGAAAAGTTCTTTTCCTAGAAAGAAATTCACCACAATAACAAAGTTTGAGATTGTTCACACAAATTTAAATGGTCCTACAAAGACAAGAGGATTTTGTGGTGAAAGGTACTTTATGGTTCTTGATGATGACTTTATTAAGATGATGTGGGTAACATATCTTAAAGAGAAGTTTGAAGCATTTGAGAAGTTTAAGGTGTTTAAGAACAGAGTTGAGAATGAATCTAGATTAAAGATTGAGTGTTTAAGATTTGATAGAGGTGGAGAGTTACCTCAAATGAGTTTAACACTTTTTGAAGAGTAAATGATATTAAAAGACCAGACCTGAAGACACTTAAGCAGAATGGTATAACTGAGAGAAGAAACAGGTCTATAACATAAACAACAAGAGCTATGATGTTTGAAAATGATGTATCAAAGACATTCTAGAGAGAAGTGGTTAATACATTGGTGTAACAATGAATAGAGTACATATATGGTTTGGACATGCACCATCAATGAAGTATTTTAGAATTTTCGGAAGCAAATTTTATATCAAGAGAGACGATGACATTGGTAAGTTTGAAGCAAGAAGCGATGAAGGTATGTTCCTTGGTTATTCATTGAAACACAAAGCTTATAGATATTTTAATCAAAGGACTAAGACTATTTTTGAGAGTGCAAATGTGAAAGTGGATGAGAAGTTTAGAGTTCAAAAATGAATATTTGATTATATTTCTGATGAAGAAGCTAATGCTAAGGCTAACTAAGAAAATATGAGTTGTTTTATGAAACTAACAATGATTTGCAGAATGACATCCAAGTTGTAGAACAGAGAGAGAAACCAAGAATTGAACCTAGAGCAGAAGTAAGAGTTGACAATGACACCAAATAAGAATTTGACAAAGAATCACCCTGTTGATCATATTATTGGAAGCAAAGATAGAGGAGTTATGACAAGAAATAGAGTACATGAAGAGTTATGTTTGTTTCCTCAAGTTGAACCTAAAAGCACTGATGAAGCTTGTGAGGATGATCGTTGCATTCAAGTGATGAAGGAAGAACTAGATCAGATTGTGAGGAATGATACGTGGGAATTAGTTCCTAGACCTAATGACAAAAATGTTATAGGAACTAAGTGGGTTTTTATAAATAAAATGAATGAACAAGCTATGGTTGTGAAAAACAAATCTAGACTGGTACACAAAGAATATTCACAACAAGAAGGTATAGATAATGAGGAGACATTTGCACCTATTGCCAGAATTGAAGTCGTGAGAATGTTCTTGGCTTATGCAACAAACAAGACGTTCGAAGTGTATCAAATGGATGTGAAGTCAACATTTCTGAATGGACAGCTTGAAGAAGTATAAATTGACCAGCCTGAAGGAGTTCATTTGACAGAAGAATGAGATATGGTATGTAAGTTGAAGAAAGTATTGTATGGATTAAAGCAAGCACCTAGAACCTAGTATGCAAGATTGGATAAGTATTTCGCAAAATTGGGTTTTGCTAAAGGTACTACAGATAGTAATCTATATTTAAAAGAAATTGAGAATGGTCTATTCATTATTGTGATATTTGTGGATGACATAAACTTTGGAGGCGATGATGATGCAAGTGACAAATTTGTTGATGAGATGAAGAAGGAATTTGAAATGAGCGTGATTGGTGAATGAAATATTTTTTGGGTTTGTAGATTGTGCAAAACATTGAAGGTATTTTCATTTCTCAGACTAAGTATTTGAGAGACTTATTGAAGAGATTTGGTTTAGAGAATTGTAAGCCTATTGGTACACCTATGGTAACTGGTCGTAAGTTGTCTAGCAAAGATGAGACACCTATTGTTGAGCACAAGAAGTACAGATCCATGTTGAAGGTTTACAATAATTGACTCATACAAGGCCAGACATAGTTAATGCAACTGACATAGTTAATGCAATTGGCATTGTTGCAAGATTTCAAGTTGATCCTAAGGAAGCACATTATGCAACAGGTAAAGAGCATTTTCATATATTTGAAGGGTACACATGATTTCAAGTTGTGGTATGATAGATCAAATGATTTTACTCTATGTGCATATACTAATGCAAACTGGGCAGGCTATATGGACAAATCTAATATTGATCACATGTTTGAGATTTAATAAGGTCAATAAAGGTTGTATTGATCTGATAACTGATTCACTCCCCTCCGCCCCCCCGCGCCTCCTCCCCTACCCCTCTCATTTTTCTTGGTGGACTTTACTTTTTAACAGTACCTTCATATCAAAATCTCAAAGAGCGCTTGTGTATTACCATTGCAAGTGACTCAACAGTTGGTTCCATTTTTATCTTCCAATTTTGGGCATTTAGGAGTCATTTGTGAAGGTATTTTAGAAAGGACAAATCTAATAACTAACACATTCTAAAATGTATGTTACCAAGACCGACAATTTATGAAGTTTTGTAATGTAATTATCCACTAGCCCTATCTTTCTCAAGTGTGCCAACTCCTTCAAGTTGATTTCCATATCCATTCCATCAAAAAGATCAATGAGACTCCATGAAATCCATGTAAAAAGTGACTTGGTCATGTCCAAGTGGGACCATCTCATGGGGCCACCACTTGTGCAATCCCTTCCAAGTGTAAGGCTGTAAATTTTATGGGTTTGTCTTTCAACATCAAGTTGAGCTAAAAGTAAGTATGCACCTTTTGCATCCATGTTCTTGTTGACATCTTCCTAAATCCATCAAATGTTGATACGTCCAAATTGCCAATCTTTCTCTTGAAGTCATTGCTATGATTGTCATAGCTCCTACTTCTGGAAAACATTTGCAATTGTACATATTCACTAAGAGGTACAACCCCTTCATATCCCACATCACTCCAATCATTTCAATTTTTTCGCATCTAAAAGAAAGTGGTATCTCGCTCTCTCTAGTGCTTAGTTCTCTAAAAGAATGTAGGCATAAGTGGGAGCGTGTAAGAGCATCAAGTGTTTGTCCTTTCATTGATTGAGTTGACACATCTCCATTGTGGTCTCCATCATTCCTCCCTTTCGCCAGTTGTGACAATGACTCTCCTATTTGTTTTTGTTCTCTTGCCACAGATTCACTAACTTGTCTTTGCCCCTTCATTATTGATAGGAAGAAGGGATGAACTAATCACTAGTTCATGCTTCTAGTATGCCACTGAGACCTAAAGGAGACTTCCAAGTTCACCGAATGGATCTATAGGATCCATCTTATGCATAGATCCCCCAATCCTAAGCCCTACTCTTTTATCTTGAACAAAATCCTCTTCTTGCCACTTGCTAGGTTCTCATGCTAGATGGAGAACACTCAAAGTTCCTAACTGATCTAGGTCTTTCTTGGTTAATCCTTACACACAACTTGTAGGGTTATGTAGATGATGAAAAGACCTCTTTACACACTTCTTCCATTACACAAGGCAACTCAAAGCACTTACCTTTCTTACCAATTCCACACTTTTCCTCTAAAATAGGGCTACTAGAAAAGAGCCCTAATTAGCCCTCTTGTTCCTAGAAATCAGGGAATTACTTAAATTTCTTCCACTAGCCAATGCAAACTTCCTTCAGAGACTCCCATTCAGTTCACTAGCACTCTCAAATTTTCAAGGTTTTGGGTCTCCAAAAGACCGTACAACACCTCTGTACAAACTGAGGGTTTTAAGGGTTTCTTGACCTTTCTTAGGCTTGTCTATTGTATGGATGATTTTAGTGTCTTGCAAGATTGCCACCAATCTCTCCTTCTTCCAAAGGAGTCTTAACTCACTCCCCTTCATTCTCCATATTTTCTTTGTTGATCTTCACAACCCTACTAGTTACAAGCTATGTTATATCAATTTTCCCCTAGTCGAGCATGCACTAGCTCGCCTAGGGAAAGAGTTCAAAAATGCTTCCATGGCTTTTAAGGGCCCTTCCTTCTATAGGCAAGAAGTACATAGAGTACACTCACTAACCCAAGAGGTCGTACTATTTCTACGGTGAGATAGTGAGTTACATGCTTCTCAATGCCAACTGCCCGGTTCAAGACAGTGAACTAGCAAAAACAAAAGAAATTTACAAACAGGAAAAGAAAACACACACACCTACCTTATTGAAACAAAACTACTCTAAACAAACCAAATTACAATGCCAAGTTGTTACAACAATTTATTCAGCACAAAAACACTTTCATTGCTCACTATTTTGTCTTTTTACATTCAAAAACCACACTACAATATACAGTACGTACACTGACACCCACATCCTGGCAACTTTAGGGTTTTGTAGGCTTATATACTGCCTCCTAGGTCCTTTACCTTCATAACTAGGGTTGTCATCGGTCTCTGCCATGTTTGGAAGGGGTTTTGCAAAGTTGTTCAATAATTTTTGCAAAGTTGCAACTTTTGTACCTTGCAACTTTGCAACTTTTTGTTTACATCTCTTTGACATCTTTTTCTTGCTAAATTGGCTAACCCTTAGCTTTCCAAGGCTAGAGACCCTTTCCTAAGCTAGGGACCTGTCCTAGGACTTATGACAAGGAATACCTTACAAATTCCAAGGCCTCTTCTAGGACACTCATGACTTCATATCCCCTAACCAATGTTTCCAAAGCACACAACTAGATCCTCAGACCTTTTTTCTAATTACAAAGCTCTCTTAGAGCATAGCACGACAAAATTGCTAGTGGTGAGGGCCCTATGTCTCAAGGTGCCCCTGCACCATACTCCCCACCAAGGAAGCTAAGTCCCCTCTAGAGACAAAAGGTGGAGATCTATACCCTAAAGTTTGAACTGATTATCAAGGATCCATGTAGCCTCTGAGTCTGGCTTACCTTGTTACTTGATAAGGTGTTCTTTACATGTTTCATGCCTGGTCTTTGTATGAACCCAAGGGTCCAATATCTTCTATGCTTGTAGCTTGGGCTTAGGGGGCAGAGCTTTTGTTTGAGCATCCTTTTAAGATTCCTCCACATTCTGATCTACCTCCATGGTCCAAGTCTTCTCATCTAGAGCTTTGTGGAAGTCCCCTTTTCCATCCTTGCTTTATTTAGGTGAACCATGACCAAATCCCCTACACCAAACTGTACCTCTCTTTTCTTGAGATCAACTTTGCCCTTAATCTTCTTGGTATTGTCAATGAGGGACAATTTTACTTGATCATGCACTTCCTTCATAGATTGACTGAAATCCTCAGCATAACCACTATTAGGTGCTTGACCATCTAGACTTCTTAATTCACATACACCCCTAGGATGTATCCCATGGACAATTTCAAAGGGACTCTTGCTAGTAGTCCTATTAATGCTATCATTATAGGCAAACTCTGTTTGGTGAAGGACTAAGTCCCATGTCTGACCATATTCCTTGGTTAAGCATCTCGGCAAATTTTCAAGTGTCCTATTGACCACCTCGGTTTGACCATCAATTTGAGGATGGTAGGCTAAAGCAAATGCTAGATTGGTACCAATTCTTTTCCATAAGGACCTCCAAAAGTGTCCCATAAATTTGCTATCCCTATCTGAGACAATGCTAATTGGCAAGCCATGAATCCTCACAACTTCCTTGAAAAAAAAAAGCAATATGACTTGCATCATGGGTGACCTTACATGGAATGAAATGACTCATTTTCCTAAACCTATCCACTACCACATAGATGCTATAAAAGTCACTTCGTGTTCTAGGTAAACCAACCACAAAATCCATACTTACACATTCCCATGGTCTGTTTGGTATTGGGAGAGGCTGGTAAAGCCTTGCATTTGTAGAAGTGTCTTTTGCTCTTTAACATATGATGCATTGCTCAACATAAGCTATGACAACTCTTTGCATTTTAGGCCAATAGTAGTATCTTTGGACCAATTCCAAGGTCTTGCTTAAGCCAAAATGGCCACTTAAACTCCCATTATGTTTTTCTTGAATGAGGTTCTCCCTCATCGATCCTTTTGGTATCCACAATTGCTCTTCTTTGAAGACTAGCCCAGTCTGCAATGTATATTCTGCAAACTCACCATGAAAGTGATTTAGATGCTCTTGACACACCTCATATGCTGTTGAAAAGTCTCCATCAATTTGGTACGGTTCCTTGAAGTTATCTGATCCTATGCTCCTTACTTCAATTTCCCATAATCTCAACTATTGTTCCCCATTTTTTTGATGAAAGGGAGCTCCTCATGTGCATCCAACGTTTCTCAATAGGTTAGCAAGATCACTCGATCTGATACCCCTATAATGTACCAACCAAAATAATGGTATTCAAGAAAACTCAAAAACAAAACAAAAATCAAAGGAAGGAACAAAGAAGAACCAATCCTCTGTTATCAACATGAAATCAATACAATTTAGATCACATTCTTAACAATACCATTTGCATATAGATTCAGAATACAATTCACCTAGAATGACATTCTAGCATGAATCAAGGATTTGTAAACGTATTTAGCGAAGCTTGGAAAAACTTCAATTATCACTAAGATATTGAATATTACTCTCCAATCATGACATTCGTGGGATGTATCGGATTGCACAAAGTTTCCACTACATTTCTTGCTACGTTTTCTATTACATGGATGGTATGATTTTTGGATGTATCAGTAGGATGAACTGACGCAACTATATATGTGTGGTATAGTGTACATGGATGGGTTGATTAAGCAGTTGGCTTCATCATTGCCTAATAATTCAAAGCTGGCTGACCCAAATATGGTTTGGAAAGGGTCTGGAATAGTGGCCCATATATATTTATCCAAAACTTCTAAAGATTTATAAAACCCCAATTTGAGTTGTGATCCTCTAATCCTTCAAATGTTTCTTATGTGGGTTGGGTATAGAGATCATGTATTATCTTGAATTCGATAGGAGCTTGGAGTTCAATCAAACGTGAATATATTGCATTTAGTCAAATGTTGTGACCCACTGATATCGACATTGGATGGTAATTGTGACTTGCCTCGAGTATGAAGGACCCAATGTTCTATGATGGAGTCGCAACAAATGGTAACAATGATCAATGTGCCCCATAATGTCCTCAGATCTAAACATCATCAAAATGATCACTAGTAGAGTATGTGCTACATGAACAAAAATGATGCTTTGTTGGGGTGTATCGATCCTTCTTTGAAGTTTGTTGCTGAAACCCAAGGAGGAATTGGCTCAAATCTATGATTGCAAATATGAGCTTCGACAAATTTGCTTTTTTGAAAGCTGCTGATCTTTTCTAAGAGTGAATTTATATAGTCCTATATCGTCGTAGGGCAACTATACCTTATACTGGAAGCCAACAAACTAGGGAAGATATCTCACCTTCAAAACTGCTTCCCCAAGCTTGACTCCAATAGGAATTGAAAACACAAGAAAGATGATCTCCAATATGATGTCAATTGAATGAACAAACAAAGAGCTTACTTAAATATGAGAAGGCCAGGTCCTGAATCTCAAGAAGTTGCCCCGAATCGATGCTACAAATACAAACTATGAAATTAGATCCTAAACTAGATTAAAATGATGCACAAATTCATACCTTTAATTGGGCCCCCTTGTTGAGATAATTAACTCCCACAAGGAGCATGAGGATTAATTGCAAATTGGACCTCCCGAGGGACCAAAAGAGTTAACTGCAATGGAATGGTCCTTGCCTAAGCAGGGACATGAGACTCTCCACTGGGAAATTCAGCCCTTCCTCCAAAGCAATCACCTATGTTTCATTATCAGCAGCTCTTCCTAAGAAGAAGCACCTTCGCTAAAATTGCATGTTGTATCTCTCAAAAGACACCGTGATCATACCTTTCCCAGATTGTGTTTTCTCCATCAGAATTCAACTTAACAAAATCCAATGATGGGCATCATTATTTTTTTTATTCTGCGTCATTATTTTTGTTCTTTCTTTTTCCTGTGTTGTCAATTGCCTCATCAATGAGGATCAAATCCCATTATGTTATTTGTTGTTTTTATTATTGGCAGTCTATTGCTTTCACACTAAATTATATGAAAGAAGCATAAAGATATTAATCCAACCCCATGTTGAGAGGTCCAATAAGGCATTATAAATATTTGATTTTTTCTTTAGCATTCTAAAAACTTGAACACAGAGGTGAGCGAAGAGGGGAGAACAAATAGAAATTCACGTGTACTTCTTGTTAAAAGAAACATCTTTTACAAAAGTAGATGATCAGTGTCATGGTCCTTAAATATTCGTAATTCTATAACAAACGTGTGCCCTGTTAGGTTTTGGTAGAATACATCTAAAGCATCCTATCGGAGACTGCATTCTCCTCCTAATTCAAGTCACATGACTTCTTACAGAGTTATACAATTTATAAAAGTGGTAGCAGCATTACTTTTTCCCCATAACAAGTTCTCGTAGCTTAATTGCATTTGAAACTGCATAGCCACAATAGTCATTGTTGAAATATGCAAACACATCAACACCTTCTACAAGCTGCTGCTGAATCCAAGTGGCATGTTGCTGAAGTTGCTTCACATTGTAGCAATGCTTATAATTTTTTCCATGAAAACGAAGATAGATCCAGTCAGCAGTCAGGACCTAGTTTCATTGAAACGTTTTCAGTCATACTTTGTGAAAGAAAATTTCTAGAAGCAAAAACTCAAAATAATAAAAATTATATGATGATATTTGTCACGGATGCAGTATGCAACCAGACCTATGTTTCCTCAAGTGCGTGGATTTTAACATCTGAGTTCTATAATTCAAAACAAATACTACCTGTGGATGTACACAATTAATATCTTCGTGATCATGTATACAAAGTGAAGCATTATGGGCCCGAAGGAGATCATATATATCATCACAGAACCAACTTGTGTCCCTGAATTCAATTGCCCAACGATACTCTCTGGGAGCATATTTCAAGAAATCTCTAAGCCGCTCCACATTCACATTAAACTTAGGAGGAAGCTGAAACAACTAAAAATGTTATTTATCATGACATTCTGCAGAAGTACTATTTTCAGCTTTTCTAATATTATATGACTATATTGAGAAACATTGAATTAGCATTGCATGGTATAAGGCAATTCAATTGCGGAATAATTTGGATAACAATTCTTAATATAAAATCTATCGGAAAACTACAATGCATGGAACTAAGGAAAACCTGCACAAGAATTGGTCCAATAAGATCTTTCCCTAATCTGGCAGCACGATCAATGAAAAGAGAGATTGGCTGATATGGATCCTTCAAACGCTTCAGGTGGGTCCCAAATCTGAAATTCAATCCAAAAAGAAGAAGCGTTCCAAATATTATTTTACATAATCATATAAAAGTGAAGATTAGAACAAATCAAACAATAGAAACAAAATTGCTTATTATCTACAACTCGAAATAAAATATTTATTATGCCCTCCAAAACAAACTTGAAAACAGATTGTATCTAAATGAAGGTCCATGCATCTGTTCTCAGCCCATTGAGTTACAATGGTAAGAATTCTCACCACTGAAATAAACTGCAATTAAAATAGAGTATATTTTTTCAGACAACCAAAAAGACCTGCTGAACTTCAATGCATAGCAGAAGCCTGATGGAGCTTGATCACGCCAAGATTCAAATACTTCCTGTGAAGGTAGACGATAAAATGTGTTGTTTATCTCCACGGTGTCAAATATGCTTGTATAGTACTCAAACCATTTCTTCTGTGGCACTTCTTCTGGATAGACTACACCTTTCCAGTGTTTATAAATATAACCTGAAGTCCATATCTGAAACTTTCCTGAGCTCTTTCCTAAATGATTGAGAACTTGTTTAGCTGCAGCGATCTCTAGTTTCACTTCAGAAGTAGAAACAGCTTCTCCAACAGTTCCATCCTCATCTGTCATTACCGATGTACTCTGAAGAACTGAGAAAAGGAAAGCCCCTGATCAGTTAAAAATGTCAAATTTTCCATTCAACATAGAGAAACAAAAGTGATTGCATGGAGAGAAATGAAATCATGTCCAATGCATCTGCATAGGAATAGAAGCATGAACTCAACTTGGCAATGGTGAATTAAATATCCACAAGAAAAGAACTCTGATTTTTATAAATGCCATAGCATGCAATAACATGTCTCTAAGCTTGTCTATGAAATAGGGTAGGTTATACCTAAAATGATATAATGAACTGGGGTTTAAATTTATGTGTGTTAAGACTGATCCCACCTCCCATATCATCCTCTCTGAACTTTGCGGACTCAATCTTAATGAGACAATTCCCTTACGATGATCTCTTAAGTAAATGGCCAATCATTGCCCTCAATTTGGAACCAATGACCTTGCCAATTGGAGAATTTGGTTAGGATACCAAGTTGGACATCAATTAAAGGAAATCTCAGGACAATAAAATATCCTCAGGTTCATCTCTGAAGCACCAGATGATTGAAAAGAAGACTCCAGAGGTGCCTCACCATCTTTTGGGCAAGGGAGCATTCACAAATAAGGGATCTTCAGCTACCAAATGTGACTCTGCAATACATCTGAACTCAATATGTTAATATTATTACTGCTCGCTAGTAATCATGTGCACTAGGAAATTAGGAGATTTTATCTTCTGCAATACATTCATACGTAGTATATTTTTATTTATTCCTACATTTGATGCTCTTCATTTTCTGGAAAGGCATCCTTGTGGCCACTTACTAGATTCCTGTGCAGTTAAGGGGCAAGGCTAAGTTTTGTAAGAACCACCCGTGCCCTTTCAGCATAAGGGAAAAGAATATTTTCATGAAAGGTTTCGCTTTTCTTGTCAAAGTTAATTTAATAGTTTTCATAAAGATTTAGATTCATTGCTTCTTGAGGTAGAAACCCATATAATATGTTGGTTTTTCCAGGAAGAGGTCTTCATCATAACCCTAACATTAAACATTATTTAACATTTTTGTTCCCTAAAGAAATAGAAGATGAGTTTTTTTTTGAAAAAGGAAAATAATAAGATTAGCCATACAAACTGAAATAGCTGCATCAACCACAAAACATACATCTTCAAGCAACGAATCTATGCAACTTATGAGCAAATAACAGTTCAAACTTTTGGCTCCGACAGTACTAAAGATGCAAGAACGTGATTCAGCAAACCTGGGGAAAGAGTAAAATTTGAATCTATACATATCAGTGTTCCTATAACAATCTGAAAACCAGAAAGTTTTTGGTAATCAACTTTGGGATTGATACCTAATAATGAGGTGGAATCATAATAAATTAAATAATAATGAATAATAAGTGCAAAGGCAATTGTACAATTAATCTTGGAAAGAATTTCAAGAAAACATAAATATAATAGAGTGCACAGGAGTACAGACCAGATAATATAAATGTAATTATAATTATTTAGGAACTATAATCTCCATAAATGAGTATAGTAAATTATATACAGTTTAGCATAAATAAATGTATATTGTCCTAATTATGGACTAAGAAAGAATATGTAATAATAAACTTAAGGTACAAATTTGTGGATGGAATCCATGTACATCAATGTTGAGTAGGGGACTATGAAGCCAAACATAATAAGGGATTCACATAGGAACCTTTACATAGAATGGGGTAGCATTTGTGAAGGAATGGAGCCAAGTTATGTAATGGTCTTTTTACTGAGTAGGAACAAAACATGTAGGAATTTCATCTATTTTTCTCGGTTACAAGTGTTGGACATATAGCTGTGTAAGATATTGAAGTGACTTACTGGTGAACTTGACTCAAAAATCCAGACAGATATCACATTCACAGGTGACTGGTGTCCATTGTCATGACATGTAGTGATTAAACTAGTGGGAGATGCTAATCCTCAAGCTGCAAGAATCTGCTGCCCATTGATCCCACTACAAAAACATTAACAGAAAATGGTAATTGTTTTTATTGGTGTGGCTAGCATTCTGCATAAGTCATGTGACAGGAATCTGGATCTCTACTGCAAACATATATCTGGTTATTGTTTACAATATTACAATGTTTTATATGCATAAATTCAGAATGTCTAATGTGATGTCTTAGACCCTGTGTTATTGAGGGATGATGGTATCCTATACGACATTGTGAATGATTTCAATAAACTCAAGTCTTGAAAAATAGTAAATTAAGTTTCTGCTTTTCTTGAAAATGCAGTGTCTGACATCTCTGTGGAGTGCGGATCCTGTCTAGATTGTATTACTATTTCCCTTCTTGTCAGCACCATTCATAGAAGCTTCTTTTGATTCACCCTGACACATGTTTTAATGTGCTTTGCTAGTATCATTGTCATCAAATTGCCTTGAATTTGAATAGGACTGGGTTGTGTTAGCTATTTAACTAATGACAAAGTTGGCTCAGTAGCCATACTTGAGATCTAGCACTTCCTATGAGATATTACAGCATGAAATAGCATTTTATGGAATATTGGAAATATAATAAAATTTCAGCTTGTAGGATTATTGATCTCATTTTTTATTGATCATTGCATCTACCAGCTGGATGGCTTTGCATGATAATACCATTTAGCACTTGTCATTTCGATTATTTCATCCATAGTTCAAAATCCCGTTCTCTAATACCTATCGGCGAGGCAAAAAAAACTTTTCCCCGCAAATATCGGAGATAAATCGGTAACTTTTGGGGAAAATATCGAGAAGTTTTAAAATGACTTAATTTAATTTAAAATGCATTTTTTTGCAAAAATTCAATAAGGAGATGCATCTAGTGAGTCAGTAAATGAGTAAATAAACTAAACAAGCTGATCTAGATATTATACAAAGCAATACATAACAAAATCTCATCCTCATGTGGAATGTAGACGGCTGACAGCCATAGTTAAAGACTCTGAAGCATGAAGCAAACTAAAAATAGCAAATTGTCATTGTAAAAAGACAAACAAATACAAATGTCAAGTACAATATAAAATTAGTCTACATCTTCCTCTTCCCCTACACAATAGCTCTAGTGAAAACTATGGCAGTGGGAAGGGGTCTTGCCCTAGCATTCCACTGTGGTTGTGGCTGTAGTTGTGTTTCAATATCCATCCTAGATGTAGCTGGTGTTGGCGCTAGCAATGACTCCTCATCTTCTATATCCTCACTCTCAGTGTCCTAAGTGTCCTCACTCTCATTGCCCTTCTCTTGAATGTCATCCAATCTTGGTGAAAAACCACCTTCTTTTGAATCGGTATTTTCTTCAAATTCTCTTTAAATCCACTTCAAATTCACTTGCAATAAATCTACAAGGCTTCCAATGACTATTTCTCTCCACCAAACCCTTCTCCTCTCCTCCAAAGGCTGCCAGTTTTTTAAAATGGGTCACTCAATGATATCTCATTGGGTTGCTCGTGAGATTTTTTCAACTTCTTGGGAGAAGTATGCCACTTCTCAGCGATATATCGCCAACTTCTCGGCAAGAAGTTTCAAACTTCTTGGTTGAGATTTTGCTGCGAAAAACTTGTATTTTCTCGCCACTCCAAACTTCTCGCAAGAAGTTGATTTATCGGCCACTTATCGGCACTATTTTGAACTACGATTTCATCTATTGAACAGTTGGTCCTTTCATCCTTGCTAATGGCATTTCCAAGTTATGGGAGCCTGTAAAAGAATATTCGAGGTCTGTGAAGAGTAAGGCACAAGGCATAAAAGGTGGATTTTCTAACGATTACAAGATGCACCAAAAGTAAAATATATATTCATGATAGGACATTACGGTGCAGATGTACACTCTGAAATCTACTTGTAGAAAAATACTTTCCTTTTGATTGCACATTTGGAGTTGGATGACATGGCATGGTATGATGTATGAGATGCCCATTAAATTGTCCATGACAGGTGACAATGAAATATGTGATTGGGGATTCCATATAACGTGTGACCTTCATGAAGGAAAAGGACCTATCAATAAAATGGAGGCAGACATTTTATTTTGATCTTCATTAGAAATTTTGAAACACAGCAAGATATATCTTGTCATTTTATAAAAACGGCGTCCCTCATGGAAATCAAAGGGAAGGCTTGTAGGCATACCATGGTAAAAGAACAGAAATGAGGAAGCAAGGCCATGTAGGAGATATCTCACACATTGGTAGTAAGCATGCCAATGCAGTTCAACAAACCAAATACACAGGCATGTAGAACTTCACAGTAATCATGGAAAGAAAATCACAAAAACCCATGTAAATCCTTGGGAGAAAATTTACTAATGTCCAACGAAAGACCACAAAGAGTCTAGGAGACTACCAAGTACAACGAAAAGAAGGGGCCCAACCTGCAGCAAGGACACCAAACAGAGTCCAACTCCAAAGAACAAACAAAGGCAAAGAGAGAAACAGAGGAAAGACAAAACCCTACCGAACCCACTTAAGGGTTCTAAATCGTTGACGTTTTGGTAGCTTTAGTAGGATAAACTTGTGAGATCAAAGAGAAATTAAATATAATTACAATGATTCATATATATAATTAAGTTTTCCATTATACTAATCATATTGATGATTAGACATGTCTCTTCTCTTGGATTATTCCTCGTACAAATGAAGGGACATGTCTCTTCTCTTGGATTATTCCTCATAGAAATACAAGAGGACACTGCCATTTGGAAAACACATACCATATACCGGCAATGCTTAGTACATTTGCAATGATCCATGAAAATCAACATGGTATCAAAGCTAGGCTGCAAATTCAGTGAACAAAAATCAACAATAGAATAATACATAAATTGGAATAATGTCCAAGAAAAATAAAACAACAATTATCGCAAATAATCCTCTTGATTACTAACAAGGATTATTGAATAGGATAGAAGGGATTATCAATTAAAATGATTCCATCGTTATTGTGGGAAAGAATATAGAAAGAAGACAATATCATTTATTGCAAACGGATTAAGGAGAACAAGGAAATGGTTTAAAAAAATTCTAGAGCAGAGATAGTGAAGACATTGTTGACTCATCACAACGACTAGAGAGAAATGATAATGGTGACAATCATGGAGTTTTATATGGTAACAATCATATAAATATGATCAATATACATAATATTCTCAAGCCTACCTCTTTTATATCCGATAATGATTAGAAATTTAGTCGCACTGGAGAATAATATTTCCTTAAACTATAACCGCAAGAAGTAGCTTGGTAAAAGAGATCAAAACATACCAAATATACATATCCAAATCAGTAGTCACAGTTTTTATTAAATATGGACTTTGTGACTCCACTAAAGAAATAGTCATATAGAGTAGATCGAACAAGACTAACGTCATAGACAATATATAAGATTTCATTTGCGTATAAGGTCTTCAGTAAGCGGTGGGAGATCAATACACAATCCGGTCAATAAGATATTGAGATCAAACTAACATGTCATTAGCATACATTTTATAGGCAATCACTTCCAGAACATGCGACAAGTAGCCATCTAAACAATAGAGAAGACAAGCATCATTGTCTAAATATCGATAGAAGATTTTCCTTCCACCAACTCAAAAAACATAGCAAGGAAGTTATAGAAGGGTGGCATAACACTATTAAAGAAAATAAACAATAAAATGATTAAAAACCGACATACAAGGCTGCAAATTATAAAGGAATCTTGAAGGAATCAAATGAAGAGTTTATAATATATTGTTATACATATTATATAATAATATATTAAATAATATGTGAAGCAGTGATGATTAACCATAGAGACATGTCTCTTCATGAGACATGTCTCTTCCTCTCATATTTAATAGGCCTTCAAATTGTATTTGGAAAACAATCAATTACAATGGCAATGGTTAGTACATTTGCAGTGATCCTAGAAATTAACATGGTATCAAAGCCAACTACAAATGTATTAAACTATTCAAATACATATGATAAGAGCACCAATTTCAATTGACAACAAATAAACTGTAATGCGAATGGTACATAAATCTCTGTCATGTCATGGAACTTACATATAGTCTAACATCGGGCCATTGAAGATGGGCGATGAGTATGATTACTTGTTCAAGGAGTTACATGTGGGGGATTCTGGTATGGTAATGTCATCTCTTCTTCTTAGATTAATAGAAGGATTGAGAAAAGGATTGGAGATATATTAAACAATATAGGCACGTCCATCAAAAGACAGGGAGAGTTCACGTGGACAATCAGAAATGTGCATTTGAGTCCTTACATGTGGAGGATATGATATTTAAACGGGATTGTAGATCAACACTTTAAGGTCATACAATGAGGATGCGGTGAATGCCAACATCACATATCAAAAAGATATAAGGATCATCGATCAGAGGCATCGAATGACATTACTAGCTAATAGAAAGGAAGCGAGCAATATTTGATGGGAAGAATCAACATGGAAGTTTATACAGAAGTCTCATCAAAGTAAACTAAGGACAGAAAACATAGTCAAAGAAAGGCCACTAAAATGAATCAGAGGTTGTTCTGACAATACCCTTGTCCAACAGTGGTAGAATGTGTCAAGTTAGCCAACTAAGATTTCGTGACTACATATACTACTAGAGGAAGGTAGAATAACATGATATCACTCAGAATAGAAATAGGAAGGGGCTAACCATAGACTGCAAGAAAATTATTAGGAGATCGCCCATCATCATCTACAAGGAAACTTTCCATCATTAGACGTTCTACCACCTTCATAAATAGGTAGTGAACAGGAATAGAAAAATCATAACTGAAGGCGTAATCAATGATTATGTGCAGATAATATGGAAAGGATAATAGAAGAGTTTATAATGACATTGGATTTAATGCATTTAACAAAAGATGTGATGCATAATCATTATAAAGGCACGAAAGGAAGGGGAATATTATGAAGTCCGAAATATTATTCATCAACGTGGAAGGACTAGATCTCATGCATGATTCTAAGTCAACATCACCAAAGTGTGTTAATGTTATGTACTCCATACATGAACTCAGTCGATCCCCTTAATGTCATAATATTTCAATATATGTTTGAATGGTCAGGTATCAAACACAATGGATTTATCTCAAATCAACATGACCATTTATTATGGTCGAGACCTTGTAGATTATAATGTTTGATAACATCCTTGAGTGACGTTTAACATAAAATGATAAATCATTTACAATGTGGTGACAATATAGAGTAGAAGTACCCATTACATGGAAGGCAGAAACAAGGAAACTAAGGTGCGAATAGATTAGAAGATTGGTGTGAGCATAAGCAGATAAACCTGTCAGTGTCTACTAGGTCATGGTACATCATCTATAGAAAAGGACGTGAAAATAAATATAAGTAAAGGAACTACAAACCTCTCAGTCTGCAAGAAAGCCAGTTGAAGGTTAATTTGACAAGACCTGTGATAAGAGGCATCATACTATTCAACGGGATAATATACAATAACATTAAAGATAGAGATATGAAGTGAAATATAAATGGAAAGATTGGTGATGACTCGACAGATGTAACATACCAATTTTCCTAACCTAGTTTTAGTCTTGATTCAAACTTATTTCCTATTTCATTTCACATAACTATGATTTCCATCAACTATTTAAACTGAAAAATAAATAACAAATGTTCTTGTAATGAAATATCTAAAAAATACAAAAAGAGCTTTTATGTAATTGCATTCATTTAACTACTTCCAAATATTCAACTAAATTTTTTTAAAAAACTGATGTTCTTGAAATGAAGTATCTATCAAATTACAAATTAAGTTAATTGCGAACATTTAACTTCTTCTATTTTCAGTAATAGCTATTTGTAAAGTAAATGACTTTCATCTTGAAATGAAATAACTAAACATTTAGAAGTTTAAAGAACTTGCAATATAATTTGTGGAACTTCTTTCAAGCATTGGTGAGAGGAGAAGCATTGACCTAAGCTTAACCTCCCAACTGCAAACTATTACTTATCCCCACTTATTCTAATTTAATAGAACGGCCCTCCCTACCTCAGGATCGGGCTTGGGATGTTCATAAGTCTAGCCATCAGAGTATTCAAGTGGGTTGAAGTCCCAACAGTTATTCGCCAAAATAATTGAAGTGTCTGGATAATCAACAAAGATCACTTGTTCGGCAAATCTGCCTAATTCTACCCTGGCCAAGGATTTCAAAATGTGAGTCGACAAACCCGATCTCCACCACTCGGCTTGACAACATTCTTCATGAATGGAACATGCATGAGCTAATACATTATTTATCATGTTATTTATTTATTCTAATGTCATTCTCGTTTCACAGATTCTCTACACCTCCTCACCTTATTCAAGCCTCCAAGCCGGTGATTGCCAGGTGCTATCATTCTATAATTACAGTAGAACATCTTCACCTTCTTCACCATATCCTGGCATCATCACCCGGTGAATTCATTGGTGTTCTGCTTTGAGATATTCTATTCACCCTTATGAAATATGATTGGAAGTATTTGGATTTAAATATATTTATCAGACTACACAGCAAGGTTTCCATTATATGAAGCTGATTACAAATGCATATTTATCTATTTCTACCTATCATTCCTTGCATTCGAATGGAACTATCATGACATGGAATCGGTATTACATTCTCCTTGCTACTGTTGTTACATTATAAAAAAAGAAAATTGAGAACCAACGGAACTTAGAACATATAAACAAACTTGGTTTACTGTTCATCGAACTTGACAAATAAAGAGAGTAAAACAAGAAGCTACAGGTGCCTTACGTGACTTCTCTGAATGACTTTGAAATGCTTGCGCTTGGATAATTCCTTGAACTATGATCCACGGCTAGTGTGATATGAAAAGTTTAGGCAAATATAAAATCAAATTCTGATCTCTGCTACTTTGAGGTTTTGGCGGCAATGGGTTTGAAAGGCTGAATCGAAATAATTGAATGCATGATATGATTTTGGAAGTCTAAGAATATAAACAAAAGCCTAACTCTACGGCTTCCATCCGTTTCAAGAAACCATCCAAAACCATTTCAAGTCGACTTAAAGAATAAAAAGAAAGGAGGAGGAAAAGAAAGAAAGAAAGAAGATGAAAGGTTTTAAAAATTATAATTATTTTATTATTATTATATTTTCTCATCTATGCTTATGTGTACATAATGATAGGGTGGCATCATTGGATTATTAATTTATAATGTTATGGTGTCATCTTATTATTATTTACATATGATCATATTTGAGAATGTAAAATAATAATTAAATAATATTAATATTTGATAATTCCTTAAAGGTAAGAATTTATGTTTCTTTTACATTATTTATTATAATGTTCCACTTATAGCTCATGCGGTTCCACCATGAAATATGTTTTCAAGTCCTAGTAACCTTGCCAAGATAGTTTTAGGTCAAACCTGTTGATTTTGATGACTGAACTATTCGACCATCCCCTTCTGATGACCCCGTTTAGCAATGCTTCCCCTCTCTCTTCAATCTTCTTCTTGTAATCATTCAAAACAACATTCTCACCAAGACATCAATTCAAGATTTATAAATTGCTAATTCAAAATCATCAAGTGACTGTTAGGGATTTCATCAATGTCAGAATAACTAACTCTACATGTTCATCATATATATACAACGGCTATAATTAACTAACTTACTTTCACATGATCATGAATAAATCAATACAATGGATATAATTAACTCACTCACTTTCATATGATAGATAAATCAATACAACAACTCTAATTAACTAACTCAATTTCACATAATATGAAGAAATAAACAACGGTTATAATTAACTAACTCAATTTCACATGATATTGTTTCATTAAATCAACGGCTATGTTCAACTTAAAATTTAGGGCAAAAATTGAGATGTAACATACCCACCCCTTTAGATTTTTCATCGTCCTCGATGAAAATAATAACAAATTGTACTTAATCGGTTAAAATAAAAGAAATAAAGTATTTACTTTTCAACTTTAGAGAAAAGGTAGGGATATCTTTGAAAAATATCATGATAATCTTCCCAGGTGGCATTATCTTCCATATACTAGTCCCACTAGACCTTGCACTGTGTTACTTCTCGATTTCATAAGCATAGCTTACGTACCTCGAGTATTCTAAGCGGTTTTACCTCTACCACTCCTGGCTCTCGCACCTACAGTAATTTCCAATCAATCATATGCTCATGGTGGCTAATATACTTTTTAAAGTAAGACACATGGAAGATGTAATGCATCCTGGCAAGGGCTAGTAGTAAAGCAATCCTAGGTTAACAACCTCCAAAACTTCAAAGGGTCCTACATATCTTGGAGCTAACTTAGCATTCTTTCCAAACTTGATAGTACTTTTATGAAGTTTAACCCTTAGTAACACCTTGTCCCCTACTGAGAATTCTCTGGGTGTTCTTTTAGCATCATCATAACTCTTTTGTTTGTCGTTTGCTTCCTTCAATCACTGACGAATCTAAAGTACCTGTTCTTCCATTTCCTAAAGCATTTCAGGCCCGAGAATGACCCTGTCTTCCAATCAATTCCAACTTACTAGAGTTCTACATTTACGACCATACAAAGCCTCAAAAGGAGCCATTTTAATTGAAGACTGGTAAGAGTTATTATATGCAAATTCTAACAAAGGTAAATATGTTTCCCATTGATACTGTTGATCCATACAATATAATCTTAAGAGATCCTCTAATACTTGATTTACTCGTTCAGTCTGACCATCTGTCTCAGGATGATAGGCTGAACTAATATTCAATTTGGTGCCCAAAGCTGAAAATAATGTTTGCCAGAATCCAAAAGTTATCCTAGCCTCCCTATCTGAAATAATTTTCTCTGGAATCCCGTGTAACTTGAAAATTTCTTTTATGAACTTATGAGCAATTTCAGGTGCTCCATCAGATAAATTCCCTAGTATGAAATGAGCAACCTTAGTCAATCTGTCAACCATGACCAAGATAGTGTTGTGCCGATTTCGAGTCATAGGTAGCCCTTGTACAAAATCCATGGATATTACCTACCACTTCCACTTAGGTACCTCATTTGGATGCAACAAACCAGGTACCGATGTTCTGCCTTCACTCTCTGACATTCTAAACAACCTGCTACAAACTCAATTATTTCCCTTTTCATTCCCTTCCAGAAATATTAAGGTTTTATATCAAATAACATTTTCGTTACTCCTAGATGTCTTGAGTGTGGAGCTGAGTGATATTCACCTAAAATCAATCTTCGGAGTTCAGGGTCATTTGGCACATAGATTCTGTGGAGATATCTTAATAATCCATCTTCTTCTAAGCTAAAATCTAAATACTTGGGATCCTGCGGATCTCTAATAAGTGCCATGTTGATTTCCATATAAAACTCATCATGTTCCAAATGCAGTAAAATTTGGTCTCTCAATCTAAAATTTACCACAGTCATTGCCGAGATGTGTCTTCTCCGGCTTAAGGCTTCAGCCACCTTGTTTTCCTTTCCTTTAATGTAGCTTATGTCGAACTCATAATCTGCTAAAAATTCCAACCATCTCCTTTGTCTGGCATTAAGATTTTGTTGGGTGAAAATATATTTTAAACTTTGATGATCAGATCTAAGCTGAAAAGGTTTTCAATTAAAGTTTTCCAATTAAATAATATCTCCACATTTGCAAAGCATGTACTATTGCTGCTAATTCAAGATCATGGGGTGCATAATTTTGTTTGTAATTTTTTAGTTTCCTAGACTCATAAGCAATGACTTGTTCTTCTTGCATTAATACATCCCCTAAACCTTCACCTAATGCATCAGTGATAACTACAAACTGTTTTTGTGGATCGAGTACCCTCAAAATAGGTGCAGTAGTCAGTTTTCCTTTCAAAAACTCAAAAGTTGATTGACACTTTTCCATCCAGACAAATTTCTTTCCCTTCCTTTGGAGTGAAGTGATTGGATAGGCTATCCTCGAGAAATTTTTGACAAATTTTCTGTAGAATCTAGCTAATCCCATGAAGCTCCTGACTTCAGATACATTTCTAGGTATGGGCCACTCTTTAATTGCTTTAATCTTAGATGAATCTACTGCTATACCTTGTGCTGAAATAATATGCCCTAGGTACTGAATTTCCTTCTGGTAAAAAGCACACTTAGATAATTTCCCATATAACTTGTGTTCCCTTAGTCTTTGCAGAACTATCTCTAAGTGTTTCTAATGTTCTTCATTTTTGGAGTATATTAAGATGTCATCTATAAAGACCAATAGAAACTTGTCCAGACAATCCTGAAATATACTGTTCATTAAATTCATGAAAGCTGTCGAGGCATTAGTTAATCCGAATGGCAACACGATAAACTCATAATGTCCATATCTAGTTCTGAAGGAAATTTTATGTATATCTTCATCTTTAATTCACAATTGATGGTATCCTGACCATAAATCAATTTTTGAAAATACAGTTGCCCCCTTCATTTGGTCAAAAAGATCATCTATCCTTGGCAATAAGTACCGATTTTTTATGGTTACTTTATTAAGCATCCTGTAATCTATACATAGTCTCATGGTTCCATCCTTCTTTCTTACAAATAACACTGGGGCTCCCCATGGTGACAGACTTGGTCGAATCATTTTCTTATCCAACATATCCTGCAGTTGAATTTGTAACTCCATTAACTCTGTGGCGGTCATTCTATATGGGGCCCTGGACCGCTCCCGGTATCAAGTCTATGGTAAAATTAAATGCCCAAGAACGGGGTAATCCAAGAAGTTCCTCGACAAACACATCTTGATAATTCTTCAAATAGGGATATTTTTCTTTGAAGGATTCTTCTAATTTTTGTCTGATTTCTCCATCTTCATAAATGTAGTCATCCCCATATGTGGTTATTTTAGGCTCTCTTGTATATTCAATCTTAACTACGAAAATTTCACAACCTCTTCTCCCATATCTCTTAAGTTGCATTGCAGAAATCTGTTTTGGTTTGATTTCATATTTAATCCCTGAAATACTTGTGGATCTACCTTGATCATCCACACAGTTTACAATTTTGGCAAGACAATCTATCTTAGCCTTATGTTCACTAAGCCAATTAATTCCAATGATAATATCATATGACCTTAGCGGAGCTACATATAAGTTCAATTCTGTAGAGAAATTCGGAAAATCAACCTGAGCTTCAAACAGGCATTGCTCTACCTTAGCCCTTGACTAGTTTGCATACTCGACTGTCCATGGTTTTGCCATAAAACCAGATCTTTTCGGAAATCTACTTAACAACCTAGGTGATATAAAACATTCAGTTGCTCCAGTATCAATCAATATAGATACAGGGTTTCTATAAATCTTACCCGAGGTTTCAATGGGGCCTATCTGCTGCTCTGCTTGCCTATTATCCAAGGTTGCATGAATCCTTTGCTGAAAGACTTGCTGCTGCTACGACAAAGGTGGACATTGTGACTGGCTGAGGTTAGGGCACTGCTTCTTATAATGATTTCCTCCATAGATAAAACATCCTCCCAATGGTCCTTTCTTCTCATTATTTCTGTCGTTTTTGTTTACATAAAAATTAACTTTGATATCTCTTGTTCCACCGCTTTCAATTTCAAGTTTGTTATTCTTACAATCCTTAAATTGTTTTTTCGGCGGTCCAAAATCAGCACCTTCTGAATTCCAAATAGTCTTTCTTTTGTTGTCCCCGATGGAGTCATCCTTTCTAATCTTATGCTCTTGTTGAACAACCTCTTCCATGGTCCGAGGTGCAAGAACATCAACAGCTCCTCCTGTCCTATTATTCAGTCCCATGATAAACTTTCTCACATTCAGATTGGTGTCTTGTTGATAAGGTGGTACGTATTTAAGCAACCAAGTAAACTTCTCCCAATACTTATGCACTGAAAAATCTCCTTGTTTTAAGTTCTGGAAATCCAAGAGTTTCTGATCATAAAAGGTCTGAGGCAGCCATCGTTTCCAAAATATGCCCACGAATTTCTCCCAGGTGATATCAGTAGTTCTAATGTTTTGTTTGACCTTAGTGTTTCCCCACCAAGTTGCAGCTTCCCCGGTGAAATGATATATACCCCATACTGCCTTTGAGGTCTCAGAGAAGTTTCTAATCTCGAATATTGCTCCATTTCAATCAACCATGCTTCTGCTTCTTCTTCGGACTCAGAACCAAAAAACTTAGGTGGTTTTATTTTCTTTATGTCTGCTGATAAATCAGCCACTATTTGTTTTTCTTTTTCTTTTTTGATCGTTTGGGAGAGGGGGTTTCATTACATTTAGAGATTTCTGTCTCTGCTCTAAAAGTGGGTGTGGTTTGCACTTCTTTACGATTTTGCCCCATTTAGGCTGCAATTCCACTCATCCTCCTTTCCATGGTTTCTAGTTTTAATTGTGTTTCTTGCAAAATTTGGAGTAACAGTTCATTGGAGGATTGAGGGTTCTCACGTACTATATCTTGGTTTTTTGCATTTCCGTTATTCATTTTTATGTTTCAAGTTTCTCACCTGTTAATTTACAATTGTGTTATTTTGCGAAAAGAAGAATTTTACAAGCGAAAAGGCTATGTCACAGGATTCGGCGAACTTCATGCATGAAGTTCGAAATTTTCCGAATTTCAGCATAATCTAAAAAATTCGTTTAAATTCGTCCTCTAAATCGTACAGAACCATTGACCGGCTTTTCATTTTAATCGTTCCATAGTTTTAAAAAATAAAGTCCAGCTAGGGCAGTCCGTCGATAGAAAAGTGTTCACAACAAATGATCCAGTATCATGGCGACTGTCGAGCTCCTGCCGTCGAATAAATTGCCGCCGAATACCTGCTTATCGCTAGTGTTCAACATTTGACATTTAAGTTTTTGTTTAATGTTTAATTTTATAATTTTGCATTTTGTTTTGTTTAATTTTTAATTTGTGTCTTATAATTTTTTTATTTTTTAGTAATATGAAAGAAAATTTATTATTTTTCAAGTGTATAATTTTTTTATTAAAAAATTTAATTTTTTTTTAATAGTTATTTATTGTTTATGTGTAATCTTAAGTGTAGTAAATCAAAGTATTTTTTAATTTTTAATTTTTAATTTTGTTTAGAAAAATTAAAATAAAATATCAATATATTTTGAATTTATGTTATAAAATGATAAAGTTAAATTACTATAATTTGTTCTATAAGTTTAATGTTTTAAAAATTATAAACTACTTGTATTTGTATTTATTTTCAAAATGTGATTCTTTTATAAAGATTTCAAATCTATGTTGTAATGTTAAACTATCTTGATAATTTATTGGACATACTTATATTGTTTAAAATACTAAAAAAATTCTATAAAGCGAATTTAAAGTCAATTTTTTTCGATTTTTTTGGCCTTGTCGAATTTCATCCGAATTTTATAGTCGTCGAACTCGAACTCGAACTCGAACCTTGTGACTTAGCGAAAAGGTATTACAGCATATAATTTCAAATAACTCAACCAAGCAATCTTATTTACATAATTTTAGTTTCATTGCTCAACTAAACAATCCTATTTACAAAATTTCATTTTCATTGCTCAGAATTTCATTTTCATTGCTCAACTAAGCAATCTTATTTACAAAATTCATTTTCATTGCTCAACTAAGCAATCTTATTTACAAAATTTTCCTCTATTGAGGAAGTCTACATTCACACAACATTTTTATTCCTGCTTTACAGCATTACATTCTGGTTCAGACTGGTACACGTCTCGTACCATCCAAGACCTATGAAAATGGAAAAGGGGGCTGCTCTGTTGAGCTTTCCAGTTCTGTATCAGTTTGTTTCTATATGCCGCCTTCTTGGCAAGAGTCCATCTGACTCTTTCCTTCTACATCCGTTGAATTGCCTGATTCAGGGTTTCATTATCTCGAGGTTCAGAACAGCAGGAGTAGTCATACTTAGTCATGTTTCTAATAAGATAGGGAAAGATTGGATGACGAGTTTTCTTGCCGGGTGTTTTACGTACTAACATCCTGTAGTCATTTCAAATCTCCGTTAAGTTTTTAAGAAGGTGATGTGCCCTAGCTTCAGTGTCAAACCCAACACTCTGATACCATATGTAACATACCGATTTTCCTAAACTAGTTTTAGTCTTGATTCAAACTGATTTCCTATTTCATTTCACATGACTATGATTTCCATCAACTGTTTAAACTGAAAAATAAATAACAGATGTTCTTGTAATGAAATATCTAAAAGATACAAAAAGAGATTTTATGTAATTGCATTCATTTAACTACTTCCAAATATTCAACTGAATTTTTAAAAAAAACAGATGTTCTTGAAATGAAGTATCTATCAAATTACAAATTAAGGTAATTGCAAAAATTTAACTTCTTCTAATTTAAGTAATAGCTATTTGTAAAATAAATGACTTTCATCTTGAAATGAAATAACTAAACATTCAGAAGTTTAAAGAACTTATAGGATAATTTGTGGAACTTCTTTCACTTGTTGTCCAAGCCCCGGCATTGGTGAGAGAAGAAGCATTGACATAGGCTTAACCTCTCAACCGCGAACCATTACTTATCCCCACTTATTCTAATTTAATAGAACGACCCTCCCTACCTCGGGATCGGGCTGGGGATGTTCATAAGTCCAACCATCAGAGTATTCAGGTGGGTTGAAGTCTCAGCAATTATTCGCCAAAATAACTGAAGCATTTGGACAATCAACAAAGATCACTTGTTCGGCAAATTTGCCTAATTCCACGCTGTCCAGGGATTTCAAAATGTGGGTCAACAAACCCGATCTCCACCACTCAACTTGACAACATTCTTCACGAATGGAACATGCATGAGCTAATACATTGTTTATCATGTCATTTATTTATTATGATGTCATTCTTGTTTTACATATTCTCTACACCTCCTCACCTTATTCAGGCCTCCAAGCCGGTAATTCCCAGGTGCTATCATTCTATAATTGCAGCTGAACATTTCACCTTCTTCACCATATTCTGGCATCATCACCTGGTAAATTCATTGGTATTCTGTTTTGAGATATTCTATTCACCCTTATGAAATATGATTGGAAGTATTTGGATTTAAATATATTTATCAGACTACACAGCAAGGTTTCCATTATATGAAGCTGATTACAAATGCATATTTATCTATTTCTACCTATCATTCCTTGCATTCGAATGGAACTATCATGACATGGAATCAGTATTAAATTCTCCTTGCTACTATTGTTACATTATGAAAAAAGAAAACTGAGAACCAACAGAGTTTAGAACATATAAACAAACTTGGTTTACTGTGCATTGAACTTGGCAAATAAAGAGAGTAAAACAAGAAGCTACAGGTGCCTTATGTGATTTCTCATAATGACTTTGAAAGGCTTGCGCTTGGATAATTCCTTGAACTATGATCCGTGGCAAGTGTGATATGAAAAGTTTAGGCAAATATAATTTCAAATTCCAATCTCTGCTACTTTGGGGTTTTGGCGGCAATGGGTTTGAAAGGCTGAATTGAAATAATCAAATGCATGATACGATTTTGGAAGTCAAAGAATATAACAAAAGCCTAACTCTACAGCTTCCATCCGTTACAAGAAACCATTCGAAACCATTTCAAATTGACTTAAAGAATAAAAAGAAAAGAGGAAAAGAAAGAAAGAAAGAAGATGAAAGGTTTTAAAAGTTATAATTACTTTATTATTATTATATTTTCTCATCTATGCTTATGTGTACGTAATGATAGGGTGGCATCATTGGATTATTAATTTATAATGTAATGGTGTCATCTTATTATTATTTACATATGATCATATTTGAGAATGTAAAATAATAATTAAATAATATTAATAGTTGAGAATTCTTTAAAGGTAAGAATTTATGTTTATTTTACATTATTTATTATAATGTTCCACTTATAGCTCATGCGGTTCCACCATGAAATATGTTGTCAAGTCCTGGTAACCTTGCCAAGATAGTTTTAGGTCAAACTTGTCAATTCTGATGACTGAACTATTCGACCATCCCTTTCGATGACCCCGTTTAGCAATGCTTCGCCTCTCTCTTTAGTCTTCTTCCTGTAATCATTCAAAACAACATTCTCCCCAAGACATCAATTCAAGATTTATAAATTGCTAATTCAAAATCATCAAGTGACTGTTAGGGATTTCACCAATGTCAGAATAACTAACTCTACATGTTCATCATATATATACAACTACTATAATTAACTTACTTTCACATGATCATGAATAAATTGATACAACGGCTATAATTAACTTTCATATGATAGATAAATCGATATAGCGGCTATAATTAACTAACTCAATTTCACATGATATGAAGAAATAAACGACAATTATAATTAACTAACTCAATTTCACATGATATTGTTTCGTTTAATCAACGGCTATGTACAACTTAAAATTTAGGGCAAAATTGGGATGTAACAACAAACATAGTCGAACATACCATGGAAATCCCAACTTTGATCTACACAAAGGGTTGATAGAAGTCCAATTTGATGCCAAAGTCACATAGCAAAATTAAGAGGTCACATCAACATGGTGATGCCAAAGACCAATCAAGAGGGGCCACAATGGTCGATAAACAAGTAGAACGGGTAAAGTCAAACCCGTGTTGGAAATGAAGATGTTTGACAAGAAAATGGGCCCCATCATTAAAAAGGTACGAGGAATTAATATAAGGGGTATTACTCAAGAAAGTGTGTAGAGTAAAGATGTGAAAAGATGAACAACTAATAAATGTGAAAGAAGGAACTCTCTTATGCTAAAATAAATTCCAAATCTCAAGGGGATTCATCATTCTGACATCATCCTTTAACTATAGGGGATAAGTGTTTTCTAATTATTGAGAACTACCTTTATTCATATTTTTGTAGTTAATCTCTTATTTGTATTTCTATGTATATTATAAAAGCTATGTGCCTTGATCTTTTCCTCCAAGAATGTTGTTGCAGGAAAAGAGGGAGATTCAGACTCAAAGGGAGGTTGATATTTCAAACAACCTTGAAAGAGAGGAAGCAGATAGATGATATGATTTAATCAACCTTCGATGGTCTCAATCTTATTGATTCAGAGGGAGTAAAACATGTTGTGATGGATTCACTAATGATGTAAATTTCGAATACATAGATTGCAAGATATTAATACATGTGGCACAATCATACTCAATCAAGATATTGGTGTATTGTGGACGAGTTTGAGAAAATGGAAGGACATGTTCGCTTCTATTGTTAAGCTAAATGAATGTTTGGACCTTTAATGGACGAAAAGAGCAAGTTGAAACTTAGAAAGGAGTTGTCATATTTTAATAAGAATGAGTGGAAATTTTACATTATGGGGGGAATAATAGTCAATGTTCCATTGCCACTTGAACCTTATTTAGAGGGGAGATGTTTCATTCTCAAATAATCTAAGAAGACAATTTATGAATCTTCATGTGCAGATAAGTACTCTTATCTTTTACATATATCTCTCTTATTTGTAATTCAATACATACTATAAGGGTTATGCCTTGATCTTTTCCTTTATGTTTGAAGATGTCCTTACAAGAAAAAAAAGTTGGTACTTTACACATGCTACCAAATATTGTGCAAAATCAATGTGATAATAGCTCCAAAGACCCCGATGATCAAGATGGATAAAGTGAAGCAAACATCTTTGATGATTGAGATTATGAGATCCTTCTACATTAAAAGGGAGTATGGCACTGCTTCTAAGGCATGATACTCAAAGGGAGTCTAGAAATACATGTGTGTGATTGCATGATTTTGATGGGCCTACGTCTATGTATATCATGAGGAAGTGATGACTTATCACCAAAAATTAGAAAATTGATATCAAATTCAAAGTGAGTCTAACAAGAATCCTTAGGGGAAGAGAGTCTCTAAGGGAGTAACTACTGGACCTGACTTCCCAGGATCATTGTTCAGAGGGAGAATTTTTGAGGTGCAATCCTTTGTGAATGATATCTTCTCTATGAGGAGAAGTTCTAAGTGAAATTCCTTGTAATGCATTCTTCTCTATGAGAGAGAATTGAGGTGAAAGCGTTTGCACCACCCTCTGACTTGTTTCATGGTGGTTACTATTTCACATATGATATGTAATAAAAGGTGACGATCTTTCATTGACATATATAAATAGAAGGTAACCATTTTAAGGTGACGATCTTATAAATGGTAAACCTGTTATCATGACAAACTTCATTAAGTTGTTTTCCCAGAGTGTTGGAAGTCATGATAACAAACAGACAGAAGGTAACCATTGTAAGGTGGCGATCCTATAAACGGTAGACCTGTTATCAAGGTTCTTTGGGCTAGATTTTGCCAGACACCATGATAACCAACTCATCATGGTTCTTTGGGTCGGATCTTGTCAGACACCATGATAACCAACTTGTTATGGCTCTTTGGGCCGGATTTGTTATGGTTCTTTGGGCCGGATCTTGTCGGACACCATGACATAGTTGCTATTATAGACCACACTTAAGGTGGTGTTTAAGCTATATTAAAGTTATGGAAAATTGTTTCAATTGTGTGTTATGAAAGGTGTGAAATTTAGCCTCATGGGGAATTGAATATCATACTGAGATGATATCTCTTCATATACATGAGAGCATAATGTGTTCTACAAATCCTCCCTAGATAAGAGGGAGTATTAAAGTTGTAGCTTCAGTAGGATTGATTCAATCTAATATTCATCATTATTATTATTGGTAATCATCATTTCCTATATATACTTATCCATGTTAATAATATACATTATTTTATATAATACAAATATATATTATTGTATGTAATATATATATATATATATATATATATATATATATTATAGTAAATAATTATTATATTATATATTATTATATATATATATATATATATATATATATATATATATATATTGTTATACATATTATATAATAATATATTATATATGTGGTTATTTATATTACTAATATAAATAATATGTTAAGTAGTGATGATTAACCATAGAGACATGTCTCTTCCTCATTTAATAAGCCTTCAAATTGCATTTGGAAAATAATTAATTACAATGGCAATGGTTAGTACATTTGCAGCAATCCTAGAAATTAACATCAAGAAGCAAGGAGATGGGTGGTGATGGGGCTCCAAATTTTAGCCCTAAGCATCATGGAAAAGACAGATATGCTTATACAATGATTATTCATATATTGCTTGACATGTTTGAGGAAGAGCCTGCAAATATAAGAACGTGATATAATGATCAGAATGGGAACATTTTGTTAAAGACAATTCAGTTTCTCCAGAGATTCCTAATTCAAAGAAGTTAAATAGTATTGGCATAGATGATATCTTAGCATCCCTAGCTGACAGTTATATAGCAACACATATTTCTGCTACCTACAAAATGCTTCTCCTGATCCAGAAATGAAGGTAAATCTGACACACATGGTAAATGTGCACATATGGAGGTTACCAATTACGGATCTATATTGAGGTAACAGGAGGAAGATTGTCCCAAGTATAGACTGTTGTATGTATCCCCATTTTATAAGGAGATATTGCTCAGTCTGAGACTTTTTATGAGTTGAAAGTAATTCTTCTAGTTTTGAAGATATTGCCTGTTCTTCATGTCAAGTAGAAGCAGTTTCTAAGAAAGAAAAATGTGAACCCATTCAAGTTTGTTACTGCAAAAAAGATGCCTCGACATATTATTCTGAAATTACAACATGTTGCACTCACTTTACATGCTGATTTGCACTTCAGTACAATTTCTTTGCTCCAACTTATGGATGTACTAAATAAGCTTTTTTTAGAGCAACAACATCTATGTTTGATTAACAAGAATGTCATCTAGGTTGAAGGAAATCACAGGTAGAATTTCCAACTAAAGCAAGTGAAGCTGTAAATCAGAGCTATATGCTCCTTCACAAGTACTTGAACGACTGTGTGATGAAGGCTATTGAAGCATGCAGTGCAGACCCTTCATGGATGAAGAGGATGTTAGACATTATGGCTCATCAGGCTGGTAATCAGTCTCTCAATCTTTATCGACTTGAAACATTAAAACAAGTACTGTGCAAACAATTGGAAGTAATGATGGAAGAGTATCATAGATGAATTTGCAACCTCACCGTGACATTGTCCCTACTGAATAAAGATAGCATTGACAGTGCTAAATTCCAATGGATGATAAGAGCCGACAAAATCAAGCTTGTCTCATACATTAAGGAGAAAACTAGATATGCAATTAATCCAGGTACTGTGTTTGATATACAAGTTAGACGTATCCACGAGTACAGGAGGCAGCTATTGAATATTTTGGGAATTGTATATCGGTACAAAAGGATGAATGAAATAAGTCCAGAGAAAAGGTTTATTAAAGATTTGCCCTTCGTGTATGCATGTTTGGTGGTAGAGCATTCACAACGATATTGTACAAGCCAGAGATATAAGACAAGGATAAAATGAGATACATGCAAGACTGGAAAATATGCATAAAATCAATACCTCAGAAAGCCAGAAGTTATATTCTATTTAAGATATCTGGAGGAGTGGCTGAGTTCGTAGGAGAATATAGTCACCTTCCTGCGGCAGCAATATTCATATGAATGACGTTTTTCATCCCATGTCCATGAGTCACCAAGCGTATGATCAGAAAGCTATATAAAATGAAACGTTATGTCTTCAGAAATATATAAAGACTAACGATAATGCAGATTAGATGATTCCCGGAGCATAAATTTGTGTGTTCAGATTGAAAAGTTTAAAATATATGCGTGTGCACCGGAAGTCTTTGCTGTAGCTTTCTATGGTGAGGAACGATATACATTGATGGCCTGAGAAAGAATGCGAGTTTTCGAAGACTCAATCTTTGAATCGGGTTTGCCTCTACCTGTGTCAATGGCGTCCACAGGGCCTTCAGGTAAATGTTTCCTATCAGATTATTCACCCGTATGTTTCCTTATAGTGCCCTTTTTGTGTTTTGGCAGATTGCAATTGGATGAAGGAAGTCATTTGACGGGTGAAGAATTGCGCAGGAGAAGATGAAATAAACGATGCCCAAAAAAATATAAAAGAGAATAGTCTAAAGTGCCAATTATGTTTGGGTTCAAATAAAATTATATATTGGTTAGCTTACCCAAATAAAATTAATTTGGTTGGTTTTTTGTTATGAAGGGATACGATGTTTAGTATAGTAACCGACACCCCTTACTCATATTATAACTATGAGATGTAAAAGCCAAACAACAGAGATTGATGACATTATTGTTATTCATATTTTAAAATTTCTGCCTTGCGCTGATGTATTATATTCTTTTAATTGGCAAAGGAAATGACCTTTTGAACTAAGCTTCTGGATGGTGAATTATGGAATAAATTCTTGTGCGATTCCGGAGTTGAATTATATTGGATGGATCACCTGTAGGAATGTCTCTAGTACGACTTTATTTCGGGATCAATAAGAAGTATTTATTTAATTTACTTGCATTAGAGTTTTAATTTTTTATTAAGTTGTGTCCTTTATAAACGTTTTTTATTATTTTCTATAAATATTTTAATATTTGGATAAGTGGACTGGATCGTTATTGCATTTTAAATTTGATAAACTTAAATATTGTGAAATACTTTATTGTGTCCGTATTTAGGTCTAATTTGTCTCTGCAGGAGTTAAAGTGCATTTTAGACTAATTTGAATTGCATTCATATAATTGATCCGTCGCGTCTGAATCATTAAATTTATTTATAGTTGGATTTATTAAACTTTATAAAGTTGTACGTTTCAACTAATAATGTTGACTCTATTGCCCATTTAATTAGGCACTAGTCTTTTACTCCTGATTCATAATCCATATGCTGGCAAATGTTTCATTTCTTTCCATTGAAGAAATAATATATTCATCTGTTGCGTTAATCTATACTTATTCTTTATTTTAAACATTACTTCAATCATTTACTTCTGTTCTCAGTTAAGTAATTCACAATCTTAAAGCTTTCTATAATTCTTGCCATTTTGGAAGCCTTCATAACACTCGTGCTCTAATTAATCTACATTGAGCATCTTGGATCTAAGTGTTTCGTCCAGGATTAGGTACACCCGCCTCAGTTTTGCAGAGCCGGAAATGCAGGGAACTCATACCTTGTTGTTCAGTTCTGTCAAGTTGGCCTTAACCAATTGGATATCCCAGCATCGAGCAGGCAAGGCTCATAGGATTCCAATCTGCGGTTTTGGGAACCAACAGGTGGCATTGGTAATAGAAGAAGCAAGCACGGCTCTCAAGAAGTTCTTCAAGACATTCAATACTATGCTCTTCCTTCATGAACAGGTTAAGAGGATACTAAGACAATGTGGGGACTACTCATCAAAGCAGGAGGAGATCCTCTCTCATTTATCGGCAGTTGTGGAAGTTTCATTGCACACATCGATAAAAGACTGAGTGGTGGAGAGGGGTTAGGAGGTTGATTTTGTTGCTCTGCATCAAGCAATAACTCATAGATGTAATGTACTTAAACAAGTTGAACCTCATCACCTAGATACAAGGGATGCTATTTTGAAGATGAAGAATGAGGTGCTTGGTTATACAGGATCTATGTTGCACCTGGAAATGGGTGGTACTCAAAGGCTGACCATAAAGAAGTTTCAAGAAAGGATGAATGAAATTTACTATGGAAATGGAAATCCACTTGAGTTTGAACAATTGGAGGCAATGGCCAAGCTTAAGGGCTTTATGACTTTGTATGATGCAGCTGAGTGGAAGAAGTTATGTTCTACTTATATAGGTGAGGTGGGCTATTATGAATACAGGCTTGGAGGCATGCCAAGAATCCCCATGGAAAAGATTGGTGGGATTGTGTCCAAATTCATTGAATATGAAAAGGAGGATGAGAATTGGATGCATGATTCCCGAGGTGACGAGGTGACATAGGCCACATAGTCTAGACTCTACAATTAGCTCATCGGTTGATTAATATATACCTTAGTTTGATTGGCCCATTTGGTGCCAAGTGGTATAGGCCAACATGCCTTATTTTCTGATTGGTCCATGGTTTCTTTACAAGTCACCTATTGGTCTGTGAGGTGAGGGCTTTCCTACATATGCTCTCTTCTCATTGGTCCAAGTGTCGTTGGTCCTTATCCAGTTGTTGTAAATTTGAATTTTTTCATTGGTCCAAGAAGGCAATGAAATATTCTAATTGGTCCACATGGTGGTGCTTAATTTTGATTGGGTGAACATTTAATGCTTGTAGCAATAGTTATGGAAACCGTAATGTACTAACCCCAACCAGTTATAACTTCGTCAAACACCAATTTCTTCTCTAGTTCAGTTGTTTGACATTTCATCAAACACTTTGCAAGCAAGCTCTGATACCACTATAGTAACCCCAACTAGTTATAACTTCGTCAAACACCAATTTCTTCTCTAGTTCAGTTGTTTGGCATTTTGTCAAACACTTTGCAAGCAAGCTTTGATACCATTGTAATATCCCATGCAATTCTGATTTTTATTGCCAAATTGCTAACCTAAGAATTTTGTCAAACACTTTGCCCACAAGGGATATATATATATATATATATGCCAAACTTTAATTGATACGCTTGCAAAACTCCAAACAACCAACAACAAATGTTTTTATATTTTTTTGAAACATAGAGCATTGACTATAAATGAGAAAAATATGCATCTTTATCAATAAGACATTAGGGCAACAAATTCTAATGTAAAACTCTCATATAAATGAAATTACAAATGATTTCTAAAATCTTACACATGCCCTAAAATATTCAAATCTATCCTCCATGCAATACAAATGAAATAGATAGGAACCTGGAAAATTGCTCAAGAAAATTTGGATTTTTACTATAGCGGGTTTCTGTTGCAACGACACTATAGCGAATTACTATAGCAGATCACTATATCAACGGCACCGAAGCAACAATATTGTAGCAACGTTATTGTAGCAAGTACTGTTGCAGCGATATTGTAGCGGCATTACTGTAGCAACGATTCTATAACAAGTTACTATAGCAATATCCAACTTATTCCTTCAATCTTACTCCACAAATCTAGCCCTAGGCCACAAATTTGACACAATGAAAAGACTAATTTGTCTTCTGCAACAATTGCAGCCCCTTGAAAGATCTTTCACCCATATGCTCGAATAGAACACCTGTATGATTTTCTCCCAATATCTTATTCACTGGGAATTTCACCAGCTCAAATGGAGGCACACAAAAGAACTTCGTTCTCTAGTGGCAAATGTTGAAACCCTTGGTTCCACAAAACTCATCAAATGCAAATGACAATAATTGGATGATAAGAAAAGAGTCTCTCATGCCCCCTTTATTCTTTCCTTGTGGAAGCTCACTTATTTTTCTCCCCAATGTGGGATATAAGATATTCTTATATTTTCACTTTATTATAATATTATAATATGAAATTATGCCCCATCAGAAAGTGTCAATCCCCCATAGAATCCTCTAACCACCATATTAGTCTACGAGGATCACAATAATAAGCTAATCCCTGAAATTTTGATGCTGGCAAAAATGGAGACATTACACCTAATTAGGGATTGTAAGCTTTAATTGGGGCCATTGATTCTAGTTTAATCTTGATCATTCATTGTATTTGAGCGCCCTATATAAGGATTGCTCCTCTCATTTGTAAAGGAAAATGTTGGAGAATAATTGCAAGAACAATGCCAAATTCACTCTACTTATCATTGTTGTGTTTTGCATGGTGATAGATGTGATCAAGTCTGTGTTATTGCATGGTTACCTTCATCCTCATTTAGAATAGATTTCATTTCAAAGTTGCTTTCTATTTCATTGTTGAGACAAAGTAGAATAGAATTTGCTTCAAGTGATTTAGTTTTGTTACATGAAAGTAGTTGCAGATGTTCAATTGCATGACTCGAACAAATTTGGGCCACTAGCTTCTTACAAATAATAAGAGTTCCTTGTGTGGTGAGCTGATGACTATTAATACTTTTCAATTATTATTGATCCTTTAATGTGCATCTATTTGATGGGATTGAAGAGGAGATAGCCAATATGAAAACTATTTGAGTACACCTTAAAAGCTTGCACTGGGTGAGTCGAGTTGTTGATTGAGCTCCATCTAGTAGAGTCCAAGCCATTCATAAGTCCTTGCCTTCAAACTTAGGAATAGAGGCAATGGTCAAGTTTAAGTAAGTTAAGAAGACAAGTGTTGAAAACAAAAAAACAATATGTTCATTGCACATTGTGAAGCCATATCTATAAAAGGGCATTGTCAGATCTTGAGAAGCAACGCAAGTCCCCAAGTGTTTACCAACATATCACATCATTTTACTGAGCGAGTATCCATGATTAATGGAACCTTGAAGTTATCGCATGATCTTACATTGCAGGCTTAGCGTGAGGGATGCCTTTATTCGAGAAAGGATTGGGTATTTAATGCTTCATTGTGAAACATTTGAGTATTTGATTCTGCATGTTGTAGTGGAATAAAAACTCACATCAACATCATGCAGCAAGGTAATTCTTCAACCTGATGTATTCTACTCAAATCCCAACAGAGAGGTTATAGAGGGCCTCAGTACATGCATATAAGAACAAGATGTCCTGATTGGCAACATGGTCAATTTCAAGAGGACACTCTCTCCCTCAACTCTTGATTTAAGGAAGTCAAAATCTCTTATTGTCCTAGGTATGCTAACTCAGTGGCAAACTATCTATATAATTGTGAGATTGATTAGGATCCATCACTTCTCTCTCTATAGTGCTCACCCTTTTCCTTGGAGTGAAATAGACAATTTTTTTAAAATTAAGGCCATCTTAATGTTTTTATACATTTTGGGAAACATTTGTTTTTATAAAATGTCAACAAATGTTATTACAATTAGATAGGTTTCTAATTGTGGCAAGCTGACGTTGGTTAAAACCTAAGGAGGTTCATGTGAAATGAGTCATCTTCACTAATATTTTGTTCTCATTGCACTAATAGTGTTTTTTGGTATGCGGTAGTTTGTGGGTGCAGCAACTAATAAATGTCCTCACTAGTATTTTGTTCTCATTGCACTAGAAGTAATGTTTTTTGGCATGCGGTGGTTTGTGGATGCAGCAACTAATAAATCTCTGGCACCTGACTCTAGTCTGGGGGTTTTGATTAATAGTTTTTCAATGGTTATTTTAAGTTATAGCATGGCATAGGTCTTTAGTGTCATTGGATGCTCAAAGAAAATAACAGTTTTAGATCGGCGGTTGAATTGAATCTTCTTCTGCTCCAACCAGGCCGATCTAAGGTTTGTAAAAGCAATGATGGGTGAGGCAAGCATGGGTAGTGATTAATCTACTCAATCAAAGGCCTTAATAATTGAGAGATTATAGCAAAACTAATAGTGGAAATGCCCAATGAGCAGCAAAAATTGTGACTTCTCTGCCTAAACTTGATTGTGCATTTTGGCACTTGTGCTGATGAGAAGTAAGGGTTTCTGAAGAATGTTATGCCATCAATTAAAGTGGGGGCCACATTGAGGAAACAGACATATTCTGGAAAGGAGGAGATGTCTTTGGATGCAAGGTCCATTTGCAAAGAGCAATTGTTATTAAGGACACTCTGTTATGATGTTGACAAAGTCCTAGAGGGTCTTATGGTAAACCTATAATAAAGGCCACCCTTAGGTTTACGAAAACATCCATCCCTATATTTTGTGCAGACTCTCCCACAGCTTATCAGCTCATCATTTTCAGGATGCTTTCCATTGAATAGACTTCCTTTCCTTGGACATATTACCACAGAAGCAACAAAAGGCTGCAGCAGCATTAGAAGAGGTCATTGGCTGCAGGAAGGAGGTGTTTCTAGTATGAAGAGGTGGAGAATGTGTTGGAGTTCCCTTTGTTTCTAGTTCCTTCTGCTGGTATTTCAGTCTGTGTATCCTTGGAGCATGGTGTCTTTATTGGGCTCCTTTGAAGCTGTCAATTTGTACTAATCCGTCTATGGCCATTCTATATAGGTTTTTGTCATGTTGTCTTTCAAGACCTAAATGGTTGTTTTGTTGATTTGTATGTCTAAAAATGCACTGCTTATGCTCAGTTTCCATTTCAGGCAGGAGGCCCTGTAGATTCCACCAACAGATTTTGATCAAACCAACAAATAAAAATAGTTGGGGTGTTCCAAACTTACTAAACATTTCAGTATTCTGCAGTACTAATGCAATAATTTGGGTTATGCATACATGATTTTTATAATTTCTACTGGACCATGCAGGTGCACTAAATATAAATTAGGTGTGATAATAAATATGTTTTCACTGCTAGAATATAGTTCACAGTTCTGTATAACTGTGATTTCCTAACAGCTCTCAGGCCACAACATATTCGAAAAATCTGCAATGCCAACATTGGGAGGTGTTCGTTTTTAGTATTTACCAAAAAATCAGGTCAAGATTTCATTTTGCAGATTCCAATAAAGAAAAGTATCTAATTGATCTGAGAAACAAAAGATAAGAATCCAACCGCCATACCTATGGAAAAGCATAAAATAGAAAACAATAAAATGGCATACTTTACCAGTAGCTTCATCCTTGGCTTCTACAATAGATGTATCATCACCATATTTTCTTCTTTTCTGAAACTTCCTTGATTCTTTCCTTTTGTCTTTAATATATTGAACTGCCTGTACCAGTTTGAACACAAATTTTCAGCCCTTGAACACGTAATATTTGCTTCATGTGAAATGCTAATGCCACACAATTTGTTTTTCAGACTATAGTCGTTCAGAAAATACTTGTAGCACATTTTATCAATATGGAAATTAAAATGGAGATCAGGAAAATTAACTATGGCTAAGAATACAATAGAAAACACTAAAATGGCATACTTTACCAGCAGCTTCATCCTTGGCTTTGGCAATACATGTATCATCCCCATCTTTTTTTCGCTTCTGAGACATCCTTGATTATTTCCTTTTATTTTTTATATATTGAACTACCTGTACAAGTTTGAACACAAAATTTGGCCCTTGAACTAGGTAATTTTTGCTTGATGTGAAATGCTAATGCCATGTAATTTATTTTTCAGACTATAGGCATTCAAAAATTACTTGTAGCCCATTTAATCATCATGGAAATTAAAATGGAATTTATGAAAATAACCCTCTACGCCAATGATAAAAGTAAAATGATTTGCCTACCCTCTTGAGAATTTCCTTTTTAATATCCCACCAAAAAATGGGACTCATATATAAAATAAAACCATACTTCTTTAATAAAATTGTAATATTGCACTTATGTAATATAGATTTCTTTAGTTTCACTTGTTGCTAGTAATATTGAGATATAAAGTGTCATTTTCACTTGATATTTACTTGTTTTTGAAAGAAAACATCTTCAGAAGGCTTAATATAAGGATATTTCTTCTTTGAAAGTAGGCATTCATGTTGTGTATATAGTTCATGTTAGCTCCTAGATCCTATGACTATTCTCTACCGTCAAGGCCAAGGGTTTCTTTTCAAGAAATAAAATAACGGCTCAACAATAGATTTAAGATGGTAAATGGACAACTACTGAGAGTGGGTAATCCTCATAAATCATTCACCAATGCACTATGGAGGAAAAAGAAGTGGCTATTTTTTAAATTCATATTTCCTGTAGTAGAGAGTACGTTGACTCTTATGACAATCCCAAAAGTAGAAAAACAGATTTATTATTTTATATCATTGGGTTGCAAGAGTTTCTTATTAAACTTGTCTCATATAAGTGCATAAACATAACTAGAAAAGAAAATTACCGAAGAAAGAAAGATCAATGAAATGGCATTTGGTATATTTCTTTGGAAAGATGTGATTCAAATGTGGAATTGGAGTAAACATAAGGTTTGCAAGAGAGGTTTGCAAGAATATCGTTGTTGGTTTCATGACAATGTCAAGAATTTGATCTTTCTAAGTTTGTATATAGTCTCTCGGTGTAAGATACTGCATCCAAAAAATGGATCAAGGTTTGGTAAAAAAAAATCATGAAAAAATATTGTGACATAACGAACTTGGAGCTCTATGTTCACAATTGCTCGAAGGCAAACAATTTTAGTAGGGAGGATTTGTCATGTCCCCTTTTGTTAAAAATTGATTCTTGGTCAATATTAACTCCTATTATTCTTCTAAAGTTCTATGAGTTAATCATAAAAGATTAAGGGGAATAATTAAATTAATATTTATGAGTGTTCAAATATTCTCAATACCAAAATGGCATTCAGGTATCAAATTAAATGTTTGGAAACACTTTATGGGAAGTTAGATTTTGTGCCATACTGGGAAGTTTGAAATATTTATAATTAGTGATTTTCCCACAAAGCGCAAGTTTGGAAAGCAAGTGTAGAATGTGAAATTTAAATATTTCTAATTAATGATTTTCCCACCAAGAGAAAATTTGGAAAGTAAGAGAGGAGAAGGAATTTGTAATGTTTCTAATTAATGACTTCCCGGCCAAACTGGCTAAGGACAAGATAAATACAAAGCATATTTGGGGAAATGAATTTTCATGCAATTTTCTACTTGTCAATTTCTCACTCTATGAGCTTACTATTTTGCGAGATTCCTCAATGGATAAAATCCCATTGGAGATTGTGGAGGCTTGTGGGCGGAAACCCATGCCTTTCAGGTGGATAGAGATGAAACCCCATCATTCACATAGAGAAATTTCATCCTAAGGTTGCATTTGAGCTTCAAGATTTTAGCAGTTTCAACAAGTTCTCTATTGTGTATGTTTAGGGATTTATTAATATTGTTGCAATAATTCTAGATATGTTATGAGGGGTTTGTTGTTGTTATAATCTTGAATTAGATCACAATCTATGTATTTTCCATTTGGAAATCAAACGATATCAGTCTATGGTGTTATAGTGACATCGGTGGCATTTGGTTGTAATAGTTTTTTGCAGGCTTTTCTGATGCCGGAGCATCCTAGGTTGCATTGTTATCCGGCATGTTTACCAAGTTTCTTAGTTGTTGTCGAGTTGCAATGTCTTGCATTGTCGAGTTCTCTATGTTTGTCGAGTTCTTTTGGTTGCCGAGTTCACCGAGTTGCAACATTTTGTTTTGTCCTTCGTGTGCCAAGTTGTCTATGTGCAATTTCTAGTTGGAGCCAACCTTTACATTTAATTTCGTGTTAGGTCTCTGCTAAGCGCTGACTCGTGGCTTATCTTAGCATTTAATATATAGGTTTATTTTGTTGTATTTGCAACAGGCCGACTTGTGGTTGTGCGTGTATATATGAAGGTTTTGGGGAAGAGTCTTAGGGTATCGAAGTAGAGTAGGAGCAGAAGGAAAACTGAAATGCAAAGATTATCATTGTGGATTGAATCTGAATTGTAATGTTGGTCGTAACCCAGAAGGCCTTATAGTTGGGCATGTATTTGGTGATTTGATGAATCTATGAAAGCATTTGTTCCTCTATCTCCCGTGTTTGTTGTTATTTGGTGTTTTCTTTCCACTGTGTTTACTCTCACAGGTGGTTTGAATAGCTAGGTGTGCCTCTGACCCTGGTTATCTCATCTCTCCCTCCATCAAGTGGTATCAAAGCAAAAGGTTTGTCCTTATGGAGATTGGATCGTGTAGAACCCTAAGTGAATTTGGTTGTAGGGTTGCAGATCTGTAGATTTGACCTATAATTTGTAGAGGGTTACGATCTTGCAGGAACCTGATTGTAAAGATGGTTTGAAGTAGAGGAAATGCTGACAATGTCGTGTTGGATACATTGAGACAAATTGCAGCCAGATTAGATGTTGTAGAGACAACCCAGAGGAGAGGAGTGCATCTCCATGTGAGTGATGATGAAGCAACAAAACCAAACTCTAATCCAGAACCTGAAGAAGATCAAGATGAGGCTAGGTTGTTGAGAGTATTGTCTAGGGAAAATTCAAAACTTGTTGTAGAAGTTGTTCCATCATATGTTGTGTTGGATTGGATCTCTAAAATAGAGAAGTTCTTTGACTATGAAAACACTCCTGATAATAAGATGGTGAAGATTGCAGTTACGAGGTTTGAAAGGACATGCCTCACTATGGTGGGAGCATTTGCAAACTAATAGACAAAGGAGAGGAAAGGAGAAGATTCAGACTTGGCCGAAGATGGTGAACAAGGTAAAGAACAAGTTCCTTCCTATTGATTACCAAGTTAGCTTGTTGAGAAAGATGCAAAATATGAGACAAAGAGACATGACTGTGAAGGAGTATACTGAGGAATTCTATAGATTGGACATCAGATCTAGACATGTAAATGATGATGTTGAGAAAATTGCAAGGTACATAAATGGATTGAGATCTGGGATTCAAGATGAGATAAGTTTTATGAAACTAGAAAGTGTAGAGGAAGCACATCAGTATGCCTTGAAAGTTGAGGAGATCTTGACAAAGAAGCATAAACAAAGACAAAAAGGTAGAGGTGGTAGATTCCAAAGAGGCAAAGGTAGATCTTATGGAAAAGGTGGCAGATCAAATAGTTATGTGCAGGATAAGGGCAAATCTAAATGGAAGAATGATGATAAGAGGAAAACCGAGTGGAAAGGTGGTGATTACCGAGGAGGTACTGGTTCTTACTGAGGAAGAGGTAATTCTTATTCTAAAGGTGGATTTCATGGTAATTGTTTCATATGTGGTAAAGAAGGGCATAGATCTTTTGAGTGTAGGTCTTCTGAAAGTGAGCAAGGTAACAAAAATGTTGTGGTTCAAGGAAACACTGAGGGTTCACCTAGTGGACCTAAGTTTGGAGAAAATCTAATGGTGAGAAGAACCTTACGTAATAAGGGAAGTGATGAGGAACTTGTCCTAAGAAGAAGTCTTTTCAAGACCAGATGTAAGATGGCTGGAAAATGTTGCAAGGTGATCAATGATAGTGGAAGTTCTACAAATTTGGCATCAGAAGAATTGGTTACAAAGTTGCAGTTGCAGAGGTTGGAGCATCCTAAATCTTATCGTGTTTCATGGATCAAAGATGAGCATAAGATATTGGTAAGTGAAAGTTCAAGATCGGGCATTATTTTGATGAAGTTCTGTGTGATATTATGCCTATGGATTGTTGTCATATTCTGTTAGGTAGACCTTGGCAATATGATAGAAATGCTATACGTGATGGAAGATTGAATCAATATACTCTTTGGGTGAATGGGAAAAAGCAAATATTGTTGCCTTTGATTGAAAGTCCAGAGGATGTTAATTGTACTATTGTGAAAATTTGCAAAGCAATTTGAAAAGGAAATGAAGAGGAATCAAATCTATTTTGCCATAATTCCTAGGAGATCGAGTTGTGCTAGTAGCAACCGAGTATCAGAAAATAGTGTTAATCGAGTCAATAACGACTAAGTGATAGAAAGTAGTGGTAACCGAATGACAGCAGAAACTAGTAGTATGGACCGAGTGCCAATGTAAATTACAGAATTGCTGAAGGAGTATAAAGATATTGCTGCAGAGGACATACCTGATGATTTACCTCCACTGAGAAGTATAAGTCATTGCATGGATCTAATTCCTAGAGCTAGTTTGCCGAAGAAAGAACCATATAGATTGACACCTACTGAAAATGAAGAACTTACCAAACAAGTGCATGAATTACTGTAGAAAGGTTTGATCAAAGAAAGTTTGAGTCCATGTGTTGTACCTGTTGTATTAGCACCTAAGAAGAATGGAGAATGGAGAATGTGTACTGATTCCAGAGCTATTAACAAAATCACAGTGAAATATAGGTTTCTTATGCCAAGGATGGATGACATAATAGATTGTTTGAGTGGAGCAAAGTATTTTACCAAGATTGATTTGAAGAGTGGCTATTATTATATCAAAATTAGAGAAGGTGATGAATGGAAGACTGCTTTCAAGACAAAAGGTGGTTTGTATGAATAGTTGGTAATGCACTTTGATTTGACTAATACACCTAGTACTTTCATGAGGATGATGAATGAAGTTCTCAAAAGATTCTTGGGTAAATTTGTGATTGTTTATTTGGATGATATTTTGATATTCAGTAAGACTAAAGAAAAACATCTTGAGCATGTTAGACAATTATTGTATAGATTGAAAGAGGAGAAGTTGATGATTAATCGGAATAAATGTTCTTTTATGCAAGAAGAGATTATGTATTTGGAATTTGTGATTTCAGCTAATGGTTTGAAGATGGACCTTGAGAAGGTTAAAGCAATTTTGGAATGGCCTATACTTGAGAATGTGGGTGAGGTAAGATCATTTCATGGTTTGGCTAGTTTTTACAGAAAGTTTATAAGGAATTTCAGTTCTGTTTGTAATGTTATGACTAAGACAATGAGAGGAGATAAAAAGGAATTCAAGTGGACACATGGAGCTGATAATAGTTTTGAGATTTCAAACAAAAGGCTGTTGAGTTACCTATATTGGCTTTGCCTGATTTCAATAAGGTATTTCAAGTTGAATGTGATGCAAGTGGTAGTGCAATAGGAGCTATATTAAGTCAAGAAGGTAAACCTGTTGCTTTCTTTAGTAAGAAATTGAATGATGCTAAAAAAAAGTATTTTGTGTATGATCAAGAGTGTTATGCTATTGTTCAAGCATTGAAGAAATGGAGACATTATTTGATTCCTAAGGAGTTTGTGTTGTATATTGATCATAAAGCTTTACAGTACTTGGAAAGTCAACATAAGTTATATTAGAGACATATGAAGTGGGTTGAGTACTTGCAGAGTTTCACATTTGTGATTAAGCATAAGAGTGGAGTCACTAACCAAGTTGTTGATGCATTGAGTAGAAGATGTTCTTTGTTGACTGAGATGAAGGTTGAAGTTTTTGGTTTTGATGAGATGGAGTTGCATGATATTGATCCTGATTTTTCTGAGATGTGGAGAGAGTGCAAAGCACCTAGTTTGACTGAACAACCAATTAAGTTTGATGAGTATTTTATTCAAGAAGGTATGTTGTTTAAGGGTATTCAGTTGTGTATTCCTAAAAGTTCAATGAAATTGAATTTGATTAAGGAAAAACATAGTGGTGGATTGGCTAGACATTTTGGAATTGATAAGACATTGAGTTTGTTGAAAGAGAAGTATTATGACCTCAGATGTATAAGGATGTTCAGAAGCTTGTAAAGAGTTGTAGAGTTTGTCAAGTTGCAAAAAGAGTACGTCAAAATACTGGTTTGTATACACCTATTTATGTTCCTAAGAAGCCTTGAAGTGACCTCAGTATGGATTTTGTTCTTGGATTGCCTAAGACAGTGAAGGGGTATGATTATGTATTCATTGTTGTGGATAGATTTTCTAATACGGATCATTTCATACCTTGTAAGAAAACGTCAAATGCCGAGCATGTTGCTGAGATTTTCTTCAAAAAGATTGTTAGATTGCATGGATTACCAAAAAGTATTATTTCTGACAAAGACAGTAAGTTTGTTGGTTACTTTTGGAAGACTTTGTGGAAGAAGATGGGTACTGAGTTGAAGTTTAGTTCTACATTCCATCCATAGAGAGATGGACAAACAGAGGTTGTGAATAGAAGCTTGGAAAATTTGTTGAGATGTTTAGTTAGAGACAAACCACATAATTGGGAGATGGTATTAGCACAAGCTGAGTTTGCATATAACAGTTCTGTGATTAGGAGTACAGGAAAAACACCTTTTGAAATTGTCACTGGAATACAGCCTAAAGGGATATCAGATTTAAGAGATGTTGCTGGTGAAGAGAAGAGAAGCATTGCAGGAGAAGAGTTTGTTGATTTTATGAAGTCTTTGCATGAGGAAGTAAAGTTAAGATTGGAACACAGTACTCTGAAGTATAAAGAGAATGCTAATAAGTCTAGAAGACATCATGTTTTTGAAGTTGGTGATGAGGTGATGGTTCATTTGAAAAAAGGAAGATTTCCTGTTGTCCTCGAACATACAGTAAGTTGAAGATGAAGTTTGGACCTTGTAAGATTTTGAAGAAGTTTGACAATGGTAATGCTTATAAAGTTGAGTTACCTAATGACATGGATATATCTCTTATATTTAATATTGCTGATTTGTACAAATATCATGAGTCAGATATTTAAGTTACTGTATCAAATAATTATCCTACGAAGCAAATTGAAGAGGTTGAACAGGTATTGGATCAGAAAGTTAGTAAGAGCACAAGAGGAAAAGTTTACTATGAGTATTTGGTTAAGAGGAAAAACAAACCAGTTGACAATGCTACATGAATTTCCCAATCTAAGTTGGATTCAGCTCAGGTTGTGACATCTCAATGATTCAAGAGAATCATTTCTTTCAACCCCGGTTGTCTAATGTAGGAGCATCCTGGGTTGCATTGCTATCCTACATGTTTGTCGAGTTTCATGGTTGATGCCGAGTTGCAATGTCTTGCATTGTCAAGTTCTCTATGTTTGTCGAGTTTGCAATTGCTACTGAGTTCCTTTGGTTTCCGAGTTCGCCAAGTTGCAGCATTTTGTTTGGTCCTTCGTGTGCCGAGCTGTCTATGTGCGGTTTCTAGTTGGAGCTGACCTTTGCATTTAATTTTGTGTTAGGTATCTGTTGAGAGCCGACTTGTGGCTTATCATAGCATTTAATATATAGGTTTATTTTGTTGTATTTGCAACAGGCTGACTTGTGGCCGTGTGTGTATTTATGAAGGTTTTGGGGTAGAGTCTTAGGGTATCAAAGTAGAGTAGAAGCAGAAGGAAAACTGAAATGCAAAGATTATCATTGTGGATTGAATTTGAATTGTAATGTTGGCTGTAACCCAAAAGGCCTTACAGCTAGGCATGTATTTGATGATTTGATGAATCTATGAAAGCATTTGTTCCTCTATCTCCCGTGTTTGTTGTTATTTGGTGTTTGTTTTCCGCTGTGGTTACTATTGCAGGCGATTTGAATAGTTGGGTGTGCCTTTGGCCCTAGTTATCTCATCTCTCCCTGTGTCATTTTCCTATCAACTGGAGTTTGAATACATTATTAATGCTGTTGTAATAGATCACTTTGACAACTGATTATAGGATGCACATATTAGAAAAATCATGTCCAATAATGTTCAATAAAGATCCATTTTAATTCAGCCCTTTCATGCAAGATTAACTAACTAGTTTGGCTGTTTCGAGTTAAATTTTGCCTAGCATTTATGAATCTATTTTAAAATTTAAGAGTATTGCTAAATTTTGGGTTGTGTACATTACATAAATGAAGAAGCGGAAAGAAAACTTGAGCACAAATACACTGAGATACATGAGAATAATTTGCACTGCATAGAACAACCATTCATATCTGAAGAACCAAGAATTAGGTGAATTGAGCCAAAGACTCTAGGCAGAAGAATGTCCAAGAAAGAGGCAGAAGATAACTAGAGTGCAAGGGACACTAAGGGTGGATGTGTAGAGGACTCATTTGTGGTTGTGAGTGCAAGCACCAGAACATCAATAGAGAAACAAACCAACCATGTCCAAGGTACAAGATGTGTACCGACAAAGAAATATGACTCCCTCGACAAGTCCAAATGTCCACATCCTGTAAGGTGCTCTAAGACATCTGAAAATGGTTGGACCAAGCTTATTGCATAAAAGCATTTCCATCAACACAATAGGGAATACATTTGACTGGTTGGTGCAGAAGCACCCAAATAAAAAATGCTGACTGGAAGATTTTATCTTGGGATTTGTATAGGTCCTTGTGGGGTCGGTTTACCCTATTCTATATTGTTTTGGAACAATCTATAAGCTGTTTTGGCAAGAGATAAGGATTTAGATTTTTCTAGGTTAGTTTTTCTTCTGTAATAATCTAGAATGTTCCATAGACTGTCTTAGCAAGTTTAAATAGAATTTTAGGTTTAGGTTTAGGTCAAGTTTGAGAACAAAGTTTCTGGATACGAAATTACGGGGAGAAGAAATCTGTAGGAGAGCCAGTGTATGTATTGTTCATTTGATAAATTAAATAAAAGAATTTTATTGTCTATCTCTTGCTAATGCTGGTTCCTTTTGGTGCTTGCTTCCGGTGAGTTCATCTCTGCATCATTTTTGGTATCAGAGCTCAACAAAATTTCTAGGCAAAGGTGAATTGTGCGTTTGTCTTTATTGTGACAAGTGTTGGGAAGAGAACCTGTAGAGTGGCCACAAGACTAGGTTGAGTGGAGAGAACCTAGATAGGAGACAATGGTCACAAGAGAAGATTTATCTCATGATCAGAAGATACTTTTAGATGCATGGGTTTCATATTGTAATTTTCAGAAAAAGAAAAGAGAAGAGGAAGCTAGAATGAATCAAGAGCAAGAAGAGAAAATGAGATTCCTAATGAGGGAACTTAAAAAAGGGGAAGAAAATTTAGCGAGACTAAAAGAGGAGTTGAAGACAAATATGGAAAAAGAAAATAGTGATCTGGAGAAACAATCCTTTGAGGTTACAGAAGCTTGTGAAGATGAAATAGAGAACTCGGTTGCCATTGAAGAGAAGATTTGTCCATTGGAAAGACAAAATGAACAAATAGATGCTGATATGAAAAGTTTGCAACAAATAGTTGTTGATGAACCTGATGATGAAAAGGTTCTTGAAGATAGGAAAGAGGTTGAAGTAGTAATTGTTGATGAGCCTTGTGATGAAAAGGTTCATAAAGATGGAAAAGAGGTGGATGTGTTGGTTCTTGATGGAACCAAGAAATGGCATTTGAAGTTAAGAAAGAAAGTGGTATGGCCTGTCAAAAGGATACTAGCAGCAAGGAAGAAGACTTGTGATGAAGCTAAGAGGATAGAGGAGGCTCCAATAGTGATGAATTTGTCTCCAAGCATGGAGATATTGCAGCATAAAGACATCACAACAAAGGATGCAACAGTTCCCACAGTAACCCAAATTGGTGAAGTCATATTTAACGAGGTTCCATCTAATCCATTCATTGTAGGTTTGCAAGAGTCCTATTTGAATATGGCAAAAGTTTACGCACATATGACAGCTGATTTGGATACTAGTCAAGAGTACACACAACAAATACCAAAGAATTGGAAGGCACAAAAGAGGAAAGCCAATCCAAGGGACTTGGATTTATTGTCCCTGGGAGTATGGTGCAAAAGCACCCAAATAAAAAATGTCAACTGGAAGATTTTATCTTGGGATTTGTATAGGTCCTTGTGGGGTTGGTTTACCCTATTCTATATTGTTTTGGAACAATCTATAAGTTGTTTTGGCAAGAGATAAGGATTTAGATTTTTCTGGGTTAGTTTTTCTTCTGTAATAATCTAGAATGTTCCATAGACCGTCTTAGCAAGTTTAAATAGAATTTTAGGTTTAGGTTTAGGTCAAGTTTAAGAATGAAGTTTCTAGATACAAAATTACGAGGAGAAGAAATCTGCAGGAGAGCCAATATATGTATTGTTCATTTGATAAATTAAATAGAAGAATTTTATTGTCTATCTCTTGTTGGTGTTGGTTCCTTTTGGTGCTTGCTTCCGTTGAGTTCATCTCTTCATCACTAGTCCACGGAGCTTGATGATGAATCCACAAAATCGTGAGAAGCGTTGAATAAGGCACTTGAGGTAGAGTTTAAACTATTGAGAGACAACAACCAGACTGTGACATAAATTTCTAACACTAAACAAGGGAAGAATGAGAATGTATGAGCATATAATCATAGACTCAAGGGGTGGTCGGTCAAGTTGGAGAATCAGCCAACTGATGGGCTAAAGCAACAATGGTTCAAAAAAGGATTGATTCCCTCATTGCCCAAGAAAATGGAAGTTGTACATTAGTCATCGTATGTCACGATGAACATTAAGAGGGAATCCAAATCATCGAGGAAATCAAAAGATAGACGATGATGAGAGTACAAAGGATATTAGTGGCAAAGAACCAAGGACTGTCCAAGCCCTATCACAAGACATGATATACATGATTAAGAAACTAAAGGATGAGAGGAAAGTTCTATGGAAACCAAGGAACTATGGTGCACTAACTCCAAAGTAAGTCACATAAAAACAAATTGTGCAAAAAAAATCTATTCTACGACATATGTGAAGTATTGAATGGTTGTACAATCCAAAATCAAGAAGCACATAAATGCACTTTACTCAAGATGAGCAATCAACTCTACCAAGCACACCTCTAAAACCACTAATGTTTTTTTATATTAAAGTAGTATGTAAAACTGAACATCAAAAAAATGAAGAGTTTAAGGTGAATGGATCACCAATCCAAGATTGCAGAAAGTTCTAGATTAAATTGTTACATAATTTCCCAGCTAGACTGAGTATTAGCAATAAAAACATGTACAAGATACAGAAAATGGAGCAAACTGAAATCACTTCCACTGATTAGTGGTGCCATCTGGACAAGCATCTTCCTGGACACTAGTATCACCATGCAAAATGGGATCACTAGATTCACCCTCATTCATGTTGGGCTTTCTTTCTATTACATCCCAAATTTTGACCTAGTTTTAAAATTGCTCATAGCCGTTGGATTTAACAGATTTTTCTTTCATGATCATGTTAAGTAGGTAGTTGTTTATATCTGTTGCATTAACTATTAATGAAGATGGTCGTTAACCATTATTTGTTATATGATGTTTATCAGTTGCTCGATTTTGGAATTATGGTTAATAATTTAAAGTCTTTTAAATGTTTATATGAAAATTATTATGGAACTGTCATTATGGTGAAAGTGTTTCATAGGTGATTGCAGGAGAAGATGAAGGGGGGGAAGCATTGCCAAACAGGATTATCAGAATGGAATACTTGCTTAGTCCAATCAACAGGATTGATAGGTATGACATTAAACTTCTTTGGTAAGGACCTAACAACTTGAACTCAAGATACATTTGTAGGAGCCACATGAGCTATTAAATAAATAATTCAAGAAACGTAAAATAATTTAATTAAAATATAATACGTACCTCAAAGGATTTTAAATGATCTTTTACCATATTATTACAATATCTATCTATGTACATACACACAGATATAAAAATGAAGTGAAACCATCATATTATTTTCCTATAATAAAATGATGCCACCTCACCAATATATTTACATGCAGGGATATAAATATAAATCATAATAATTTTTGAATTATAACCTTCCAACTCTTTAACCATCTTTTATTCCTTTCTTTTTTTGAAACCGATTGAACACTTGCCGTTTTTATTTGAGAAATATTATTTAAGTTACAGAAGCCAATGAGTCTCTTTAAACATTTTTATATCATGAGTCGGGAGAGACCAAATCGCAAGAGCACACATTCCCTGTTGTCAGTTAACATTGTGTAGCTGACGAGATGTATGTCATCGGTAAATACTATGTAGCCGACAGGCCCTTCGGGAAGGTTCTTGTTATGTAGCCGACAGGCCCTTCAGCAAGGTTCTTGTTATGTAGCCGACAGGCCTTCGGGAAAGTTCTTTGGAAAATATATATACACCCTTCAGAATCATTGTGATCATCAGAAGCATAATCTAATGTCTTGGCATATGCGAATAATATAAGGTGTTTTGTTGTTCTTATCTATTGTTTGTGTGCATTGATTCATTTATCCCATGCGGTAAACATTTGGCACCATTGCCCGATGGAATGAAGACTAATGCCGAATTAGTTGAATAAAAATAAGAACAAGCTAAAGGAAAAAGATGAAATACGCACAGCACAAGGGAATTTAATTTTGGCACAGCAGGTCGAACGCAGACAAAGATTTCAGCAAATTGCCGACGGACACCATAGCACTGAAGAATTGTTGGAAGGAACTTGACAGCAGCTAGATTTGGTGGAAGAAGCAATGGAGGAGTTTTTGAACCTACATACGTTGAGGGAAGAGAATCCAGACGAAAGGGGATTAACTCGCAGGGCTCGGAGTGCCGAGGGAGCACGAGCATGGAGTGAACTCTTCATCCAAGATACACTTTCGAAACAAACAGCTTCAATTGACGAAAACCCTTCCTCACTAAATAGTAGTGCGGGTGTTCAGAATAGCGCAAGTGTTCAGAACAACGCTGGTGTGCAGAACAGCGCGAGTGTGTAAAACAGCGCGGGTACGAAACAAACCCCTCAACCTCGAATAGTAATGGTAGGACCAAAGGAAAAGTTGCCTAAGTTTGATGGTGATGGTATGGTCGATCCAATCCGACACTATAAAACATGCGAAACAATTTGGAGGGCGAATGGTATAACAGATACAAACGAAGGGGTCCGACAATTTCTTGCAACCCTACGGGGTGTCGCAATTGATTGATTTGCTGATACAGATCCCCAAAAAAAATAACCACTTCGAACAACCTTAAGGAGTTTACCACCGAATTTCAACTGCTCCACGACGACAATGAGATCATAGCCGTGATATACAACACAAAACAGGGGAAGAATGAAACACTCCGAGTCTACGCCAGGAAATTAAAAGACTTGCTAAATAAAATGGAAAATAAGCCAGCTGATGGGCTACAAAAAAGATGGTTCATTGAACGCCTACACCTAAAGTTGCGGAAGAAGATGAAGATTGTGCCGCCATCATCATACACTAAAGCATACAATCAGGCAATGAACAAGTGAACAAAAAACAAAGAAGAAGAAGAAGAGTAGCTCATCTGAGTCAGACGACAATGCGTCTGCGAAAGAAGAGAGCAGCGATGACGAAAAGGGTAGCAAGAAGGTCTGAGCTCTCCAAAAGGATATGATTCGAATGATGAAATAATTTAATAACATGCAAAAGGAGACCAAGGGAAAGGCGCTATGGTGCACAGACTACAAGACAGAAGGCCATACGAAGGGATCCTATCTGAAGAACGAGTTTTGCGAGATCTGCCAGATCATGGGACATTCCACAAAGGAATGCACCTTCAATATGAAAACAAGAGAACCTCAACAAGTGTTCCTGACCCAAGAAGCTTTTGCGTCAGGAGGAAGCAGAAACACCAGTACGGAGGGTGCCACCTCGGGAAGGTACCAAAATAATAGGCGAAAGCAAAACAACAACAATGCCAATAATAATAGTGGGAGCCATAGCCGGATTCAATACGATGCGCACAGCCGTCCGATGGTACAATGCCGCACATGCAATTTGTGGAGCCACTTTGCCCGAGATTGTACAACGGCAAATGCACCGAAGTTGTTATGCAGATGGTGGGGTCCTGGAGATCATGAAGATGCCAAGTAATCGAAGTCAAGAGTAAATTTGATCACCATCGGGACAGATGAAGAGGAGGTTCTAGCAATCACTCGGAAGCAAGCAAAATTGTACCCCAACCCAACAATAGAAAAGAAGAGATTGGAGGAAGCACGAGCAGAAATCCAGAAAGCAACGCAGCGAAGAAAACACACCTAAAGGACACTAGCAGTACCTCAGCAAGGAACTGCGTGGAACAGAACATTGTACGTCAAATATTAGAAACTGATTTACCAATTAATAAATGATCTACTTCTCACAATGCCTCAACTCCGATCGACACTCACAAACATCGCTCCAACTGCTAAACTACTAGGAAAACACGGAAGGGAGCAGAAAAGTGGAGCAAGTACAGCGGACAGAAGGGAGAAGGAAAGTGGCACAAGTGCAGAGGATCCAATGCTACTAGCCCTCTCATCCAGACGACATCCAACAGTCGTCGAGATGGGAATTCTGGGAACTATTCTGACAAACACAATTGTGGACGGAGGGTTTGGTGTGAATGTGTTACTGGAAGATACCTAGAAGAGGTTGGGACAGCCGACGTCGTGGCCACCTACGTTCCAATTATTAACGGCGGACTAGCACGGGATTAAACCGTTGGGAATTGTCATGTCCCCTTTTCAAATAATTAAAAAATAATAATCTTTGCTAAGGCAGGCAGGCCCAAGAAAGTGAAGTTTCGGAAAAATGGGGTTAATCTTTGAAAACCGTTGGACTAATAAATGAAAATTATTATTAAAATATGTTTCATTAACCTCTCTTGGACGTGAGTTACAGTTATGCCCTCTTTTAAGGGGTTTTGGAGGCATTTTGGGCTCATTCCAGAACTTGATTTTGCGGATTTCTTTGTTATTCTTCAGAGGCTGCCAAACCTGTGGAGAAGGAGACCCAAGAACGGGAGTTTGCAGGTTTCCAGGAAGGCTAAGGACGGGAGTTTGAAGCCATTCCATGTGCATGCTCATACAGAGTTTGCCTTTGTGCTGAACAGTGTAGATTTGTGAGTTTTTGGGTGTGTTTTTGCATGAGTTTGGTGTTTTCAGTTAAGCATTTCATATCAGTTTTGGTTGCTGCTATATTTCAGAATTTAAGCTGTTAAAATAGAGCTGAATATATGTATTGGGACGTGATTAAACTTCTGAGATAGTTTATTAGTGTTTTTGTGGTGTTTCCGGGCATTTTGTGTTAATTTCGGGAGCCCGATGAGCATAGTTTTTGTCCTACATTTTTGAGCTGTTGTGTAAAGGCTATACGGATCTGGAAATGTCAATTTGTAGGCTGTTATGCTGCTGAAAGTTCTGTAAAAATTTCTATTTTCAGATTTATTAATAATTTGTGAAGTTGTGAAGCTTTTAGCACTATTTTCAGCATACCCGATTTGGGGTTTCATTGAGAAATTGGTGGATCTTTGTGATATCAGTTGTTTGATTTTGAAAATCTGATTAGAGGTGTGAAATACCATATCAAATCAGAAAAGGGGACATTTCAGTGGTATCAGAGCCATGATCTTGCCAGCCTGAGGGTTTGTAGAAGTTGCAGGTCAGTTTTGACAACTACCCAGATCTTGCATGTCAGTTTTGACAACTACCTAGATTTTGCATGTCATAATTTATGGTTGCATGTTTCTTCTAATCAGCTCCATGTTAAAATTTATGGTTACATTCTACTTCTAATCATTTTCATGTTAGTTCTTGGTGAATTTGGTGGTTGTAGAAGTTTGCATGTCAGTTTTGACAACTACCCAGATCTTGCATGTCAGTTTTGACAACTACCCAGATCTTGCATGCTAGTTTTGACTACTACCCAGATCTTGCATGTCAGTTTTGATAACTACCCAAATCTTGCATGTCAAAATTTATGGTTGCATTCTACTTCTAATCATATGCATGTTAGTTCTTGGTGAATTTGGTGGTTGCATGTTGCTTCTAATCAGCTGCATGTCATAATTTATGGTTGCATGCAACTAAGTGAAAGAGAAAAAAGATATTTGCAGCGAGAAAAGAATAAAAAAAATTTGATCAAACCTCCAGTTGAAAGTAAAAGTACAAAATCCAAGGAAGGGAAAAGTATGGCTGATCCAAATGAGATGGCAAAGAAATTCTTCCAAGACATCCAAAATACTCAGAAGCAAACAGTGGATAGTTTGGCAGAAACTAGAGAGGTTTTGCGAATATTGACGGAAAAACTACAAGGAGTTGCATCTATTAATGAGAAAGGGAGCACTTCAGAGGAGCCAAGAAATCTGAAATTCACACCATCTAAATCAACCAAAACTATTTTCTTGCCTGCAGATGAGCCACCAGTACCAAATCCAGCCATTAATCCTATGGAAGAGGTTACAGGTAACTTGATTACATTAAGAGCTACTTATAATGGCTTAGATGATGACTTTTGTAGTTCAGTTCCTTTTAGAGAATATGTGGATATGATGAACACTTTGATGCCCAAGAAAGAGTACAGAAGGGAGCATGACATAAGTGGAAGAGAGCTCAAAAATAAAATAAACAAGTTTATAGCACCTACTTTTGATGGAACAAATAAAATTTCAGCTAGAGCATGGCTACAAAAATTACAGACCTTCTTCACACTTAACCCCATGAAGGAGAGTGATGTTGTTCAAATTGCAAGTCTACACTTGGAAGATGCAGCCTATGATTGGTGGTATCATGGAATGACTACTCAAGGTCATGATCAGGTAACTACATTTGATGATTTTAGTCAAAGAGTGATAGATAGATTTGACCTCAAGGATGATGATTATGAGGATGTTGTTGTGCATGATGGTGAGATACCTGGTGTAGATGAGCAGACATTGAGCATTCATGACTTTTCTGTGAGAGAGTACCAGGCACAGTTAGATGCTTCGTCACATGAGGTTGAGGCTAGTAGTACTTCACATGATTTATCCCGCCAGCTGAAGGTGTGTGAAGACAGTATTGTCACTACATTATCTCATCATGACAGGTATGTGGAGTTGGTATTGGTCATATTACTCAAGTCAGGATTTTGCTTGAGTTACCAGCTAATTCTAGTTTACAGATATGGACTCGAGATTCTTATATTGGCATTTGGGGTTCAGTTGACTGTAAATCATTAACACTTTTTAGTAGCAGTGATTGTTTGGGTGCTACCATGGATTTGATTAGCAGATTGCACGGTGTTGTCTTTTCTTGTGCCAGGAGCTTATCCGATGTTTGTATTAGTTTTTATACACCGGTGTTGGGCTTTGTTCATATATCTAGTCGACCATACTTGCTGGAATGTGTTGATGATATTTCATATTTGGCAGTGTGTACAGATGAGTCCCAAGATCATATTGGCATTGATGACATCCAGGAGGATGTAGTGGGCAGTTTTGAAGACTTAGTTTCCTTGGGTACAGAGGAGTTGGACAGCAGTGTTAATGTTTTTGATACTCCGTATGTTGATATGAGCTTTAGATTTAATTCACAGGGTATGGATTGTAATACTCTAGAGACTAGTGACTTTGAGGATACTCCTTTAGATAGTGCATCAGAGGAGGTTTGTAGGAGACAGTCAAGCCAATGCCATCATGTGCCTAATCAGTTAAGAGTTAGTGACCGAGACATTGCTATCACTTGCCAGCATTTTGATGCTGCTCGTCAGTTGTTAGCAGTTTATGGATGAGGTTCTCCTACTAGTGATGAGCAGGAAGGTAGTTATCTTTCCTTGACAGAGATCCACTCTTTATGGGAGGCTATTCAGATTTTGAGACAGAATTATATGCAGTTGGTAGCTGACAGAGATTATCTTATGGAGTGGGGCAGTACAGCATATGATGCATTGTTGGCCAAGGAAGATGAGGTGAGTGAGCTTACTGAGCAACTTGAGGTGACTTCTGAGATTCTTGAGAGTACACAGTTGGCTTTCAAGGAGTCACGGTTTCATTTGGCTAAGGTGACCATGGAGTTAGAGCGACTACAGTCTTTACCTAATTCTATACAGTCACAAGCTATGGTGTTTGGTGATTCGAGGATGTCCATGGCCGAGATTGTCAGAGACAGTGGAGATGGGGATGCATCCATCCTTGATACTAACATTGGCATATCAGGTTCATTCCCACTAGAGTCAGGTTCAGTTGAGTTGGGTGTTGTAGCAGATTGTTGTATGCCTGACATGGTGGTGGCCTCTAGTACTGATGACACAGAGACTAGAGATGTATCAAAGATCATGTGTGAAGTTGGTGAGTCGATAGTTGGCATGGTTCCTACTAGTAATACTACTCCCTTGGTGATATCTTCAGAGTTAGTAGTCAGTTCCAACATGGTTAATGATCAATTGCAGTTAGTTTCATCTAGATTACAGTCTGAGCCACTGACTGAGATTGGCGCATTCTATCGGCATTACACTGTGAGTTTGATGCCTCAGGATGAGAGTTGTGATGGGCACGACATGGCGATAGGTCCTGCAGTTGATAGCTTGATAATACATGACTTAGAGCAGGAGTTTTGGAGTGATGCTTTAGCAGGTGTTATTATTGATTCTACTCCTTTGGCGATGACATCTACTGACTTAGCTTGTGATCAGTCACAGTGGGTTGTATCACTTGTTCATGGTGAGCTGTTGACTGAGGTTGGTTTTTTTAATCAACATTATATTGCAGGTCATGTACATCAGTTAGCAAATGATCCTTGTGTTGAGGAGTTGATGGCAGGAAAATTTGGTTTGGGTTCCATTTCTTGTTGTTTATCTTGTGATGGCTTTTCACCATCAGGGGTGCATGGGAGTTATGGTTATGAGACAGTGGCCGATGATCTACAGAGTTGTGTTGATTACAAGAGTTGTACAGTGTGTAGATTCTCCATACTTGGTATAGTTTCATTTGAGAGCATTCACCATTGTTGCAGAGTTGGATTGTACATTCCGTATAGGCCAATGGGATGCGTTGATGGTATTTATGGTGTTGGCAGTTTGATTTGTCCACTTTACTTGGGTTCTAATGTTCTAAGAGTTTGTGTCTCATGGGTTTTTGACTGTGGTAGTGGTGATTTTGGAGTTTGGTTGAGCTATAATTGTCAGTTTGATTATGGATTCATCTTGGTCATATTGCAGAGGATATTGCAGGAGCCTGTGTTAATTGGTAGTAGTATAGTTCATGACTACATTTGGGATCCAGGTGGATTGATTGGTTTATTGTTCAGCCATTTCTTGAGGACAAGCAATGTTTGGGAGGGGAGGACTTGTCATGTCCCCTTTTCAAATAATTAAAAAATAATAATCTTTGCTAAGGCAAGCAGGCCCAAGAAAGTGAAGTTTCGGAAAAAGGGGGTTAATCTTTGGAAACCGTTGGACTAATAAATGAAAATTATTATTAAAATATGTTTCATTAACCTCTCTTGGACGTGAGTTACAGTTATGCCCTCTTTTAAGGGGTTTTGGAGACATTTTGGGCTCATTCCAGAACTTGATTTTGCGGATTTCTTTGTTATTCTTCAGAGGCTGCCAAACCTGTGGAGAAGGAGACCCAAGAACGGGAGTTTGCAGGCTTCCAAGAAGGCTAAGGACGGGAGTTTGAAGCCATTCCATGTGTATGCTCATACAGAGTTTGCCTTTGTGCTGAACAGTGTAGATTTGTGAGTTTTTGGGTGTGTTTTTGCATGAGTTTGGTGTTTTCAGTTAAGCATTTCATATCAGTTTTGGTTGCTGCTATATTTCAGACTTTAAGCTGTTAAAATAGCGCTGAATATATGTATTGGGACGTGATTAAACTTCTGAGATAGTTTATTAGTGTTTTTGTGGTGTTTCCAGGCATTTTGTGTTAATTTCGGGAGCCCGATGAGCATAGTTTTTGTCCTACATTTTTGAGCTGTTGTGTAAAGGCTATACGGATCTGGAAATGTCAATTTGTAGGCTATTATGCTGCTGAAAGTTCTGTAAAAATTTCCATTTTCAGATTTATTAATAATTTGTGAAGTTGTGAAGCTTTTAGCACTATTTTCAGCATACCCGATTTGGGGTTTCATTGAGAAATTGGTGGATCTTTGTGATATCAGTTGTTTGATTTTGAAAATCTGATTAGAGGTGTGAAATACCATATCAAATCAGAAAAGGGGACATTTTAGGAATCCTGATGGCACAACCAGTGACTATTGGAACACAACCATTCCTACTCGACTTCGTCATCATCCCGCTGAAGAGGAGAGGATATGACGCCATTTTGGGCCGAGGATGGCTTGTACAAGCAAGGGTTAAGCATGATTGGAAGAAGAATACACTATCAATGGAAAGCAGGGGACACCGACTCATTATTGATTTACACACACAAATGGTGGGCGAAGAAGCCGTATCATCTAATTCCGAAGAAGAGGATGAAGGAAAGCACCAATTCGAACCCAATGAGGAAGGAGTCCTATGGTTGGAAGGTGGATCGGACGATGATTTGGATTCGGTGAACGGCCTTTTTCATTGGCAGATGGAGGATTACAAGCTCTTTTTGAGCTGTAATATGTTAAGGGTCGACGAAGGTGACAAAGAAAGAGGGAAATGAATGTCTGAAGGAATATAGAAAAGCGGAAAAAGGAAAGGCCATTACGGCTGAAGCTAAAGGGAAGAACATACAATACGAACCTAGCAAAAGGAAAGATTCCATCATACGAAACACAATGAACGGACCGCACAGAAAGAAAATGTTACGTCAAACCATAGATATAGTAGAAAGGTGTCGGCAGCAAGGAAAACACATCATATGGTCTGCGCAAGAAACAAAGAGGAAGGACTTAATAAAAACTTCAGCAATACGGAGTTAAGGTTCTAAAATCAAAAATAAAGTTACTGACGTCAAGGAGTGGCAGCCGACAGAAGTCATGGTACCGAGTGTCAAGAACAAACTGGGCAATATGAAAAACCAAAGGGAGAGATCGTGTAACTTAAATAAACTTGATGAGCGACAATTGCAGGCACAATGGGCCACGGAGGTGACACAGAACAGGTGCAAAGCATGGCATGATAGACAGCTGAAATTGAACAAGTCCCAACCGAGACAGCTGGTGTTGAAGTATGGCGGACGAAACGACATCAAACCAGGAAAGTTTAAAATCAGATGGGTCGGGCCATACCAAATTCGAGTAGGCAACAACGGAGCAATAAAGTTGTGGACATTGGACGAACAAGAAATACCAGAGGCAGTCAACGGTTCGAAGCTAAAGATGTACCATGCCAAAACGATTCCCTTGCCATTGGAGAATGGCAAAACTTGGAGAGAGAATTGATTAAAAAAAGTTGAAGAGCAATCACCGTACCGTATCCTCAAGTGACCTGGAAGGCATCGTACAGTGGTTTCCTTAGAACCTTTTTAAAAGATCCCCCTTCCATACGGATTTTGGAGATGATTGAACATGTACAATTCTTTGCAGATTAAATGCTATGTTTGGGCGTACAGATTTTAAAGGTGAAATACTCTGAACACCATACAAATTTTGTAGTCTTGTAGCCGTACGAAGCAGGAAGCGAGGATGATCTTTTCCACCATACGGACTTTGGAAAGGATTTAAAAGGTTAAGTTCCCCGTTAGGCACATACGGATTTTGTAGTCCTCTGTTCGAGCACCGGATTTTGAAGGGATAGATTGCTTGTTGTTACAGTATGGAGTGGAAGTACGGATTGTGAAGGATAAATTGATATTGCTACTATATGGATTTTAGGAATACATTGATTTTGTTACCATACGGCTTTGGAGGTTTAATTTGTTTATTGGTGTCGTACGGATTCCGTACGTAATTGGAAGTTGTTTTTAGGCACCGTACAAAACTGCCTTGAAGATACCATACGGCCTATCTATTCAAGCACCATACGGCATTTTCAAATTGAATTCTCTGCTCACATCGTATAGATTTGGGGTTAAGCCTTCTGTTTGACGCCATACGAATTCAATGTTGCTGTACTTTTTCATGGCCGTACGAAGGCAACATAAATGCACACAAGGCACCAGTAATAGCAACCATACGGCCAAGCATCATAGCTATCGGGTGCATGTGGTTATCTTCTGTACAACGGCAAGACAAAGCAAGCTTATAAATGCATGTCAGTACAGTGTACGATGAAGGAGAAGCAGAGACCGTATGTATTCAGCAGGACACAAAGTACCGCCATACGGGCATGTCCAGGCACTTGGGTTTTGTAGACATTTTCAGAAAAGGAGAAAGATGTAGCCGTACAGCAGAAAGAAATAGAGAAAGGAGAAAAAAAAAAAAAAAAAAAAGACGACGACAAATAAAAAATGCTCAGAATGAATAACGCATGATGTCAAAGGGAAGGGAAAGACAGAAAGAGTGTAGGATCAGAAGAAAATCACAAAAATAGTGTGTCCCATGCAGTTTTGTGTGGGTTTCAGAGTGCTGATTTGGTCTTAGCGACAGGGGCGTTGCCCCTCGACCCCACCCTGTATCGCAACAGGGAGCGCGCCAAGGGCAGGACCCCGCGATGGCGCTGCCCCTCGACCCCATTGAGGGCGATGCCCCCTAGACCCCCAGTCGGTGCGTTTATCAATCATGGGAAGTGTGACCAGTTGATGAGACCTGGAGTTGCTGCAAACATGGAGTGTCTGTGTACTAGAGGCACTTGGAGTAGGTTTTGGACATGAGGCTGTCTTGGTGGATGCATAGAGAGCTCGGGAGGAGTTGATCATCTAGTTGGAGGCAGTATAGCGAGACTTGGCTCAGGGTACCCAGGAGTTGGAAACAGAGAAAGCGGCACGGGTGGCTATCAAGATCAGCTTAATTAAAGAGACAGTATTGTGTTAGTAGAGGCTACAGATGCATCGTGGGTTGGAGACCAATTTGGTGCAGGCACGGGATGAATGTGAAAGTGATGTGACAGAAACAGATCTATCTTGTTGAAATTAGTCAGTTAATGTATTTTGTTTGTTAATTTTCTCAGATATTTTGTAATTGTCGTCCGGAGACGACTTTTTCTTTTTGAGGGGATAATGTTGTCGGTAAACATTGTGTAGCCGACGGGATGTATGTCGTTAGTAAACATTGTGTAGCCGACGAGATGTATGTCGTCGGTAAATACTATGTAGCCGACGGGCCCTTCGGGAAGGTTCTTGTTATGTAGCCGACAAGCCTTCAGAAAAGTTCTTCGAAAAGAATATATACACCTTTCGAGATCATTGTGATCATCAGAAGCATAATGTAATGTCTTGGCATATGCGAATAATGTAAGGAGTTCTATTGTTCTTATCTATTGTCTGTGTGCATTGATTCATTTACCCCATGTGGTAAACATTCCCGTTTCTTTCCCTTTTAATATCGCATTCTTCCTTGCTTATTGCGGCTCCATTCACAATCGATACTCTGCTACAAATCTATCAAATATCTACAAGACCATTAAAAACCTTCTTCTTAGTAGCATCATTCTAATACTCTCTATCGTATAGGCTCTATTCTTGCTGAGGATATAAGTATTTATACACTGTGGTTACGTCTACAAGCAACCGAAGAAGAGCTGATTACAAATCGATTTGCAAGACTTCAGGCAGTTTCAAATTTATATCAGGTCATGCGATAATCATTTCCAATTAATGTTATTCCAATGTTTTTACAAATCAATTTCCATAGCTGCAGTTGTAAATTATCCTCATTTATAACTAAATAACTCTAGGGAGTTGCTTACCAATAAGCATAGTGTAAGTGCCTATAACATGGAATCACAAGTTATCTTTGCCAATAGACCTTGGGATCGGATGATAGTTATTTCTACAAATTTTTTTTAAGAATATAATTATGTAATCACAGATTGTGAAATGTTGGAAGTATATAATCTTCATGAATCAATAAAAGTTGGTTGCTCTGAATTTTCGAACACCTAGGACTAACCAACTATTTAACAAATGAAAAGGTGAAGGTGAAGAGCTGAGATGAAATCTGCAAGGATAAAGAAAGTGAAATCAGACTTGATACATTAATTCTAATTAAATAAATATTACTTAATAGCTCATGCTCGTCCCTAATAATGTTTCTTGTTGTCAAATCGAGCGGTGGTGATCGGGTTGTTGAACCCATCAGAAAACTTTGGCCAAGGTAGTTTAAAGGCATGATTGTCATCTAATGATCACTTGATGTCAGTGGTGCCAATTATGCAGACATGTTCGTCCATAATTGTGTGGACATTCTAAACACCAAGATGCTTAGGTGGTTGCACTAAGAATATCCCAAGCTCGACCTTAAGGTAGGGAGGGTCTTTCTAATTCAATAGATTGTGTGGAGATAAGTATGGTCCGAAGTTGGGAGGTTAAGCCTAAGTCAATGTTTTTTCTCTTACTGAAAGCCGAGGCTTGCACAACTAGCTAAAGACCCGCTGGATGATACTTGTATGTTTATTTTATTCTTTTCATGATAAACATTTGCTTACTTGTATGTAGAAAAGATGGTTAATCGTTAATCTAGTTATTTCATAGATACAATTATTTTCAGTTAATCGTTAATTTAGTTATTTCAGTTGATCATAGATACTGTTATTTTTAGTTAATCATTAACCTAGTTATTTCAGTTAATCATAGATACAATTACTTTCAGTTAATCATTAAACAAGTTATTTCAATTGATTATTGAAATGGTTACCTCAATTAAACATGGTTATTTCAGTTGATTGTTGATAATTAAAACAGTTAATGTCATATGAAAAGGAATTCGGTTATTTATTCAATGAATCTCTTTATAAACTGTCGTTGTTTTTGTTATGAAAAACCATTTGTTACATATGGTATCAAAGCATTGGGTTCAACACTAAACCTAGGGCACACTACCTTCCATGTAAACCTGAAAATTTCTTCGAATAATTGTATAGGATGCAAGTACATAAAACACCTTGCAAGAAGGCTCGACATCCCATCTTCTCATATTTAATTAAAAACATGTGAAAAATCAACTACACTTGTTGCTCCATGCCCCAAGACAATGAAACCCTGAATCAGGCCTTGCAACAAATGAAGAAAGAAAGAGTCAAGTGGAATCCTACTAGTAAAGCAGCATATAGGAACAAACTAATTTAAAACTGGAATGCTCATCGAGGCAACTCTCTTCTGCATTTCCACAAATCTTGGATGGCATCGAATATGTACAAATCTGAATCAGAACTGAATGGTAAGAAGCAAAATTAAATTCCATAATGTAAATATCCTCAAAAGAGGAAATTTTTGTAAATAAGGCTGCCATGAATGCAGCAGCAAAATATTTAAGTTAATTAAACAAATTGATTTATTCATATGCTATATGCACTTGCAAAACTCTTTTAATTGTTGTAGGTACACTTAAAAAAAAAAAAAAAATATATATATATATATATATATATATATATATATATATATATATATATATATGTATGTATATATATATATGTATGTATATATATATATATATATATTGAGACAAATTTTGTAAATTCACAGGTTAAACCAGTAAAAAAAACAAAATGAGTAGCAACGAGAATGTTGCAGATCATGACATGGTTCGTGAAAACACACAATCATCCACTGATTTGTTACTTCATATTTTGCAAGAAATGCAACTGAAGTTGGATAATATGGAAAAGAGAATGAATGAGATGGCAGCCCGGATGGGGCATAACCATGAGGAGACACAATCATCACCTCCTCTTAGAACAGAGACAGAAGTCTCTGGGTATAATAAGAAAAACTCTTCACCCACTCAAACTGAAAAACAAAAGAAACAAGAAATAGTGGTTGCTCTGTCCACAGTTCTGAATCTAGAGAGGATGCAGAGGCTTGGTTAATTGAAATGGAACAATATTTTGAAATTAGGAACTTTTCAGAAACCTCAAAGGCAGTTTGAAGAATATACCACTTTACTGGAGAAGCTGCTACATGGTGGGGAAACACAAAAGTTCAACAAAACATTAAAACCACTAAAATTACCTGGAAAAAATTTGTCACCATTTTTAGGAATCGTTGGTTACCCCAGACCTTTTATGACCAAAAATTACTGGACTTCCAAAACTTGAAGCAAGGAGACATGACTGTACATAAGTACTAGGAGAAATTTACCTGACTACTGAAGTATGTACCACCATATCAGCAAGATAGAAATCTGAAGGTGAGGAAATTCATTATGGGTCTAAATAACAGAATAGGAGCAGTTGATGTTCTCACTCCTCGAACTATGGAAGAAGCTTTAGAGAAGGTTGTCCGACAGGAAAACAAAATTAAGAGGGATGACTCCATTCGGGATAATAAAAGGAAAACAAACTGTAATACGGAAGGTGAAGCTATTGGATCTCAGAAAAAAGAGTTTAAGGATTTCAAGTATAGCAAGCCAGAATCAAAAGAAAATAAAATCAAGGATTTTAAAAGTTATTTCAGTACAAGTAAAAATAATAAGAGTAATGAAAAGAAGGGACCACCTTCAGGATGTTACAATTGTGGGGGAAATCATTATGCTAGTAAATGCCCCATCAAACCCAACACCAATCAGCTGCACCGACCGCCTCTTTTACAACAACATATTTATCAACAAAGAATCCAAGCAGCCCTGGATAATAGACAAGCAGAACAACAAATAGGCCCGATTGAAACTCCGGGTAAGATCTACGGGAACCCTGTCTCTATTTTAATTGATACTGGAGCTTCTAAATATTTTATATCACCTAAACTATTAAGTAGATTTCCAAAGAGCTCTAGTTTTATGACAAAACCATGGACAGTCGAGTATAGAAACGAGTCAAGGCCTAAGATAGAGCGGTGTCTGTTGAGGCTCAGGTTGATTTTCCAAATTTTTCCACTAAATTGAATTTGTATGTAGGACCTCTTGGGTCTTATGATATTATTATAGGCATTAATTGGCTCAGTGAGCATAAGGCCAAGGTGGATTGTCTTGCCAAAACTGTAAATTGTTTGATGACCAAGGCAACCTACAAGCATTATAAGAATTAAACATGAAATTAAATCAAAACAGATATCTACCATGCAACTTAAGAAATATGGAAGAGAAGTTTGTGAGATTTTTGTAGTAAGAGTTGAAGACATGAGAGATCCTATGAACACCAGTTATGGAGATGACTCCATTTTTGAAAATGGGGAAATCAGAGAAAAATTAAAGGAATCTTTCAAAGAAAAATATCCCTATTTAAAGAATTATCACGATGTGTTTCCCGAAGAACTCCCCGGTCTACCACCATCCCGAGTCTTTTATTTTACCATAGATTTGATACCAAGAGCAGAACCCATTTCTCAAGCATCATATCGAATGACTACCACAGAATTAATGGAGTTGCAAATACAATTACAGAATATGTTAAACAAGAAACTAATTCGGCCCAGTGTTTCACCATGGGGAGCCTCAGTATTGTTTGTTAGGAAGAAGGACGGAACCATGAGATTATGCATAGATTACAAAATGCTCAATAAGGTTACCATCAAGAACCGTTATCCACTTCTTAGAATTGATGACCTTTTTGATCAAATGAAAAGCGCAATAGTATTTTCAAAAATTGATTTAAGGTCAGGATATCACCAACTTTGTATTAAGGACGAAGATATTCACAAAACTGCATTAAGAACTAGGTATGGGCATTATGAATTCACAGTGTTACCTTTCGGGTTAACCAATGCTCCAGCAACTTTTATGAACTTAATGAATAGCATATTCCAAGATTTCCTAGATAAGTTTGTGCCGGTCTTTATAGATGATATTCTAATTTATTCAAAAAATGAGGAAGAACATCAAGAACATCTAGAAAAAGTTTTACAAAGGTTAAGAGAACATAAATTATATGGAAATTTGTCGAAATGCACTTTCTATCAAAAGGAAATTTAGTATTTAGGGCACATTATATCATCTCAGGTAATAGTTGTCGATCCGTCAAAAATCAAAGCAATTAAGGAATGGCCTATACCTAAAAATGTGACAGAAGTTAGAACTTTCATGGGATTGGCAGGGATCTATAGGAAGTTTGTTAGGAATTTCTCCAAGATAGTGTACCTGATTACATCACTTTAGAGAAAGGGAAGGAAATTTGTATGGACAGAAAAATGTCAATCAGCTTTTGAATACTTGAAGAAAAATTTAACCACAACACCCATACTAAGAGTACCTGACCCACAAAAGAAATGTGTTGTCATAACTAATGCATCAGGAGTAGTAGGAGGTGTGCTAATGTAGGATGAGTAGGTAATTACATACGAATCTAGAAAATTAAAGAATTATGAACAGAATTACACCCCTCATGATCTGGAATTAGCAGACATTGTTCATGCTCTTCAAACATGGAGACATTACTTGACTGAAAAACCTTTTGATCTACGATCCGACCATCACGGCCTAATATATATTTTCACTCAACCAAATCTAAATGCTACACAAAGAAGATGGCTAGAATTTTTAGCAGACTATGAATTTGACATTACTTATATTAAGGGCAAGGAAAACAAAGTGGTAGATACCTTAAGTGGGAGGAGACACATTCTTGCAATGGCTACTATAAATTTCAAATTAAAGGACTAGATTTTACAGCATCTAGAGCATGATGAATTTTATGTAGAGATCAGCCTAGCTCTCATCAGGGACCCACAGGATTCCAAGTATTCAGAATTAAAGCTAGAAGAGGATGGATTTTTAAGATATCATAACAGGATTTATGTACCCAACAAAATTGAACTTCAAAGAATGATTCTGGAAGAATCTCATTCAAATCCATATTCAGGACACCCTGGGGTAACTAAAATGTTGTCAGATATAAAACCTCTATATTTTTGGAAAGGAATGAAAAAGGAGACAACAAAATTTGTGGCAGGATGCTTAGAATGCCAAAAAGTAAAAGCAGAACATCGATACCCAGCCAGTCTTTTGCACCCAAATGAAGTACCAGAATGGAAATGGCAAATAATTTTCATGGACTTTGTACAAGGATTACCTATGACACGAAATCGACACAATACCATTCTGGTAATAGTAGATAGATTGATAAAAGTTGCTCATTTTATACCAGGAAATCTAACTAATGGAGCACCAGAAATTGCTCATAAATTCATTAAAAAAAAAAATTCAGATTGCATGGAGTTCCAGAGAAAATTATTTCAAACAAGGATGCTAGGATAACTTCCAGATTTTGGCAAACATTATTTTCAACACTAGGTACTAAACTAAACATCAGTTCAGCTTATCGTCCTGAGACAGATGGTCAAACAAAAAGAGTAAACCAGGTATTATAAAATCTTTTGAGAGTTTATTGTATGAATCGGCAATATCAGTGAGAAACATATTTACCTTTGGTAGAATTTGCTTCTAACAATTCCTACCAATCCACCATTAAAATTGCCCCCTTTAAGGCTCTATATGGCCGCAAATGTAGAACTCCTATGAGTTGGAAACTAGTGGAAGATAGAATTATTGTTGAGCCTAAAATGTTTAAGGAAATGGAAGAACCATAGTTTAAAAAAACGCAGATAAATCGCCAAAATCACGAGTTCTCGCGTGTTATTTGCAGAGCCGTTAAAAACGAGCAAAAAATCGCCGGTGGATAATGGATTAATATCGCCGCAAGTAAAACACATGATACCGCATAAAATTGCAGGTTTTTCTGGCGAAAATTGGTCGCCACAGTCAACGCATGAAGTTGTCGACTTTTTCGCCATGTCGTGACTCCATTTTAGGGTTTTTCGGGCTCATTAAAACGCCTTTTCAACTGCGATCTCTCCCACGGTAAACCCTAACCTTCACCTGCGACTTTCAATGCGATTTGAACAGCATTTGACGGTGACCTGCGATTTCAAGTTTGGACTCGATTTGGAGTGCGATTTGGAATTTGGACTGTGATTTCAGCGTACAATTTTCTATCTGATTCTATCTAAAAAATTTCTCATAGCTGATTTTAATTTTGGTACATGCTATTTCGGATTTCCAACGTATGTGATTGCAGTAGTAGAAGATATCGCCCTAAGAATCAAGTTTTGCTTTACACTAGTATACTGATATACCAAGATATAAATAAGATATACTGATCCTATTATTGGTATATCTTGATTCTGATATCAGTATGATATCAGTAGCATTTCATATTATTGGTAATTTGGTATATCTTGATACTCATCCTTACACTAGTATGCCTTGGCAATGTAAATTATAATTTTTACATGCAAAAGCATACTGATCTGAATTACAATGATCTGATGATGTGCTCTACGGAGGTGGGTTGAAACCTGAGGTGTTGTGACTTGATGATTTTCCCATGCAGAAGAATTATCACTTAAGTTATTGTGTTGTGATATTTTCACCATTTAGGTTCAGGAGTTCGGAGACACATTAGTAACATCAACATGCACTTTCCTGAGGAATTAGGAAGAAAATATATTATATTGTACCACCATTAAGAGTTGAGAAACAAATTGTCAACATGTATTACAATTATCATTCAATTCCATCTTCATTATTAAAATTCAGATCATTCTCCTAGTCCCGATTACTATTCTTTTACCATTATAGATTGTGGAAGGAAATAAAGTTAGTATCAGGATTGTTTAATATTCTTTAAATTGTTCCATCTTGAATGGCATGTTCTTGCTGCCAGAAAATTGAATTATGATTTCCATTATTGACATTAATAAGGTCCTACTGTGGCCAGAGGATTGTGAACCAGTGGAACTACATCAAGCAGTGGACAATCACTCTAGCACCATTAGCCTTTAGAACTGTTACAGGTATATTGAGGAAGGTTCATGCCAACCTATGGAGAATGACATTTAATTGGAATTGTGTGTCTGTTATTTTTTTGACTTGTTCAGGTTATATTGACAAGAAATGAACCTCAAATTAAATAGAAAGATGTTTGATTAGCTTAGGAAAGGTCAAAGACTCAAAGATACTCTCTTATCAGTTGGAGAAGTATTAGTATAATAGTTGAAACTTGAAACTAGGAAATGGAATGCTAGTTAGAAATTCAGAATAGCTGGATATTATACCAGGGTTATCTAAATCTCCTATGGAGTTTTCCATAGGTGAAGAATCTCTAGAAAGTTTATCTTGAAACAAAAAAACATTAAATTGTCACCTTGTAAGAACCTGACTAATAATTTTAATTGAGGGAAAGTGGGAAACCAGTAGGTATCTGAAGCTCTAAATCATTCTATGTTTGTTTTGTATTTTGAATCTTTGACTCTATGTTTGTTTTGTTTTCTATCTAAAGTGCATAACTCGTGTGCTAGTTAACTCTATCTGTTATGTGCCACTGCTTCTATCTTTATTGATTGATCTGATTTTTCGTTTTTGTACAGTGGACTTGTGTGTGTCACTGAAACAGGATGACTAGTGGTGGCAGAGCAAAGGACCCTTTATGGAAACATGGTATCCCAAGAGCAAACAAAGGAGATATCCAATGTATCCATTGCTTTAAATGCATGACTTCAGGTATAAGCCGATTGAAATATCATCTTGCAAAAATTCCATGCAATGATATTACACCGTGTCTAGAGTGTCCAGAAGAGGCTACAAGAGAGGCTATGGCAAGCCTTCAAAAATATGCACAAAGTAAAGCAGCAAAAAAGAGGATATTCGAGGCCATGGCAGCCCCAATGGGGACTTTTAGTTCTACAGGATCACAAACAGGTGGAGAAAGTTCTTCTTCTATTGGGCCTCGAATACGAGGATCGGAAAGTGTGAGTGGGTCTTTACCAGATTTTTGGGTTCCACGTAACACTCCTGGTGCTCAACCCGGCTTACTAGGTACTGCATGGAACAAAGAGATGCACGAAAAGACAAAAGTGGCAATCATGAGATTTTGGGTCCAGAATGATCTTTCCTTCAATGCTTTATGCAGTCCATATTGGGATCAAGTGGTAACTTCCATTTCTTTGTCTAGTAAGGGGTTCAAGTCCCCAACTCCCTATGAGGTGAGTGGGCCGTTGTTAGATGACGAAGTAAGAAACATTCATCAGCTTGTGAAAGAGCAAAGAAGAGTTTGGGAACATAAAGGTTGCACTATTATCTCTTATGGGTGGACTGATGGCAGGAATAGGACGCTCATCAACTTTCTAGTTGCTTCAGGGGGGCAGTTGGTATTTCTAAAATCAGTTGATGCCTCTAATCAAGTGAAAAATGCTGAAAATTTGTGTAACATGTTGGATGAGGTGGTAATAGAAGTGGGAGTGGCTAATGTCATCCAAATTGTGATTGATAATGCAGCTGCATATGTGGCAGCCGGTAGACTTCTGATGGAGAGACATCCCACATTGTTTTGGAGCCCTTGTGCTGCCCATTGTCTCGACTTGCTTCTTGAGGATCTAGGGAAATTGAGCTGGGTGGAGAAGGTGGTTGAAGATGGTAGGAATATTGCGAAGTACATCTACAATCATACATGGGTCTTGAGTCTTATGAGAAAGCACACTAGTGGTAAGGATCTTGTACGAGCAGGGGTCACACGCTTTGCTACAAATTTTCTAAATTTGCAAAGCATATCAGAGACATTGTTAGACCTTAGGCGCATGTTTCTTGATAAGAAATGGTTGGAGAGTCCTTATGCCAAGAAGCCTGAAGCAGAGAAGATTGTGAGGATTGTGTTTGATGGTAGCTTTGAAAAGCTAATGGAAGAGACCCTCAAAGTAAGTTTTCAAATCTTAATTGATGATTAGAATTTAATTTTGAAATATTTTCATTGGCTGATTTTGTATGTTTTATTATGTCTAGGTATCAGAGCCGTCGGTGAAGGTTTTGCGAATTGTGGATGGGGATAAAAACCCCATGGGGTTTCTATATGAGGCTATGGATAGCGCAAAAGAGGCCATTCAGCACTTGTATAGGTCAAATGAGACAAAATATAGACCCATATGGAACATCATTGATCGTAGGTGGAACCGACAACTCCACCAACACATTCATGCAGCTGCCTACTACTTGAACCCCAAGTACTATTTCTCCGACAGTTTTAAAGCAGATGCAGAGATTCAAATTGGCTTGGACACATGTATTCGAAGATTGGTTGTTGATACGGACCTCCGAGACATCATACTTGATGAGTTGCAGAGCTACAAGAGGGAAGAGGGGCCATTATTCTCTTCTCCTGATTGCAAGCGTAGGAGATACACCTTGCAGCCAGGTAAAAAAGAACTTGCGTTTACTTTTATCATACCATTTATTTTGCTTGTGAAGTTTATTGGAAGTTTTACCGCATCATAAATGATTTTTTTAAACCTTGCAGATCTGTGGTGGGAAGATTATGGTGCCACAACGCCTAATCTTCGACAGCTTGCCATCCGAATTTTATCGCAGCCTTGTAGTGCTTCTGGCTGCGAGAGAAATTGGAGTACTTTTCAAAACATACACACAAAGAAACGTAATAGGTTGACTCAAAAACGCCTAAATGACTTGGTCTATGTGAAGTACAACCTTCTCTTGCACGAGAAGAAGGTGAAAGGGCAAGCTTCATGTGCAGCACTAGACTTGGATGACATTGATCCATATTTAGCAGATTGGATTGCTCCTCCTGATGGTGAGGGTGCAGATGAGGATGTGGGCGAACCTTTATTGACAGATGAGCAGCTAGCTGAGTTTGAGATGGAGGCAGATGACTGGGATGCAGATGTGGCAGCACGTGAGGTGGAACCTGAGCTTGGCCATCCATCAGAGGCTTCTGTGGAGCATGAGGCATCTACTAGGGCACCTGTTGAGGATGTTGCTACGGCAACTACTTCAACACCACTCACCCAGCAGCAGCGATCTTTTTTGAGTTTTACTCGTAGACGCAATTTATGATTGCTACTTTTAGTTTTCATTGATACTGAAACTTGAACTTAATATGTATTCAGAAGTTGTTATTTCAAACTTTCATGGAGTTTGATTGCTATATGTATTGAACTTATCTATATTTTGATGTTATACAGTTATACTTGTTTTTCGGTTTATGATTCTATTACGATGTTAATCTACTAAGTTTTACTTGCTATGAAATTATGAATTATTGTTTAACTCAGAACTTTGCTTCATATATGGTAGATATCTCAAATCATTATATGTTGTACAAATGTAGTGTGTATGTATGCATTTTTAAGAATATTTTAAGAAATTGTATATTTTCAAATGTTCGATAAAAGTGCCAATTTATTGCCGAATACTTCGCCGAGTTTTTGCCGATTCCGATATTTTCACAATTTTTAGGTCAGCCGAGATATTGCCGATACCGAATTTTTAAACTATGGGAAGAATAGATAATCCAAATTTGTCAAAGATCAAAGGAAGCTAATGACAAACAGAAAAGTTATGCAGACACAAAAAGAACACCTAGCGAATTTTCGATGGGAGAAAAGGTGTTATTAAGGGTAAAACCTCAAAAGAGTACTATCAAGTTTGGTAAGAATGCCAAGTTAGCCTCCAAGGTATATAGGACCTTTTGAAATATTGGAAGTTGTGAACCCAGTAGCATACAAAATTGCCTTACCACCAGCCCTTGCCAAGATGCATGACGTTTTCCATGTGTTATACCTTAAGAAATACATTACTCATCATGACCATATAATTGATTGGAACCTATTATAGGTGCGAGAACCAGGGGTGGTACAAATAGAACCACTCAAAATACTCGAGGTGTGTAAGCTACGCTTACGAAATCGAGAGGTGACTCAATGCAAGTTCCTGTGGGATTAGTATGCAGAGGATAATGCCACCTGGGAAGATTATCACAAAATCTTTCAAAAATACCCTCAACTTTTCTCCAAGGCTAGAACTTGAACATTTCTTTTTGAAATAATCTGAATGGATATTGTTTAAAGTTTTGTTGTGATATTCATCGGGAACAATGAAAAATTTAAGAGGGTATGTTACATCCCAAATTTTGACCTAGTTTTAAAATTGCTCATAGTCATTGGATTTAACGGATTTTTCTTTCATGATCATGTGAAGTAGGTAGTTATCTATATCTATTGTATTAACTGTTAATGAAGATGGTCGTTAACCATTATTTGTTATATGATGTTTAGCAGTTGCTTGATTTTGGAATTATGGTTAATAATTTAAAGTCTTTTAAATGTTTGTATGAAAATTATTATGGAACTGTTATTATGGTGCAAGTGTTTCAGGGGGGATTGCAAGAGAAGATGAAGGGGGGAAGCATTGCTAAACAGGATCATCAAAATGGGATACTTGCTTAGTCCAGTCAACAGGATTGATCGGTATGACCTTAAATTTCTTTGGTAAGGACCTAACAACTTGAACTCAGGATATATCTGCAGGACTCGCATGAACTATTAAATAAATAATTCAAGAAATAGAAAATAATTTAAAATTAAAATATAATACGTACCTCAAAGGATTTTGAATGATCTTTCACCATATTATTATAATATATCTATGTACACAGATATAAAAATGAAGTGACACCATCATATTATTTTCTTATAATAAAATGATGCCACCTCACCAATATATTTACATGCACGTATATAAATATAAATCATAATAATTTTCGAATTATAACCTTCCAACTCTTTTTCCATTTTTTATTATTTTCTTTCTTTGAAACTGATTGAACACTTGGCATTTTTATTTGACAAATATTCTTTAAATTACAGAAGCCAAGGAGTCTTTTTAAACCTTTTTATAGCATGAGTCGGGAGAGCCAAAGTCGCAAGAGCACACATTCTCGTTTCTTTCCCTTTTAGTATCGCATTCTTCCTTGCTTATTGCGGCTTCATTCACAGTCGATGCTCTACTACAAATCTATCAAATATCTACAAGACCATTAAAAACCTTTTTCATAGCAGTGCCATTCTAATACTCTCTGCCGTATATGCTCTTTTCTTGTTGAGGATATAAGTATTTATACACTGTGGTTACCTCTACGAGCAACCGAAGAAGAGCTGATAACAAATCAATTTGCAAGACTTCAAGCAGTTCTGAATTTATATCAGGTCATGTGATAATCATTTCCAATTAATGTTATTCCAATGTTTTTACAAATCGATTTCCATAGCTGCAGTTGTAGATTATCCTCATTTATAACTAAATAACTCTAGGGAGTTGCTTACCAATAAGCATATGAAGTGTCTACAACATGGAATCATAAGTTATCTTTGCCAATAGACCTTGGGATCGGATGCTAGTTATTTCTGCAATTATTTTTTTTAAGAACATAATTATGTAATCACAAATTGTGAAATGCTGGAAGTATACAATCTTCATGAATCAATGTTACTATGAATTTCCGAACACCTAGGACTCACCAATTGTTTAGCCATGGAAAAGGTGAAGAGGTGAGATGAAATCTGCAAGGATAAAGAAAGTGAAATCAGACTTGATACATTAAATCTAATTAAATAAATATTACTTAATAGCTCATGCTCATCCCTAATAATGTTCTATTGTCAAGTCAAGCGGTGGTGATCAGGTCGTTGAACCCATCAAAAAACCTTGGCCAAGGTAGTTTAAAGGCATGATTTCCATCTAATGATCATTTGATGTCAGTTGTGCCAGTTATGCAAACAAGTGTCAGTTATGTAGACATGTCCGTCCATAACTATGCAGACATTCTAAACACTAAGATGCTCAGGTGGCTGGACTAAGAATTTCTCAAGCCCGATCCCGAGGTAGGGAAGGCTTTTCTAGCTCAACAGATTGTGTGGGGATAAGTATGGTCAAAGGTTGGGAGGTTAAGCCTAAGTCAATGCTTCTCCTCTTACCAAAAGTCGAGGCTTGCACAACCAGCTAAAGACCCACCAGATGATACTTTTATGTTTCTTTTCTTCTTTTCATGATAAGCATTTACTTACTTGTATGTAGAAAAGATAATCGTTAATCTAGTTATTTCATAGATACAGTTATTTTCAATTAATCGTTAATTTAGTTATTTCAATTGATCATAGATACAATTATTTTCAGTTAATCGTTAACCTAGTTATTTTAGTTAATCATAGATACAATTACTTTCAATTAATCGTTAAATAAGTTATTTCAGTTGATCATTGAAATGGTTACCTCAGTTGAACATGGTTATTTCAGTTGATTGTTGATAATTAAAACAGTTAATGTCATATGAAAAGGAATTCAGTTCTCTATTCAATGAATCTCTGTATAAACTGTGTTTGTTTTTGTTATGAAAAACCGTTTGTTACACTTTCAGTATCAATCAATCTATCAGCTTCATTGTCAATTATGTTTTCCTGGGTGTACACTGAGTCTTCTTTTTCCTTTCCGTTCAGCAAATCAGGAAACTTATCAAAATACTAGATGGAATCAACATCTTTCTTGAACAGGATCATTGCTCCCTGCCGAATCAGGGTCATAAATCTGTCTTTTGGAACCTCCAGCACTACAGAGACCTGAGACATTATATGGAAGTGGGTGAGTTTTAGATTAAACCCAGTACGCACCCTCTTTTTGTTTTAAAAAATCTCTTTCTTCCTCCGCATCCAAAGAAACCATAAGACTTCCATGGCAAGAACAAACAAAAATTTGTTCATATTCAAACCAAATGGTTCAGCAAAACCAGCTAATATTTCCTGCCAAGTAATACCTTGAATGTAGTTCCAGGTTTACCAAGAAACAAGGACCATATTTTAATTGCAATCTGACACTCGAAAAAAAGATGTTCAAAGGTTTCAATACACCCACACAAAGAGCAATGCACAGAATCCAAAACAAAGGAAGTCAGTCTGGAACCAACAGCAAGCTTTTTTTGGTTCACCCGAGTAGCCAAAACAAGTCAAGAACAAGGTGCCATCTAGTATTAGACCAGCTGAAATTCCATCTATGATTAATCCAGTTAACAATGGAATTATTTTCTTTCAACATGTTATAAATCAATTCGGTAGAAGTATCAAAGAAGAGATTCCCATCTTTCCATTTCAGCATATACAAGAACTGTTCAGAATTGATAATCTTTCCAGGTAAAAAGTGGCTAGTAAGTAACTTTAGAAATGAGAGTGTGAGTCTTCTTTTTGTGCAGAACGAAGCATAAATCTCTCCTTTAAAGTTTCCCAACTACCAAGTTGGTTTTCAACTGGAAGATCCCTAATAAGCTTAATACCTTTATCAGACCAGGCTCTAGCAGAACAACACTGAGTTGAAGCTATAGGTTTATCATTAAGGTAAGCAGAACACCAAATGGATCTATCAGAGATGGAAAAAGGAGGTCTTCCCACAGCATCCATGGAAAAAGGGAAACTCCTCAATTGAATCCATGCTTTTCCCTTTTTTGATTTTGGATTTGAGAATATTATTTCTTATAAGAACTTTACCTTCAACACAATTGATAAACCACTTAGCTGCAAGAGCCATTACATGCACTTTTAAATCTCTAATACCCAGGCTTCCCATACTTCTTGTGGTGCAACACCATTTCCAACTGACACAATACCTTTTCTTATGGCCCAAACCATCAGACCACAAAACATCCCTGAGGATTTTCTCAAGCTTATTATTCTGGTAGTTAGCAAATAACCAAGAGGAAGCATAATAAACAGCATGAGATGCTAAAACATTTTGGACAACTTGCACTCAACCAGCCAAAGATAACATATATGTTTGCCATTTGATATGCTTCCTCTCAAGCTTGGAATAAACCCATTACCACATGTCTTTACGAGATAGGTCAATTGCAAATGGGATACCAAGATATCTTACAATGCTATTAGGGTCATTCCATAACCAACCTCTCTGAGTTAATCAAATGGAGGAGATCCAATCCATCCAAAAACAGAGGATTGTGGGGAGCAATTTTGGATGATGTCATTCCAGTACTTCCCTTTTTTTTATTTTGGATCTGAGAATACTATTTCTTATCAGAACTTTCCAAGGCTCATTACCTTCAATGCAATTGATAAACCACTTAGCTGCAAGAGCCATCCCATGTACTTTTAAATCTCTAATACCCAAGCGTCCCATACTTCTTGAAGTGCAACACCATTTCCAACCGACACAATGCCTTTGTTATGGCCCAAACCATCAAACCACAGAAAATCCCTGTGGATTTTCTCTAGCTTATTATTTTGGTGGTTAGCAAATAACCAAGAGGAAGCATAATAAATAGCATGAGATGCTAAAACCTTTTGGACAACTTGCACTCCACCAGTCAAAGATTACATATGTGTTTGCCATTTGATGTGCTTCCTCTCAATCTTGGAATAAACCCATTGCCACATGTCTTTACAAGATGGGTCAGTAGCAAATGGGATACCAAGATATCTTACAATGCTATCAGGGTCATTTCATAACCAACCTCTCTGAGTTAACCAAATAGGGGGGGATTCAGTCCATCCAAAAACAATGGATTTGTGGGGAGTAATTGTGGATCCAGAGGCCATGCAAAACAACTCAAGCCTGTGTAGCACATTTTCAAAATTCAAACTGCCAAGCTCCACAAACAGGGCAGTGCCATCAGCAAATTGGGCATTGAGCAAAGTATCTTGGTTGCGGGAGAGAAATGCCTCTAATAGGGGTGGCCCAACTTTGAGGCACTAAGAATGTAAAACATGGCGTCTGCAACAATAACAAATAATGATGGAGCAATAGGGCATCCTTGTCTAATGGATCTTTGAAGAGGAATAGGCTTAGAGAGTTCACCATTAACATCAAGAACTGTGGAAGAGTCTTTGAAAAGGATAGAAATCCATTTGTAAAAAAAGGGAGGAAAGCCAAAAGCCAAAAGCCTCAAGCACACAAGAAACAAAAGGCCATTCAATTATGTCATGTGCTTTTTCAAAGTCTAGGAGGATCATACCAATGTCTTGTCTAGAGAACTTTGCCCAATTCATTGTTTTCCAACTTGCAATCAAATTTTCCATGATATATCTTCCTTTAATAAAACCAGTTTGGGTGACTAAAATGATTTTATTGAGGATACCAGAGATTCTTCTAGCAAGGATCTTTGCTATAATCTTAAAGGAGAGACTAAGCAGTGTAATAGGTCACTAGTTTTTAACTAGAGTTTTGTCTCCATTTTTAGGAAGAAGCTTAATTAATCCTCTATTAATTTTTTCCCCAAGAAAGCTCTTATCATAAGCATAATCATAGAGAGAAATCGGCTCCTCACAAATCCAGTGAATATTTTGTTTGTAGAGTTCAACAAGTATTCCATCTAGACCTGGAGAATTTCCATTGGCGATACTGTTGATAGCTTCTTCAATTTCCTTAAGCTCAATGGGTTTGTTTAGCACCTTAGCCTCTTCCATGGAAACCTTTTTAGGAATGAGCTTTATACATTTTGCAAGGGCATGCTGCCTATCCCCCTTATGTTCAGAAGTAAATAAATCTTTAAAAAAGTTGGAATTAAGTATTCAAAATCACAGAGTTGTCATTAGATATCCTCTCCTAGGTAAGAATTTCATCAATGAATTCTCTTTTCTGCTTGAATATAATGATATTAAAGAAGTATTTAGCACCTTTGTCCCCTTCTTTAATCCAATTAATCTTGCTTCTAATTTTCTGGCCTTGGATCTCAAAGTTCTGAAATCTCCTCAGTTTTTTTTTTGCAAAACTTAATTCAGCTTCTAATTCAATATCATTTCCTTTCCTTTGAATCTACATTTTTGTATCAGTCAAGACTCTTTGGTAATGAGAAACTTGGATGTCCCTATCTCTAGCCTTTTTCTTCCCAATAATTTGAAAAAGCTCTTTCCTGCTATCAACCATTTGGTTCCATTGGTCCACAGGGGAGAGATGAGAGCTTTTGAACTTAGACAAACAGGGAACCATATGTAAAACATCATTAACATCATTATCTTTAAGGAGGGAGACATTAAGTTTGAAAAGGTTATTAGATCTAGGCTTAGCGATAACATCATGGAAACCATCAGGATTTAGTGAGATGGAAATGGGAGAATGATCAGAGATACTGGTCGGGGTAATGGTAATGGGGTATCAACAAGAAGCATGAGGAACTAAAAAAAAGGAGGAATCAAAATAGCACCTATCAAGTTTGCAATACACTCTCTGACATCCTGACTGATTATTGCACCAAGTAAACCAAATACCCCCCTTATCACCTCCTTTATTTTCCACAGGATTCAACAATCTAAATTTCATTTTAAAATCAGACCAGAAGAAAAATTCATTACCTTTCCAAGATTGAGCTAAGCCCCCACATTTATCAACTTTATTTTCTACCATATTGAAATCACCAACAAATATCCAATTAGCATTCAGAAGATTAAGGATTAGTCAATCCCAGAATTTCATTTTGTCTCTATAATCATTTGCAGCATCAATATTACAGATCCCCAATAATTTATATTGCAATTAAATAGAACCTAATGCGCCCTTTGACAAGGAGAGGTTCCCTCATTGACAATTTTATCAGCCCATTGAGGACTAATTAGAAAGGCAGTACCCCATTTCCTCAGTCATGGTTAGTGTACAACCAAGTTGCCTTATTCCATAAAAAATTAAGAGTATTAAAAGCATGGTATTCTACAACCTTAATTTCTTGAAGACAAACAACCTTGATTTCTTGAAGACAAACAATATCCTTAAGAACAATCTCATTGCACCATTTTCTGACAATGTATTTTTTATCGGGCATTTCAAGCTCTCAAACATTCCAACTATGAACATTGATCATCATAACCAACAACCAATTTGGGGATTTTTTACTCTTATAAAGCCTGTTAAAACATTCTAGAATATCATGCACATTATCGTTATTTTCTTCCTGCTTGGAAAAAGATAACCTCTCAATATATTTACTTTTTTAAATAGTATTTTTACTAAGCATTTTAGTGAATTGCTCATTGTCATCAATATTCCTATTGCCAGAATCAACTATGAGAATAATATATTCACCAATCTCCTCCTCAATTGAAATCACAGGTTCAGATGAGACAACATTTTGTTCCAAGGGTGGTGCGGGAGGGTTCCTAATTTTGTTTGCTTTCTCTTTCAAGCTCTGCAGAGCAATTTGTTGGATGTTCATTTTTTGAATTTGGGGGGGGGGGGGGGGGAATTAAGGGAGGATCACCTAATTGACAACCAGACAGATCTTTATTTCTTCTACTACCACTCGTGGGCACAATTTCAATGTCTTCATCAAACAACAGATTCGAAAGAGAGATAAATTTGTTTCCTTTATCAAGTTCCATGTTATTGTCATTGTTCTAGATAGTAGCATTACCATTATTCTCCTCTACAAAACACGGGATAGATTCAACATTAGAGGGGCTTATGACTCTATTCGACACAATAGGCAGTGTTTTGGCAACTGGATATTAGAATTCTTGAGAGAAACTCTGAAGTTCTTTGGAATGTTTTTCATGGGTAGGACATTCCTTTCTAGTATGACCATTTCACTTGCAATGAAAACAAGCCCCACATTTACCAAGCAAAGGTATGTTCCAAGAGAAGATATCTCCTCAGCATCAAGAGAAATGACATTTGAGAATTCAATTTCAGGGTCCAGGGCAATAAGAATTCTGGCATTAAGATGAGGCAATGCGATTTTGGACTCTTCCACTTACAAAACAAACCCCAAAGGTTTGAGAATCTGTGGGGTACAGGGCCAGAATTTGGGCTGCAAAGTGTCAATCTCTACCCAATGAGGAGAAGACCTAGCAATTACATTCTCAAAATTGCCTTTGGGAGACCACAGGAAGGCCCTAAAAAGAGCTTGACTTACAATCCAAAAAGACATCTTTAACACCTATTCCTGCATATTATGATTTTCAAAACAACCATGAATAATGCTCTTTAAATCATACGACTGAAATTAACAAAAATGCTCAATTTTAACTAATCATCTAAAAACTTTCTTGCAAGCAGAAACTTGTTATCCATACACAAACAAAATAGCAACATTCTTCAAACGAGACTGCTTAGATTCGATGGCCCTTACAATGTCCTCATCAGGGATAACAATAGAGTTTTCAACCTAGAAAGAGGGGGCTTACCTATTTCTCATCCTGCCAAGGTTTGCACTCTCGGCGATGTCCCCGCTTCCCAATCTATCTTCATTGACTCTAGCGCAGGTTCCTCCTTGTTCACGGGGTAAGGCACAAATAATTTCTCTATTGAATGAAGCGGATGCAGGACACACAATAACAAAGTGGTATGCAACCACCGTTTTATACAAGGGTTTCCCATTATCACCTAACTTACCTTAACACTCAACTCTCCATTCCCGTTCATTATTTCACCTTCTCCCTTCTACATCACTAAAGTATGAAATCCACGATCCATATAACACAAAAAAACCATGGACAAAATCTATCAAGACTAACCCTTGATCGCACCAAGCCAAGAAAAGCAGAGACAAAACATGGGTAGAACCAAAAAGAGAGCAGAAAAAGAAACACCAAGTACACCAAGCATACAAGGAGAAAAAAGCGAGAGTTTAAGGCATGACACGACACCACTCAAGTGTCTTGCCATGGATGCCCTACAAGTATAAAACCACCAAAATTGCTAATATATTGCTTGGCATATATTGAAACAAGCAAGGAAATAATAAGAGGTACAACAATAACAATAGTGGCCCGAGAAATAGAATACAATACAAAGACAAAGGAAGACCCATGATCCAATGTCCAAAGTGTAAAGAATGGGGTCACTTTGCCCAAGTATGCCAAAATGGTCAAAACAATTCGGAGATGTTGTACAATTGGTGTGGACTAGATAATGACAATCACATTAATTGCCAAAAATAGGAAGAACCTGAATGAGGAGGTTCCAGGGATCACCAAATTCTAGTTAAAGAAGGAAGTTTACCTCACTCATATGGAGGAGGGACTTTGCCAAGCCAAGGCCAACGTAGAATGGGTGATGGCGAAAACTCAAATGAATCTACAAGTACCTCATTGCAATCAAAGCCAGAGAAGAACATAGTACAGAAGATGTTGCAGAAAACAATACTTGTAAAAGTGACAAATTTACACTGTGGCACAATTGAAGGTAGCAATCAGCAACATAGTCGGCGATAACAATTGCAAGAAACCAAAAGGAAAACAAGCTATTCATCACATGTTGTTGATGATAGGCATTGGGAGGTCATTGTCTAGATGGAAATAATGGGGAAGTCTTGTAATGTCCCCTTTATTTGAATCAAATAATTATAATTTAAGTTGTCAAAATAAATTTACAACTTAATTTAATAATTTAATAGAGCAATTAAGGTGACTTTTTATGTCAACTAAGAATTATAAAATAAAAGCCACTTTATTTTTGTTTCCCAAATTTCAAATTAACATCAAAAGAAGGGAAAAGTAGAGAGAGAAAGAAATGGAATGCCAAGAGTTTCAGGAGGATGCTACAAAAAGAACAAGGAGGGGATTATTCAGATTATGCTTGGCTTTTTATTCATTTTCTCTTAGAGAATTTGGGACCTTCTAGCTTTCAATTTTGAAACCTAAGGACAGAAATCTTCAAGATTGCTCAGTGAATTGGATAGAAACCCAATTCATTTCTTGGGTGGATTTGAGACAAAGTTCGCAGCTGGGCAAAATTGTGGTCTCCGTTGGAGACAAATCTGTAAGGTTCTAAGTTCATTTCAGTAAGAGAATAAATATTTGCTTCTATGTTTTATATGAGAAATAAAGTGACTGTATTCTGATTATTTCGATTTCTGAATATTACAGGAGCAGTTGATTTGTAGGCTCCACTATTTCTGAATATTAACAGCAGTAATAAGGTTTAAAGTTTGGTGCCATAAACTTTACTTTGAGCCAAAGATTATATTATCCAGCGTCTCATAGAATTTAATGATATAAGATTATAAATTTAGCTGAGGATACATAGTGTGAAATTCCATCGGGCTTTATAGGATCCACGGCAATAATACCTAGGATTCACGCTGAACAAATACTAGCAATGGTTATTGTTTGAAGAGAGTGAACTTTATGGTTTTCAAGGTCCCATTAATATGCTGGAGAATTTCTTAACCATTACCGAGCAATGTTTCATGTTCCTAAGTTGCCACTATCTGAGATTGCAATATAGAGAAGCATGGAGACTTATGGCATTTGAGAATTCCTTGGTTCATAATTATTGGCTATGTACCCCGGGATATGTCCCCGGCAAAAAACCCCGAGTTTCCGGGACGAGGACGTCCCCAGGACAAGGGGACGGTTATGGGACGTCCCTTAGCCGTCCCCAAAATGACCGAATTGGCAAGGGATGTCTCCAAAACTCGGGGATGCCTAGGTCAAAAAAGGAGGATGTCTTGCCATCCCTGGTACGGAAAGAGGACATCCAAACGTCCTCTGACCGTACCGAGGACGGCTGGCTGTCCCCAATTTTTTGCATGCCAAAAAAAATTAAAGTGAACAAAAAAAAAAGTTAAGGCTTCCAACTTGGTCGCCCGGGTGGGGCCCACCCCTCCAAATGCCCTATAAAAGGTTAAAAGAGAACATTTTGGTTCTTTTGTCATTTGTTTGGTTTTTCTAGTGAAGTTGGAGTGTGTTGCAGCTCGCTAGGGTTTTCATTTTGCAAGACGAGAAGGCGATTTTTTGCTTCCATGAGCTTGAGTAAGAATTTGAGCTTCCATTTTGTGCACAAAGTAAGTATGGAACTCTTTATGCTTCCATTTTTTATTTTTTAAATAGATTTGCACCTTGAAAAGTCTAATTTTTTTATTTAAAAAATCATTGTTTCAGCTCATATTTCCATTGCATATTTAATCTCAAACAAAGCACAATGAATAGCAATGGGAGTACTAGTAGTAGTGGTGATGAGGAACAAAATGTGGTTGAAGGTGATGTTGCTGGTAGTGGGACTAGGATAAGAGCTGATCCTAAATCTGATTTGTTTAAATGCCCTTCCACCATCATGAAGGATTTTGCAAAGGGCCCTTTCAATAAGAAAAAACCTCGTCTCTAATATGTGACACCTAGGCCAAAAGATATAAAAAAATTGGAAGGGACTAAGGTGTGGGATTCTCATGTTTGTCTTGATGATTTTAGGGGCAGCTATACAAGGGTGAAGTCACACTTTTTAGGTGTTGCGTGTCATGGAGTCAAAGCTTGTCCTAACTTGACTGATGAAAAAAGATCAGAATGCCAAAGATTGCACTTAGAGGCTGAAATGGAGAGGCAAAATTTAACAATGACATCACCATCTATTCTGTCACAATCATCTAGACATATGTCATCCACCATTGGTACTAGTGGCAGCCCTACTGAATCTAGAGGGAAGAGAAAGATGAGTAGTGGTGAGAAGGGCTCAGTGGAAAGTATGTTTGATGCATAGAAAAAGGAAAAGAGTGAGGCATCCATTGGTAGATTCTTTGTTGCTAATGGTATCCCATATCATGCAGCCCATTTCACTTATTTTAAACAAATGGTGAAAGATATATTGAATATGAATCCCTCACTTGTACCCTCTGGTGAGCATAAGCTATGAACCACCATCTTAGATGAAGAGTACTCAAGGGTTGTTTTGTTGTTTGAGGATATGAAACGCACTTGGGTTAGGACGGGATGCTTTATTGTGACGGATGGGTGGACCGATGTTAGACATCGGCCACTCATCAATATCATTGCCACATCCTTTGTTAGCTCTTATTTTTCGAAAGCCATAGATTGCTCAAGAACGAAGAAGGATGTAGAATTTTAGTTCACCATTGTGAGAGATGCCATAAAGGAGGTTGGGTCGGCTAGTGTAGTACAGGTTATCACAAATTTTGCACCTGTGTGCAAATCAGCCGGTTTGATGATAGAGGGTGCTTATAGGCACATCTTTTGGACCCCTTGTTGTGTTAATGCCTTGAACAATGCATTGAAGGACATAGGAAAGATTGAATGGGTGAAACAGGCAATGTTAGAAGCTAGAGAAGTGCAAATGTTTATATGCAATCACCACACTTCACTTGCTCTATTCAGGTCCTTCTCTAAGGAGTTCCTCAAACCAGCCGAGACAAGGTATGTCAATTTTAATTACAGTTTACTTTTACTTTGCTTTAAGTTTATTTTTTTATTTATAATTGTTACAAACTTACATGTGATGTTTTTAATCATTAATGTTTAAATTTATTTTAATTTATAATTGTCTTTATAGATATTGCACATATTTCATCTTGATGGAGAGGATGATTGAAGTGTATGAGGCCCTTCAATTGATGGTGGTGAATCCAGAGTGTGGATGATGGTCCAATTCTAAGTCTTTCGAAGGAAAAGCGGTGAAGCAAAGGATCTTTGATGAGAGTTGGTGATCTACAATGAGATAAATTGCTGATTTTTAAATTTAATGGTAGTCTTTTGCTTGCTGATTTTCATACTAACAATCTTTAAAAAATTATTTTTTGTTTTCATCTTGCAAATATATTTGCTCTGTCATAGCACCCATTGTAGATGTCATTAGATATGCTGATACTGACGATCCTAGTTTGGGAGAGATATATGACTATTGATAGCATGTTGAGGAAGATGAAGAGAATTGTTGCAACAAAGGATCCTACATTGGGGTTTTATGAGGAGCATATTAGGCCTATTGTAATGCGGAGGTGGAACATGATAAATACCCCACTTTATATGTAAGTCTTTGCTCTAAATCCCAAATGGTATGCATAGTTGGGTGGCAAGGGCCTCCCATGTGATGATCCCAAGATATTGGATGGCTTCACAAGAGCCATTGATAAGATGTATTCAGCTCAAGAGGCCTCTACTCTTCCAACACAGTTCTTTGACTTCACCAACCTTTGTGTCCCAAACTTGGGTAAGCCACAAGCATATGGTCGGATAGAGTTGTTTTGGCACAAAAAGATCCTATTGGATGGTAGACCTAGGAATGGAGAGATACATCTAAGTTAAAAACACTTGCCACTCGCCTCCTTGCACAATTTGTTAGTTCCTCAGCTGTAGAGAGGAATTGGTCCACATATTCATTTATCCACTCTATCAAGAGGAACAGACTACTCTAAAAGAGCGGAGAAGCTAGTGACAATGCATCATGCTCTTCGACATATGGATCGTCAAACTCCAGAGTATAGGCAAACACCAGCTTTGCAGTGGTATGTTGAACCTAGGGATGTGGCCCAAATAGATGAGGATGACACATTGGTTGGGGTTCCTTTAGATGAGACTACGCTTCCTGTGGAGGATGATAGTGAGGACTCTGATTTTGATGCCATGGCGACAGAGGCAGAATAAGAGCAGGACTCTGCTTCATTTTTCTATGTTTTGTTTTCTATGTTGAACTTGAACATGATGATGATACATTGATATTTTATGACAGTCCTCTAGCCTTTGAGCCTATAGCTTTGAGCATATTTAGATTTTCAAATATTTATAATATTGTTCATTGCTAAACTTATATTTAAATATTTTTGTTCACATATTGATATGCATATTGACAATTGAGTACTAAAATCAGTTATTATTTCCTAGATGGCATTCAAATGTTGTATGTTATGGTTCTATAATGTTTAAATGACATGCTTTGTGCTTAGTTTCATATGAATGACATGTATATTTGGAAATTTCAGTTTATATTTTAAAGTTTCCATATATATATATAGCTGTCCCCGTTTGTCGTCCCCTCCCCGTCCTCAAAATTGCCAAAAAGAATTGCCATCCCAGAAACCCATCCTGCCGTCCCCCGTCATCCCCGTGCCGGAAACTCGGGGGAACATAGATTTTTAGTAATGTTAATGGATTCAAGTTTGATAACTATCTCAACATTTTATATAGTCTAATGATTTTAAATAAAATAATGATGACTTTTTAATTAATGAAGTTAAATTACAGAATTAACCAAAATCAAAAAACTCGGACTCTACAATATCTTGGCCAGCCCAAAACAATTGAAAAACTCAGAATTGCCAAAAAATTAGCAACAAAATTGGCAATAAATTGGCACTTTTATCAAATATTTGAAAATAAAGAAGTTCTTAAAATATTCTTAGACACACACATATACACCAAATTTGTAAGACATTAACTAATTTGAGATATCCACCATATATTAATCAATTTTTTTAGTTAAACATGTAGCAATTAGAACTAAGCAGATTAAAATAGAATCATATACCAAAACAAAAGTACGACATCTAAATAAAAAAGGTTCAATACATATAGAAGTCAAACTCCATGAAACTACAACTTTTAAATACATAATAAGTTCAAGTTTCAATATAAATGAAAACTAGAAGTATAAATCATAAATTGCATCTACAACTAAAGCTTAAAAGAGATCGTTGTTGTTGTGTGGGTGGTGTTGAATGTAGTGCTTGTAGCATCCTCAACAAGTGCCTCAATAGAAGCATTTGATGGATGATCATGATTGCGTTCCTCCTCATGTGTTGTCACTTCTACATCCTAATCATCTGCCTCCATCTCAAAGTCATCTAGTTGTTCATCAGTCAAGAAAGGATCCACATACACATCTACATCATCGCCATCAAGAGTAGCAACCCAATTTGTTGAATATTTGGCGGTGATAAGAGGTTTGGTTTATTTCTACATTGAGGCAGGGATTCGTCGCAAATTGGTGAAGAAATTCACCAATGGAAAAATATACTTCTGATTCATTATATTGGTTTGCATTCCATTGGCGGGCTTGATTCTTAATTTCCTATTGTGATCGGTTTTGTATCTTTTGTGGCCCATGCTCCTACATAACTGGCACTCTCATTCTATGGAGCAGCTCTAAAGAATTGCTAAATAAATTTTCTACGTCCCTAATATTTGTTGCAAATATTTTTCCATATTAGGTTTTTATGTAACAAAAGGTGGGTTTGGTTTGTGGTTGTGTTGAGAGTTCTTGTGACTTTAGTCCAACGTGCAACGTTTGGATGTTTTTCAAGTTGCTTTTATAACCTAACCACTCATAGACTTAGTGTGAGCATTAGCCCATGCAGAAGTTGAAATCCTCCCACACACACAAGTGAATTGACTATTTGGCTAGCATGTTGACTACGATTTGTAAGTTAGTGAGTAGTGGAGTGGTGAGGTCTCAATAGTAATTGGCAATTGAGATATATGTTGACTTAGTGATTTGGTGGCATGGGAACCTGCCACTTGGCCAAAAGGCCCCAACGTTTATTTCAAATAGAGTCCATTTTTGGCAAATGAGACATTGTCAGAGAGTTGCTTCGATGAACTACACTAAGGTTGACGTTCTTTCTAAATATTTTTCCATTTTATGTCAGTTTTAATCGCTTACAGTACCTAATTGTTATTGTTTTTATTGGAAAATTGGTGTTTGGGAATTGTCAATTTGCTTTGTATCCATTGGGGGGTGTATCTTGCATATTAGCAATTGTGTGTCCTTGTTCATCATGTCAGACCGGAGGATTGAATTGCTCACTCCACATAACTATCACATGTGGAAGCTCAAGACGACTTAGTTGCTGCAGTGAATGTTGGATGAAGACCAACCTGAGTTCCCTAAGGCATTTGACTAATTTATTTATCGAAACAAAAAGGATGAGGCAAAAGGGCTCATTGGTCTCCATTACTCAAATAATTTGTTGCTATAAATTGATAAGTGTCAAGCACCTAAAGAGGAGTGGTATAAGCTTGCAAAGTTGTATGGTAAGATCAATTGGTTCATGATCTTGTAGCTTGAAGTCGATCTCACTTCTCTCTCTCCAAAAGCATTTCCAATTATTCAGGATTTCCTTGCACAATTCAAGTTGATTTTGTCACAATTGAAAGGATGTGGTCATGCCAAAGAAGATAATTAATGTATTTTCTTGATCCTTTCTAATCATAGAGGTTGTTTTCTAGTATTTGCCTCCACCTTCTATTCTACCATGGAAGCTATGGGCAAAGACCATGGAATGCCTTTTGAGGAGTTTTGCGATCGATTGACAGGGAGAAGGCCAAGATGATTCAAATGGGTTCTCTTCCTAAGATTCACACTTTGATGGCTCGATTCTCCAAGGGAAAGAATAAGAAGAAAACCAAGAAAAATTATCCCAGAGTAGTGAACCTCCCTCCAAACCTAAGGTATAGAATGACTGAGAGATTACTTTACCTCCTCGAACTCAAGGGAGTCATCATCCAAGTCTAAGGAGGATTCTTCTTTTTGTAAAAATCTGGGCATAATGATGGACATTGTTTTGCAAGGCTAACAATATTGGAGGAAGCTATGAGGAAGAACAATATTGCCATGCCTAAGTCTTCTTCCTTGGGAAAAGGGTAAGCTCTTTTATCTAGGGCTTTGTCCTCTACAAGTGATAGTTGGATTCTTGACTCAAGTGCTTCGCAACACATAACTCAAGCTAAGGATCCTGATTTTTGTTTCACTACATTTTAATGTTGTTGTTGGGAACTCTTCCCAGATTCCAGTCCTAGGGACAGAATAAATTCATATGCAAGATGGTTACAGTGGTGATGTTCTCCTTGTTCTTGACATTTCTCAAAATCTACCTTTCATTTATAAGATTTGTCATCATGGTGATGGAAGACTTGTTATGTTCTCTCCCAATGATGTGACTATTTGAGAGTTAGGACCCTAAGAAGGTCAATGGTATATGCACAGTTGATCATGCAACCTGACCATATAGGTTTGGTGGATTTGAGTCTTGATCAAAATCATCCTTTATTGCTCAAGTGGAATCTATGAGCAAGCTTTGGCATGAGATGTTTGGACACTTTAATTACAGATATCTCCAACAAATGAGCACACAAAACTTGGTAACTAGTCTACCTGAGATCTCTTGTTCATATGGAGCTTGTCAAGAGTTTGTGATTGGGAAACATAACAATGATCCCTTATCTAAGAGTATGGCTCGCACATGCTTCAGCACTCCTTGAGTTGGTAAATAATGACCTCATGTCATTTCTGACTCCATTTTGTGGGGCTAGGTATGTACTCACTTTTATTAATGACTTCTCCAAGCACACATGGGTGTACTTTTTGAAGTAAGAGGATAAGGTTCTTTGGTTCTTCATGACCGCCCTTGCATTTGGGGAGAAGCAATCTAGATTTTCTCTCTAGAAGATCACTTGGATAATGGGAGGGAGTATGCCAATTAGGCATTTTTAGACTTTTGCAGTACTCAAGGCATTCTTCATCAGCATACAGTGTCATTTACTAAGAGAATAGTGTGGCTAAATGGAAGGATATGAAGGAGATAGCAATTTGTATGCTTCAGTCTAGGTCCATGGCTCTATCATCTAGGCATAGGCTGCCAATTGTGCCAACCTCATTAAGAATTGTATACCTCACATATGAGTCCTGAAGAGGCTTAGTCCCTTGTTAAGTCTAAGGTTTCCTACTTTAAATTATTTGGTAGTAATGCATGCACAATCATTCCATAGAGTAAGGAGAAGATTCAATGGTTGATTTTTGTTAGCTATTGTGAGTATGTCAAGGGTTA